>WPIO01000006.1:5707500-5767500 GCA_009760855.2 Cristatella mucedo | reverse complement strand
TTCCTAGAGCAGGGCTCGAACCTGCGACCTGCTTCGTGAAGGGCAAGCACCTTGTAAGCCTGCGACTGTTGTGACAGTTGTTAGAATAGCCTCATGAACAATTCCGCTGCCGCGGCAGTCTGAGCTGCGAAAATGTGGTTTCATTCCAGGCTAGTGCTGTAGCTGTCTAGTGCTGAGCCCCTTCCTCCTCCAACGTGCAGCTGCTGTCTGCACCCGTTGCTGGAGTCTTTGTTTACCGAGTTATCCGGGCTGGCGTTCTGGCCGCCGCTGCGTCACCAGAGTGCAGCAGGCCGAGTCGGATGACGAGTGGCTGCAGCCGGCAGAGGCCGGAGCTCCGAGCCTCTGGTGGCTTTGAGCCTTGCCGACTCACTGCTCGATATTTCAGCTGAAGAAGCCCTGGTTCACTCCGCCCAACTGGGTGTTTGGGCCCGTCTGGACGACGCTGTACAGCTGCATGGGCTACAGCTCGTACCTGGTGTGGCGCGACGGTAGTGGCGACGCCGCTCAGCTGCCACTGACCCTGTTCGGCTCGCACATGATTCTCAACTGGATCTGGTCGCCTGTCTTTTTCAATCGCAAGGACTACGGACTGGTGAGCCAAATCTGGCGATGCAGCCATCTCGGGTTGCCAAAGCGCTGTTGCTGCTGTGGCCGTCGAGGGACAAATAGGCCTGCTACTGCTGCTGCACGCGGCGCCGCCGCCGCCGGCTCGGCCGTGCCTGGGTGGCTGCTGCACGCTGTGGATTGTAGACAGTCGGAGCGCCGACCCTCGTGGTCGCCGTGGGGAAGGGGTGCTGATGCTGCTTGAATGAAACGAAGAAGAGCGGCCCAAGAGCTGCTTATTCAAGGCCCTCTTCTTGCAGCTAGCTGTTTTTATAATAAATATAATCTTTTTAATATAATATATATATGTATATAATTTTTTTAATATTATATATTTATTTATTTATTTATAATTTTATAATATAATAATCTGTGCCGAGACCGATACAAGACTCTGGGATAAAACCAGAGACGACAGGTCGGGGCAGTGGGCGTAGCCAAAGGGGCGCAGCTAAGGACAGCGCCGCCAGACCTCGCACTGTCTCGCTAGTGGCGCCTCCTCCGCATTCTTGCGTCTCAGCATGGCAGCGCCCACCGCCGAGGCATCGCCGGTGCGCTCGGACCGCTGTAACTGACCGTTTCATCTTTTCTCAGGCGACGGCCATAATTGCCCTGATGGACTGCTCGCTCGTGGCCTGCATTTACCTGTTTCGCGATATCAACGTCACTGCCAGCAACCTGCTGCTGCCCTACATGGGTTGGCTGAGTCTGGCCTCTGCTCTGACGGCTTACATCTGGTGGAACAACAAGCCGGCAGAGGCCAAATACAGGATGTCGCTACTCGGCTACCCTCTGACCTCTGCTGCCGTCGCCAGTGGCAAGCAGAAGTAGACCAAGCTGCAAAGGTCTCGCTCCTATCTGCCCCCAGGGGGCGCCACCACCGAGAGGGCCAAGAGCCTGGCACCAAGCTTTTTTTTTTAGCTGGCTTCTGGCCGGCAGATCCAAGTGTTGAAATTTTTCAAGAGTAGTACTGCAACTCAAAGCGGTTGAGGGCTATACGTGCCGTGCGCTGGTTATATGCTTTTTCGGTACATATGCAAGGCTGCCGTCCTTGTTGTGCCGTTGGCTGTGGCTATGTCTATTACGCAAGCAAAGATGCATGCCACTTGCACAGTCATTTTGTCCTGTCACTTTCGGCCGAGCCATACTGATGGTTGTATTGCTAAGCTGCCTTTAGGCCAGCATTGGAGCCACAGTACGGGTGGCTGTGTTACACATACATGCAGGACAAAATCTCGAAAGTTCTAGGAAGCAGCTGCTAGCAAGAACCCCGACAGCTGCCCGATCCAGCTGCTGCTGATGTGTTTGGATGGGTACAACAAGGGATTTTGGCGCAAGGAGAGCATAAATGCTGACACTGAGCCTCGTTGTAAGGTCAAGGGCTTACTTTCGAAATCCGAACCCTCTAAAACTCATTTTTAACTAATTGAAATCGTTTCAATAACAGTTTTTCTAACTCTTTTTATTTGAGCTGGAATCCTCTTGCTACAGATATGCCACCGGGAAGGCCCCTCTTGCATTTAAAAGCCTCACTGTGAGAGCATGAAGAATATTTTGGAAACGCCGAGTTCGGCGTTTGCGGCCAGTCAGAACTAGGCCGCCCCCCCCCCGACCAAGCACAGCGAACGTAACGGTGCTAGTCTCAGCCAACACAGAGTGAATACTAATGTCACCTGGCCCTTGCAGCACGGCTAGTTACTAGCTGTTGCAGCATTAATGCTGCAACAGGTACGCCGGCAGTAGCCGGCGTGGCAGTGGTGAAGAGCGCTGTTACCCTTAGCATATCAAGTCTGTAATGCCCATAATGTAGACAAATATATTTGACGGCAGTGGACGGTTACAGGCGTTCAACAGTGGCCGTGACACGCAGCAGCAGCGGCCTTGTGGCCTCAAATCAGCTCAAATATCAATGCCGAATCTGGAATCCTAACTGCCTGCCCATTTCAATTCGCCGGCTCTTTATACTGCCTCGGCCACAGATTATCGCATAATCGCGAATAATTATTACCAACTCTAATCCACCTGGTTTTGCTTGCACAGCCGTTTCAAAGTGAAAGCACCCGACAGTCTATCACCGGCTGAAGACACTTCATGACCTTCTCTAATAGCCCAGCTACAACTAAATTGTAGTAGTTCAATTAAGACAGAACCAGGGAACTCAGGTGTTCAGCCAGCCATCGTAGTAGGCAGTCCCAAATCGTGGGTAGGTATCGTACCTAATGAGGCCGTGGAAGCAGTCTTGCAAGTTGAACTCAAGCATTCATCAAAGAAGGCACATCAATTACGAGTAAGTTATAATGTCTATGAAAGTTTGTCAGATTTTGCAAGTGAATTACAATCTGGAGGTAGAACTGAATTCTTCAGAAACGGCAGTTTCGGATTGCCAATGACCATCTGATCAATCTTGGTCTGGGTGGCATGCATCTCTGCGAGGGATTCTAGATCTCAGCAGCATTTGACACAGGTGACAACTAGATTCTAAAGGAATGACCATCGACATCATTAGGTATCACTGGCACAGGGCGTAACTGAATGAGGCAATGCCCTTGTGGGAAATCTTTTGAAGTATAGATATACATTGTAGGCAGTAATGCAGTGAGCTGAGTATGGGGCCCCTCGTGGTTGGCTCGTCGACACCCTTATTTTAAGTGCATTTAAATTCGTTTGGTTCACTGTCATCGCCGATTACAATATTGTCCTCCTTTTCTATTCAGATGACACACTGGTGCCACACAGATCAAATGAGCACTCAAGACTTGCTCTTCATGTGACGTGCCATCCCTTCACAGCCTGCATCAAGGATATTGGGACTGGTTGGACACTAACTTCATGAATCTTAACGATGATGGCACATACCTAATAGTCATGTGTCACCTAGCCCCTCCCCTCAAGCTAGTAAGCCTCACCCTCATGATTGGTTTATCAAGCATCACTCAAGTGAAGTCTGCCTGTAATGTGGGCATGCTATTCCAAAGCCACTTGTTATTGAACACATTGCCTCCCACTGTCCACCAATTCGGCCTACTTTCATTGCAGCTTATTCATTACATTGTATCAGAGCATTGCCACAATCGGGGTCGGCAATCAATGATTGTCTGTTACAATTACAAGCAAAGCTGGTGGGAGAAGATCGCATTTGTCTTGCGTAACAGTGTGCTGTATTAAAAGTGCAACCGCGTCCTATCGACCAATCTTGAACGTACACGCGAGGGCAATCGACGGCAATGGCCTGGAAAATGCGGATATCTATAACGGTCCATTAAAAATAGCGCCCACAGTGAGCGTTATTTAGTAGGATAATAACAAATCCAAACAGCCAATTTCCAGCAAATTTTAACCAGATTGCAGCTGAGACCGGGCCATTGCCGTCGATTGCCGTGCATCGCCCTCGATTGTGCCTTTGTCGATTGTATCAAAGGATGTGGCTGCACTTTTAATGCAGTGCAGTTCAATACGCAAGAAAAGTTGGAGCTTCTCTCAGCAACTGTCGGTGCATTTGTAACTGTCCGATATGGATTGGCATATTTCCCCGGGCCATTGCCGTGGGTTGCCGTCGATTGAATGCGTACCATGGGTGAAAATTATGCGCTCACACAGGTACATGTTACGTGGAATGAGAGTTGCAGTTTATTGCAGCCAATCTTGTCAGTTTTCCATGGATTTAGATATCGGCCCCTATCGTTGCTGTTGATTGCCGTGCATTGCTGACAGTTAACAAATAAAGCATCTTTAAAGTACCACGGTATACTTTGGATGCAGCGGAATGTTATATGTAATGACAATTGAGGCTTCTGCGCTGCCAATTTCTTTTCAATTCGCCGGGAATTGGAGTATTGGCCTCAGGACGTTGCTGTCGATTGCCGTTCATTGCTCGCGATTGTTCGTGCGCGATTGGTTGGAAGGATTTGATTGCACTTTCAACACAGTGGGCTGTGACAGGTAAGATATATTTGATCTTGGCCCAGTCACTTTCCAGTGATTTGTGAGAGACCATAACGGATTGCCGTATTTGCCTGGGCCACTGCCGTCTGTTGCCATGCATTGCCCATGATTGAACGGTCAGAGCTGGTTGAAAGTATGTGTGCACGCAGTGAGATATTACGTGGAATGAGAATTTGAGCTTGGTGCAGCCGATTTCTCGTCAATTTGCAATGGATTTCGGTATTGGTCCCTACCATTGCTGTCGATTGACGTGTATCGTTGACAACTAACGTGCAAACTAGCTTGACAGTCCAACGATTTCACTTTTAACAAAGAAACTTGAAATGTGATGCCAATTGGCTCTTCGTGCAGCCAATTTAGTGTCAACTTGCCACGGATTGTAGTGGATTGCTGCTTCGAGCCGAGCCGTTGCCATAGATTGCCATGCATTGCCCGAGATTGTACGAGCGCAATTGCTTAAGATGATATGGTTGACTTACACCAGTGTGCTTCGCAACATGCATTCCAAAGTGGAGCATTAAGAAACCGATTTCAGGGCATTTTGCATCAGATTGCTGTATTGGCCCGGGCCATTAAGTCAATTGCAGTGCACTGCTGCCGAATGGTCAAGGCATTTGTAGTGAAATTGTGCGATTACACAATAGCAAAAAATTAGAGCAACATGCAATCACTATTTGAGCTTAAAGTGTACGTATTCTGGTCGTTCTGCATCGTGCGGTAGATTGACTACTGGTCCGGGCAGTTGCAGTCAATTGCAGTGCATTACTGCAGAATGGTCGAGGCAATTGCAGTTAAGTTATAAGAGTACACAATAACCGAAGAGTAGAGCAGCGTGCAATCATAATTAGAGCTTCTAGTGTACGCGTTCTGGTCGCTGTATAGCAAATTGTAGCGGATTTCGGCGGATTGAGGTGGATTTCAGAATGGGACCGGGTCGTTGCAGTCGATTTGCAATTCATTGCATGAGAATGCTTGTGCACAATGGAGCGAAATTTTGTGAATGCACTTTGAACTGAGTCTAGTCCTACATGCAATTTTAATTAGAGTTTCGCGATGGTGATTTGAGTATGATTTGCAGTGGAATAGAGTGGATTGTGTAGTTTTGCAGGTCATTTCAGGCGATTGCCGCTCGTTGCCACAGTGCGAGATTGCAGATTTTTTTAATTTTACGTGGTTGTACACACAGCACTGTGCACTTTAATATGGACTAAAAACTGGAGCTTGGTGCAATGTATTTCGATTTTTTATGCTGTGGATTCTGTAGATTGAAGTGGATTTCGGTATTGGCTTGGGCTACTCCAGTCGATTGCAGCGCATTGCACGAGAACAGCCTGGCCAATTTAAGTATATTTTTTAATGCGATTGCCACAGAGTGTGCTGTCATATGCAATCAAAAAAGGAGCTTTTCGATAAGGATTTCTTTCGTGCATGTTGGAATGTAGTGGATTGCGGTGGATTTCGACATTGGCCTGGGCAACTGCAATCTTATTTCAGTGGACTTCGTGAAACGCGTGAGCGGAATCGCGAGAAATTTTCTGGGTACATTGTGCTTGTAGCGTAGTTTGACATTCCAGACTTTTTGGAGCTGTTCGCAGCAGATTTGGGGTGGATTTGACGAGGACTAGAATGGATTGCGGTGGATTTCGGTAATTCGTTGAACCCAAGAGTTGGTGGGAGGACAAAGCCAGCCAGGTTGATACACCACAGCCATCGGACCGCAGCTGACCGCTGGCCACAGCCACCAGCTGTGTCGAGACCCTGGGGCAGCTCCGGGCACTACCGGTCTGCCTGCGCCGGCAGTATGCCGGCGAGCCCAGCGATACGAACCATGCAGAGAAGCACAAACCACAATGTTTACACCACATTTGTGCGTGACGCACATTATTATTATTACTATTATTATTATTAGCATTATTATCTTTTTGTTATATATTTTTTTATATTATATAAGCCAGGGCAATCGTAGGCCGAGCTTCGTGAACCGGAAATGAGGGGCATACCCACCGCTCGGACCGCCCTAGACGGGTTCGTAGTGTTGTCCGCATAGGAGTTCAGTTGCTGCTTCGACAGCCTGATTTGCAATTGCTCTACGATTGCTCGTCACTTCCTGCTGAAGGTGAGCATAAGAACCGCTCTCGCAGACTAAGTGAAGCATTGCTGTTTATTGCCCAGTGTCTAGTTCGCCGTGAACAAACTTAGCTTAAACTCGTGGCTTAAGTCGATGGCTTAAGTCTACCCTATCCGAGTATACATTGTAGGAGCATTGGCTGGTCTCTAGGAAAGTGCACGCACGATCGTAATGTCTGGAAAGTCTTTGACTTACTTTATTCATGATTATTCTACGAGGCTGAACTCGTACTCTGTCAAGAGTATATTAATGTATCTCATGTATGACGTCGTGAGAGAGAACATGGTGTCTGTGCAGTAATTCCCAGCTGGCTGCAAGAGCCCCGTAAGAGAACTATGCAGGATTTTTTAGCTGTTGCACGATAATGGCTCCCCAGGCCAGCAGGACAGCAGCCACAGGGGGCTGTCTGCGTCCTGTCAGGTTCTTTATTGTAGGTCATCGAGCATCTGCAGCTCTCCAGCTGTCTCAGAGTCGCTAGTCGTGTGTGAGCATCCCAGCCACCCATGCCACATCCACTGAGCCACTTCACTGGCCGACCTGCGCAGGCTCCCAATCAAGCGGTGTATAGACTGTCAGGTTCTGTCACTTACTTTTAGGTCCCTTCATCCCGTGGCTCCAGCTTAACTATCAAAACTACGCCCACCCGCCAAGCCAAGCATCGTGCCACCTACTTTTGTGAATTTAATCGTTTAGCTACAGCTCGAAACTCACTTCCGAACGGAGTAACGACATTTTCTGACTTGTCGACATTTAAAAAGAAGCTAAAAACCCATCTATTTATGATAGCATTTAGTCAGTCGATGTGATTCGTCCCTTGTGTGCTTATGCTGCCTGCTGACGCTGTTCATGCATGCTGCCACTAACCATATTTGCATGCAGACCCTGTGAAAATAACCTCTAATCATGTTTTTTTTGTTGTCATTGAGCATGCTACCACTAGTCATTTTACCATGCTTCCTTTGCAGCAAATGTGAAGTGCCTAGAAAGAGATTAGGTTTTCTGAGTGTGCTATAAAATATAATAATAATGATTATGATTATGATTATTATTATTATTATTGAGTTCACACCTGTAATCATTCATTTGCATCATGTAATAAACTAGTGAGGCATTGTTTTGAGAGTACGAAGCTTATTGGCGAAGGCTTACCATCTGGCATACGGTTCGAGCAGACTTCAATTTTCTGTCACTCACTTTTAGGTTCATTTATTCTCTGGCTCTTTTCTGCGTATCGGAACTACTCCTCCATCAGGCTAGGCATCTCACCAACCACTTTTATTTTTACTCAAGTTGTTTATCTATACCTCGTACGAACTTCAAATCTTTTGAAGACTGCTTTTAGCTCATACACTCCCAAAGCCAGGAACTCAATCCCGACTAACGTCACGATATTCCCCGACTGGACAACATTTAAAAAGAAGCAAAAACCTCACCTGTTAATCATAGCATTTGCTGTTTCGGTATGACTTGTTCTTTTTGTGCTTATTCTAAGTGCTGACACTGTTCGCATGTTACCAACTAACCGTATTATTTGTGTTGACACCGTGAATGATACTACTAACCGTATTGTGCGTACTGACGCGGTGTATGTTACAGTAACTGTGCTTGTTACCATAAAAGATCATGTGGCACACATGCATGGACCAACTTGGATGTGGCGTTCCTTTCTAAGCAGGCCCAGATTTTTACAATTCAAGGCACGGTGTAAATTAGTTTTACTAATGATTATAATAAGAATAGTAGGATATTTTCGTATGTCACCCATAGAGAACTAAAGCACTTTCTAGACTCTTGTACAATGCGTTAGTGCACCGAAATTACGTTTACTTCCCTTATTGATACTTTCCAAAAATAAAATTTTTATAAATGCAGAATATTTAAGTCTACCAGTTCGGTTTAGTCCCAGATAGGTGAAGAATATGGCATGCATTTTCCTGGCATCGAAAGGCTACAGACATCATCCAGAAAATGCATTTGCCCTAGGTCGGTAGGCAATTTATCAAGGAGGCAGCGAAGAATCGCCATTAATTAATTAGCTGACGATCTGTGCATTTCATTCAGTGGTAACGTCCATGATATTAATGCAATCTCAAGTCCACACTGCAGCTATTGGTGCTGCTATGTAGTGGTAGCATTGTGGTACTCTCTATCTGCAGCTTTTTCATCAACACGTCTCCAGAAAAATGAAGCAATCGTTTTTTAAGTTTCTGTAGATGACCTTGAGAGTCAGAGAGTTCATACATTTCTCAGTCAGAGATAGCTCTTTTTCTCCTCCTAGCTTCTTGCCAGTTATATTTGAACTGACAAGAGTTTAGCTGCCAGGTGGTCTACTTGTAAGCAAAGGCAGAGAGATCAGCGAGCCGTGGCTGCAGCAGTGCAGCGCCTCGAAGTTACACTTGTGTTATATTGCAGATGCCATCGTCTTATTTGGAAATGGCAAAATCGGCATTAATTATAGCCACGCCGATGATTGGTGGAGCAGTCGTAAGATATTTGACTAGAGAATGGCACGGGTCTGTTTGGTACAATGAAGTGAGTAGCCGTTTTGTTTTGATATATCTGCATCGCCTGCCGCGAGTTTGATCGCGTCGGCTTGCCGCTTAATCGTATCTGTTTCTCGCTGGCGTCAGCCTTGGTTTAGCCCTAAACCTCGTGACTTTGGACAGGTTCTAAGATCGTCTACTGCCAGCAGCAAGACCTGCTATGCACGAGAGACCGGAGCAAATCTCGCTGCTGCAGACTTTGAAGCGGTTAACTTGTGGTCATATCTTTGACGCCAGATGGTTATTCGCTGCGCCGTCTAGCAGCCAATAATTCCCATGTAGCAAGCACTCTTTGCACTCATCTGAATAGGTGCAAAGGCTCTCTCGTTGTTGTCTGTGCTGCTTGGGTTCTCCACGTTTAGCTGAAGCACTTCAGGCCCAGGCGAAGAAGGCGGCAACTGAGAAAAATTGCCCCGGCGGTAGTCGATTGTGTATTTGGCGTGCCGTTCAACAGACGCTCTAGAAATTCAATCCGAAATTTTGATAATTTTCACATCTCGGGAAATGGCGTAAAAATATATTACAAGCCATGCCTAACGCGGAAGTAAGCCAGAAAAAAGATTTCGACAGAACAAAATTTACCGATCTCTGCGTCATATGCGACTTGTACCGCCCAGTTTCCCTTCTACCATTCCTATCAAAGACACTCGAACGGGTCGTGGCAGACCAGCTGAACTCGTATATCGAAACCTCACACCTTGCTAGTAAGTTCCAGTCTGGCTTTTGAGCTAATCACTCCGCAGAGTCAGCATTGCTTCGGGTATACACCGACCTTCTTAGGAATGCAGAAATGGGTAGAGTGTCTCTGCTTGTTTTGCTTGATCTTTCGGCAGCTTTTGATACCATCGATCAGAAAGTTCTTGTAGAGCGCCTCTCATCTCGCCTGGGCATCACTGGCACTGCTCTGCAGTGGTTCAGGTCCTATCTCAGTGGGAGACTCCAGAGTATTGACGTGAATGGACAAAGATCATCTGAAGTACCTCTGAAATATGGAGTACCTCAGGGCTCTGTGCTAGGTCCGGTCCTTTTCACCGTTTATACTCTCCCTCTCGCTGATGTGATTGCCAAGCACAATCTAGGTTTTCACTTCTATGCGGATGACACTCAGTTGTACCTTTGCTTTGATCCCTCCCAGCCTTCGAACACCTCAAATTCCCTAAACTCACTTGCTGCATGCATTGATGGCATCTGCACATGGATGGCAGCAAATTTTCTAAAACTTAACGATGATAAAACTAACTTACTAGTTATGGGCAAACCCAGTGTGATCCAGAGATTGGAAAGGCTGACTCTCAAAATTGGCTCTGCCAGCATATCTCCTGTCGAATCAGCTCGAAATCTAGGTGTCATATTCCAAAGCGACCTCTCGTTAGACGACCACATCAGCTCCACAGTCAAATCCGCCTGTTTTCAGCTTCATAACATTGCTAAAATTCGGGCTTGTTTAGATAAAGATACCACGTCCAAGTTGGTCCATGCATTCGTGACATCCCGTCTCGACTTCTGCAACTCACTGCTTACTGGCCTACCAGCATGTGCGATCAGGCGATTGCAGCTGGTGCAAAACTCTGCAGCTAGGCTTGTCTGTCGTGAGCGTCGCGGTTGCCACATTACTCCACTTCTCGCCGACCTGCACTGGCTACCAGTCAAGCAACGGATTGACTTCAAGGTTTTGTCGCTCACTTTACGTCCCTTAATTCTATGGCTCCAGCCTATCTCTCAGATCCACTCCCCCACCAGGCCAAGCATCGGACCACCCGCTTTTCGGAATCCAACAGTCTAGAAATACCTCATACAAACCTTAAATCCTTTGGAGACCGTGCATTTAGTTCATATGCTCCTAAAGCCTGGAACTGCCTCCCGACCTGCGTCAGAACATCCCCTGACCTGACCACATTTAAAAGGAACCTAAAAACACACCTATTAAGGACAGCATTTAGTGGGTCCCTGTGATTCGTCCTTGATGTGCTTATGCGTGCTGACACTGTGCGTGCTGCCACTAACCATATTTGCATGCTGACCCTGTGCATGTCACCCCTAACCATATTATTTATTTTGTTTATTTTTCAAGCATGATTTTACTTACCATTCAATTGCATTTCACTTTACAGCAAATGTAAAGTGCCTAGAGAGAGATTAAGTTCTCTGAGGGCGCTTTATCAAGTGAATTATTATTATTATTATTACCCCAATTTTTTTGAAGTTGGCACATCGTGGTACACGTTCGAAACTTGTTGAGTACCTACTCGTGACTGTTAAACAGTTTCTGTTCCAGTGTAGCTTGGTGCCTTGTAAATTCCATTACTCTCGGCGAATAGTCCGTGAATAACCTTTCAATATGAAATGTGAGATGCTCTGCTTGTGCATCGTTTCTTATTTCCCGTAGATATTACAAACATTGCTATACGCATGCGACGCATGCGGATTGAAGGGCAAGGCGGCCCTGTGGCCTCCACGTGTCGGCACTCGTAGCGATGGTAGCCGGTCCAGCTCGCTGCCTCGCATGTCGCATACTGCAGTAGCGAACCGCCGCCGAGCACCACCCGCCGCGTCGGCTCGCTGCTGCAGTACTGCTACTGCTACTGGGTAGAGAGCGGCGAGCCGCGAGAGCAGAGAGGTGCGAAACTCGAGCTCAGAAAGTCATGGGCCAAAAATGCCGAAAGCTAGCGTACAAGGCGCACAATATTTGTTGCATAGAGTGGTACGTTTTATGTTCGTCAATAGTTTTCTTCCGGTTTACTTCTGGGGGCTAAAGATTGTTAGCAGAATTATTTTACTGATCTTCTATGAGGAAAACGTCAAATCTTAAGATCCCATTTCTAGCACGTTTGTCTTCTGAAGGGCATCTTAAATAAATATGCGATTGTTGGACCGATCTTTTCAGTATTTTCCCAGCATTCACCCTTCATAGCCAGGTTTATTTAGCTGCATAAGAGCCTTGGTGGCTATCGCTCCTGCGTGCCGTGACAGTATAATTTTACGGGCAGCCGGACTCGAATCAATTAGTCCGGATCATAAAGCAGGAGTACCTTACATGCCTGGAACCACCGATGCTATCTTGAGATAGGCTTTCTAAGCACAGCCACAAGATTGGGTCGATGATGCAGTTCTATGCCAAGCACTTACTCGTGCTGAGCCCTATCTGGCCTCCAGGCTGGTCCTAGACATTGTCTGGGGAATCGATGAGGATTTGCAGTCTCTTTCGAGAGACTAGCTCTGCCGCACCCACTCGAGCTGGCACCGCCGATGCTTGTGCGATGAACCCGCTTGTCCGCCTTCTGCATACGGGGCTAACCTGTCTTCACCTCGCTACGCTCGCCAGCGGTCTGGCCGCCGCGCCGACAGAGCGTCGGCTCATTGGCGGGTCGGTAGCATGCCAGAGCGGCCTCTGGCGGCTCCGGGCCGCCTGGTAGAGCTCGCCGCCGACGCTGTCGGCAGTTGCTCGATTGGGTGCGCGCTTGATTGTTTCAGATGAAGAAGCCCTGGTTCTCCCCGCCCCAGTGGGTGTTCGGGCCCGTCTGGGCTACGCTGTATGGTTGCATGGGCTACAGCTCCTACCTGGTGTGGCGCGAGGGGGTGCGGCTGGGCGACACCACAGCCACTCAGCTACCGCTGGCCCTGTTCGGCGTCCAGTTGCTGCTCAACTGGACGTACTCGCCCGTGTTCTTCAATCGCAAGGACTACGGACTGGTGAGCTGAGGCCGGCCGCCCGCGCGTCCCAGCTTGACTCCTCGAGCCCCCCCCCCCCCAGTTGCTCGAATCACCGGGTGACAGTCGTTTTCACCTCGGCGTCACAGCCCGTGCTTTTTTACTCTCTCCGTCTCTCAGGCGACGGCCATTGTTGCCCTGATGGACTGCTCTGTCGCCGGCTGCATATACTTGTTTCGCGGGATCAGCGTCACTGCCAGCAACCTGCTGCTGCCTTACATGGGCTGGCTGTGTCTGGCCTCGACTCTGACGGTCTACATCTGGCTGAAGAACAAGCCGGTTGAGGCCAAATACAAGAGGTCGTTACTTGGCTACCCGTTGACCTCTGCCGCCATCTCGAGAGGCCAGCGAGAGTAGCTGAAGAGCCGAGGGGCTCTCGCATCCGGCCCAGGGGTTGAGGGGGCAGCACCGCCGAGCTGACGGAAAGGCACGCCTGACGCCGAGCCGGTAGCTGGCTTTTGGCCCGTGCATGAGGGGCTGCTAAATTTCTCAGGAAATGTGGCTACGAATTGTACGTGCCACGCTCTGCGGATGCCCGTGTGTAAACCGTTCGTGTTTAGCAGGCAGCACGCTGGTGTGGACGTCACGTGTGCAGCCGAGCCTCACTGATGGTTGTATCACGTAAGCTCAGCTTCCTTCAGGCGAGCAGCAGCAGCAGCAGCGACGTCTTGTCGTCGGCGGTGCCTTTCGTTCCCACCCTAAACGAATAGACTGAAAACGAGGCTGCACTGTCGGCAGAGAGCCGACGAGCTTTTGCTGAGCCGGTCCATTCGGTTCGGTAGATCGCGTCGGCGTAGCGTCCAGACTGCGTCTGTCTGTGCACAGCACGTGCGAGCTAGGCAATTGGAGGCTACTGGCGGCGTAAAATGTCGCTTCTTGTCTTAAATGCAGGTTTTTAGGCGGATCTAGTTTTTTTTATCGCGATCATGTTTCGCGTGCGGTAAGGATCAAAGCTCGACTCACACGTCTCGCTCGATGCCGTAGAAGGGCTCTCGCGAAAGAGAAAACAGGTGATGCATTAGGGCGAGTCGAAGGCCGCTGGAATCCAATGGTACGCTCTTATTTTTAAGCCACTTCTCGTTAGCTTTTAATACCTGTTCGTGCGTAAGGGTCATTCGCAAGATACCTTGAAATAACAATAATAATAATAGTAATAATTGCGCTTATAAAAGCGCCCTCAGACAACTTAAATCTCTTTCTAAGCACTTAACATTTGCTGTAAAGGAAGTACGATCGGATGGTTAGTGGTAGCATGCTCAATGACAACGAGAAAAACGTGGTTAGGGGTGACAAGCACAGGGTCAGCATGCAAGAGTGGTTAGTGACAGCATGCACAGTGTCAGCACCCATAGTCACATATTGGCCGAATCACAATAACCAACTAAATGTTGTAATAAATAGGTGCGTTTTTAATTTCTTTTTAGATGTGGTTAAGTCAGAGGATGTCGTGAAGGAAGTCGGGAGTGAGTTCCTGGCTTTGGGAGCTTGCGAACTAAAGGCACGGTCTCCAAAGGAATTGAAGTTTGTACGAGGTATAGGTAAATAGTTAGATTCCGAAAAGCGGGTGGTATGATGCTTAGCCTGGCGGGGCAGTAGATCTGATAGGTAGGCTGGAGCCAAAGAATGAAGGGACCTGAAAGTGAGTGACAAACCTTGAAGTCGATGCATTGCCTGACTGGTAGCCAGTGCAGGTCGGCGAGAAGTGGTGTCATGTAGCAACTGCAACGCTCACGACAGACAAGCCTAGCTTCAGAGTTTGGCACCAATGTAAGCGCCTGATTGCACATGCCCGTAGACCAGCAAGCAGTGAGTTACAGAGGTCAAGACGGGATGTCACAAATGCATGGACCAACTTAGATGTGGTATTCATGTCTTAACAAGCCCGAATTTGAGCAATGTCATGTAGCTGAAAGTAGGCAGACTTGATTGTGGAGCTGATGTGGTCGTCTAGAGAATGGTCACTTTGGAACATGACACCTAGATTTTGTGCAGATTCAACAGGACATATGCTGACAGAGCCGATTTTGAGCATTAGCCTTAGTTAACTATCCTGTAATTGTCTGTAAACTGCCGTGAAGAAAATATGTAGCCAAATCGTCAGGTGGCTGTATTTGAACCAGTGGAGGATCTAAGATTTTCAGCAATGGGGAAGACCTGCAACATTTTAATGCAAGGGCAAGACTTTCAGAATTTTCATGAAAGCGAGGATAGACCCGAAATAATTGAACAATTATTGCGAAAATGCTTAGTGTTCATCTGACACGAAATCGGTGGTTTGCTCATCAAGTGGAGTTATGACATAACTTCGTCGTCGGTGAAGTCAGTGGACATAGGAATAGGGCGCGGCCCAGGTCGCTGCCCCGCCGTAGGTTGAAAATGACCCCCCTGCCCTCCTCTGGCTCGGTCATTGATCTGAACTGCTAAATACGGCAAAAGTAGTAGCGCGCAACTATTGAACAACTTCGCACGTCATTTTCATCGTCGTAAATTGAATTCAGTAGCTCCAAAAAAGACAAAGCAACTGATTAGATACATATAAAATCAGGCCCATCGGAAGAATGCCCTAACGTAAGTGCTATCAGTCCATAAATGTGCACCTGTCTTGCAAGCCACTTGAAGAGCAATTAGAAGATTACTCTGGTGACGTCGGTGCCGTGGACAGTGCCGATGCTACCTAGGTGTCATCTGCTGAAGAGAAAATTGATGCAAGTCGAGAAGGATGGGCTGGTAAGCAAGTGCCAGCGTCTGCGGCTCGAGAGTTGTGGAAGGAAGTTCCAGAGTAGAGGACCAAGCCTGGCAGAGTGGCAGACGCGATGCCCCTATTTCTGCCACGTAGGCTTGACCGACAGGCACTTACTAATTTTTCCATCGCAATGAGGATCGCAGCATCGATTGATTGAGGATTGATCGATTGATTGAACATCGCAGGATCTGAGGATCGAGGATTGAAGGATTGAGCATCGAAACGAGTATTGAGGATGAAGATTTCCGGCTGGTTAGAAAAGGCATGCACTCATGACGACTGCTTTGTTTCTCCGATAAACACTGTGCATGCTTCACATAGAAATAAACGTGGTTGATCACAGCTTAATGACATCATTCTCCTGAAATATTCTAGCCACACCAACCGAGGTTAAGGTTTATGGCTGTAGACGTATGATTGGTGATTTCAAGCGTCGTCAGGCTTTTCCAGGAAGCCCAGCACGCTTACTCGCTCACTTTTAGGTCCCATCATTCTCTGGCTTCAGTCTACCTATCAGAATTAGAT
The DNA here is from genome assembly GCA_009760855.2 of Cristatella mucedo. Lineage (NCBI taxonomy): Eukaryota > Metazoa > Bryozoa > Phylactolaemata > Cristatellidae > Cristatella > Cristatella mucedo. The sequence goes on along the minus strand of WPIO01000006.1, from coordinate 5,751,308 downwards.
CTCCACGAGGCTAAGCATATTACCAACCGTTGTATTACCAACCGTTTTTATGAATCAAATTGAAGAGCTTTACCTCATACGAACCTCTAATCCTTTGAAGACCGTGCCATTAGTTCGAATGGTCTAAAAGCCTGAAACTTACTCGCGACTGAAATCACGACATCCCCTGACTCGATGAAATTTAAAAAAGCTTAAACTCATGGGAATATCACAGCATTTACTGGGTCCCTGTGATTCGTCCTTTACGTGCTTATACGCGCCGCCACTGTGCATGCTGCCACTAACCGGAATCGCATGCTGACATTGAATATCACGTCTAACCACGTTTTTCTTATTGACATTGTGCGTGCTTTCACTAATAATTTGATGAAGCTTTCTTTGTAACATATGCAAAGTGCCTAGACAGAGATTAAGTTCTCTGATGGCGCTATACAAATACAATATTATTAATGTTATTTTATTAAGAATAATACACGTCTAGAGTAGGTTTCTGCAGCTCATCGAGATACCAGTAGGGGCTCCTATGCCACATAAATATTTTTATCGTTGTGATAAACCACTGTGGTTTCGTAATGGCACTGCCCCTGATCGTTGTACTTTCGGGCTGTGACTTTCGTTGTAGTATGGAGTCAGGATGTATGTATGTATGTATCTCCGTCTGTAACTCCACGAAGTCATAAAGACCGTGTGGGTGTTTTTTGTGTAGTACACTCACAGCCTAAGCGGCTTTCGGTACGCATTCGGTAGCAAACAGACTTTGTCTCACCACGCGACAAAGAGAAAGTGGGAAGCATAGCAGAGTCAGGAGAGCAGTTGAGGTAGCGAGTATCACGTAAGTAGCAGCACATGATGGCTATACAGGATAAGCAATAGTCGGCAGCAAGAGAGTAGTTGTCGCTTCATAAGAATTGTGGAAGCGAGTTCCACAGTCTAGGACCTGCAGAGCTAAAGCTTCTGCCGCCAACGGTCTCTAAGCGGAGGAATGGAACAGCTAATTTATTGTCCACACAGGACGCGAGGGCTCAAACAGGCTGAAACTGATGCAGCAGTTCAGCTAGGTACGAAGGAGCCAAGCCGTGGCGGGCCTTGTGGGTCAGCAAGAGAACTTTGATCTGTATCCGTTGCTCAACCGGCATCCATCCTAGCGCTTTTCGCAGGGGAGACACTTGCTCAAACCGCTGGGACTTGAAGACTAGCCTTGCAGCCATATTCATAGTCAGCTGCAGTGGCCTAATAGCTTTCTTCGACAGCCCAGCCAAAAGGGAATTACAATAATCAAGCCGAGACAGAACTAAGGAGCTAGTTAAGTTTTTTTACAAGCAACTGTGGGAGACAGCTTCTAATCTTGGATAGGGATCAGACGTGATGGGTAGCTGTAGCAGCAGTCTTCTGAATGAAGCTTTTAAAATTGAGGCAGCTGTTGAAAACGACACACAAATTACGAGCACGTGGTGATGGTCGCACAACAGCATCACCTATTAGGAGAGCAAAGCCTTTAAATTCAGCCAAGCGGTTACGGTGTCCTATGAGCAGCAGTTCGGTTTTATCATCATTTAGTTTCAGGAAGTTTTCCGACATCCAGGATCGAATGTCGGCAAGGCAAGCATTCAGTTTCTCAGATGCCGCAGCAGATTCCGACGGTTTGAATGACAAATACAACTGAGTATCGTCAGCATAGAAGTGATATCCTATTCTATGGGCATTAATCACTTTTCCCAGAGGTTGTGTATACATGGAGAACAGCAAGGGACCGAATACACACCCTTGAGGGACTCCACAGGTGACCCTTCTCGTGTGTGAGACGTGACCCCCACACGACACGGATTGAACACGATCAGGCAAGTACGATTTAAACCATGGCAGTGCCTCGTCTGCCAGACCGATCGCTGTTCTCAATCGTTCAAGTAGATTATCGTTATCAATTGTGTCAAAGGCAGCTGACAGATCTAGCAGAGCTAGGGCAGTGACGTTCCCGTCGTCGTCGTCACGTAGAATGTCATTGTTAACACAGAGGAGAGCAGTTTCAGTGGAGTGCTGGCTCTTGAACCCTGATTAAAATGTTTCTGACATTCCATTATTTTAAATATGTTCCACCAGCTGCTTAGCAATAATTTTTGTCTAGAATATATCTGTAGTCTTCAGTTGAATTATATATATATATAATTAATTTGTATAGCGCCCTAAGAGAACCTAATCTATATTCAGAAGCTTCACATATGCCTTCGGGCTCGAGCCCACGACCTCAGCCAGACCTTGATCGGGGCGAGCACCTTAACCGCTTGACCAATATGGTCTTCAGGAGACTCTTTTTGCTAGACCTTATTAAGGTGGCCACATTGCATGCAGAAACATCGGAGAACCTTTTAAGGAAGGTCACAGGTTGCGGAACCGCGATTGCTTTAGTCGGAGGGGGCTTAATGGAGGCACGAACGTGCACAATTTTTTCAGTAAAGAAGGCTGAAAGCTTTTCGGCTGAGCCCTTAATATATGGGGAGTCCGACCTTACAACTTTGGCCAGTAAATGGTTTGGTGTCTTATTAATCTGTTTCGTGTCCGACTGACAGGAATTTAGCTTTCGAATGAAAAAAGAAGCCCTTATTTTTTTAAGCTTTCAGGTGTAAACTTGAAGGAAGCTTTGAAATTGACTAGACCTGCATCAGACCCCGATTTCTTGAAACGACGTTCAAGCCTGCGCTTAACCCGATGCATCTTTAGTAGTTTTTTTGTAAATTGAAAGGAATCTCTACGACTTTGAACACGGATAGAATGAACGGGAGCATGCTTGTCAAGAGCACTCCTGAGTGTTACGTTCATCGCATCAGTGAGAGTATCGAGGCTGCGGTCGAGTCTGAATGCAGATCAAAAAGACCTGCATCACAAAAAGATTTCAAAAACTTGTCTACGTCAATGCTTTGTAAGTTACGTCGTTTCGCAAGTTCGACATTACCCTGTACGTACAAGGGAGCAGGAACAGTAAAGGCGACCGAACAATGATCTGAGAGGGTCAGTGGGCCCACCACAAGGTCCGTGGGGAGGACATCCTTAGTGATCAAGAGATCTAGAATGTGGCCACCGACGTGGGTGCTATGATTAACATGCTGGACCAAACCAAAATTCTCCAGACAGTCAAGAGCAGACCTGGCTGTTGCTATGGTTGTCACCTAAATATTGAAGCCTTCTACAATCATTAACGGCCTGTCACACACAAATAATTTAGCGAGGAATTCTGAAAACTCCTCTATAAACAAGTTTAGACAGCCAGGGAGGCCGGTATATCACAACAGTGAGAGGCATTGTCTTTGATGAAAACCTGATTGCAACCGATTCAAACGATAGCCCATGCGAAAAAATGCACATTTTATAACCATTCGATTCGCGAACAACAATTGCAACCCTGCCACCAACCTTGTCAGAACGCATGGACTGACAGAATGAGAACCCGAGTGGAGTGGTCTCAGAAATACAGCTACTGGAACAAGGCGTCATCCAAATTTTGGACCACCTGATCGCGGATAAGTAACCCCTTGGTTTTTAGCGAGCGAACATTTAGTAGGAGGAATTTAAGAGGCTGTCCAACTACTGGGCGACGGCGATGAAGTGGCTTGTATTCACGCCGGCGTGTATTCGGCCCGGCTTATGCTGGCCCTTCGAATTTGAATTGGACCTTAGTAACGGCCGTCGGACGACGTTTCACAACGTGCTGGGCTACGGTGGGTGGGCTACTACCGCAACAAGTACTATTCAGCGCTTTAAACTTAAGGGTCGTAGGTTTGATAGCCGAGCTGTTGATATGGCGAACGCAGGATGCAGGAAGGTTCTCACTGACTCACCGGAGAATGCCCGCCGGTAGGTATCGACTAATGGCGACATCGCACCTTATGCTAAGCAGATCCTGTTTTGTGTTGCATATCTGAGGACAGCTCATAAATAGTCACACCAAAGATAGCAGCGGAATACCAGAAGGTATTACGGAGAAATGAAATAAAGGTCCACACCACGCTAGGAGTCGCCCGAGGCCGCTCGGGGAGGAAAGAACAAATGAATTTTAGCTTAATATCCGACTTTTGAGACTTTAGCTCAGTTTTTTCGCTACGAATCTCTTACCTGATGAGATTTAAAAAAAAATTATATAAAGCCCATCTGATCCGATATTTTCAAACCTACTCGCAATAATTGTACTTTACTTTACTTGCTTGATAGCATTCAAAGAGCCATTCACTTATGGTTTTAGGCTACACCCGTGAACGAGCTTTCTCTAGCGATTAAACCCATCGAGTCCCATCGTCCACCTATTCTGCCCATCTCATCATATGCGAATTTTATTGCCCCTTGGCAGTTTTCCACTTAAGCTTGGAGAATAGCATGTGAGTCAAGATACCTAAAGTCTTAATATTTTACCGCCAGCTGCACACGAGCATCCTCCGCCTATCTGCATGACCTCGTTTACCTTCACCTCATAACGGAAAGTTCCTAATCGACTCTAGCGAACGTCCTAGATGAGTTTTAAACTTTTAATAAAGGTCGGGTCCAACTTCACCGCGACGTCCTTCGCTTTACGACTGAGATCAAGAAAGACAGAAATAGCAAAAAAGCTTGAGAAGGCAGCAAAAAAGAATCAGGACAAATTCTCTACCGCTTGGAGTTTGAGGAATAATGGAGCTCTTGTCAGAAGCACTTCAGCTAAGTGAATGGCCAAGATTGCGTACAAATTTATAGTATGTTTATGCTAGATTTTATTTACATTTATAATAACTAAGAATTTAGACAGTTCATTATTACATGTTGCCAATCAGTGCGACTAATAAGTGTACAGAACTGCTTTAAATATAATGACAAGTCACTTGTTGAGCAACTCAACAGAACCAAATCTCATCACGGAGCCGCGATGGCACACTAAATAAGGCGGTTTCTTTTTATGACGTAAGTCCCGAGGTCGTGGGTTCAAATCCTGCGGATGGCGATTCTGTGTCGTCGCTACAAGCGGTGGTGATAGCCGTACAGGCTCTTCTGTCGCTATGCAAAAGAGGCTTTTAAATCAGCTTGTATTTTTGTGATCCATTTTATGTAGAACTAGTTGAGTCTCAAATCAACAGCCCAAAGGGTCTGCATACAATGTGGACCGCCATCTGCCCAAAGCGTGCTCTTGTGTGCTTTTTCTCGATAGTCTAAGAATTAATCTTGGATGCCATTAGGGATTGGTGATTTTGTCTCTCGCATCTAGCTGTAAAGCACCAGGAGAGACATCGGTACAGTTTAGTTGCTGTACAAACGTCTTCATTCGTGCTTCTTCATTCGTGCTGGCTTGACGAGACATTTAAATCCTGGCGCATTGTCAACCGAGTGCGATCGACCTTGTTGGAAATGCAAAACGTAGGCTGTCGTTTTTACACTACCGAGTCTGCCGCATCCATACTGTCTGCCGTATCGACTTGTCTGATTTGTTCCCGCTGGCTGCGTATGCTTGCCTGTGCATGATTCACTATGTCTTACTAACCAGGGATTTCTACTAACCAGCAATCCCGAGTGTCACCTTGTGTCCTTTTGCAATCTGGTGTAAGCAGTAATCTTGCAAGTCATTAGGAATTGGTCTTTTGCTTGTAGCTGCAAAGCCCGCCAGGATAGGGATTCGGTTAAGTTGTTAAGTTGCTAAGCAAATGACTTGGTTAAATATTTAAAGGAGTTATGCTCTCACTTATTAGTCGCACTGATTGGGAACCTAAAATACTGAAGCTCCTAAATTATTATTTATAATAAATATAAATTAAAACTAATACACTTTTATTTATTATTTTAAAACCAGCCGGTTAGAAAATTTGTGGAGGGCATATTACATCTTTTAGAAATTCAACCGATGCCATTGGAAATGTTTTCCTACCATTTAAAATGTGTCATGGGAGCTCAGGCCTAAGGGTCGAGTCCACGGGGTCACTTAATGTGGCGCAGCACGCAGCCTTTACTCTTGCTCAGCCATTGCTGTTTCACCAACGGCTCAGCCGTGACTCCACCGGACGCTGTGTTAAGTAAGTCCATGACTATCAGCAATATACAATTTATGTATTTAAACCTTAGAAAATGCGTCGCAGACATTTTTCTTTTATGCAATCATTACAGTTATGCATCGAAAATTTTCTCTGCCTCTTGACAAACAGTTGAGTTGCCCGTACGTGGCTATGACGTCGCTGGGTCAAATCTGCGACATGCCACAACCGAGTACACATGAAGCATGTCATATTTCGCGGTTGCGCTCGCGAATGGATGCGGCCGTAGTTACGATAGTCGCCGAACCTGAGCTCGTCCGTCGCGTCGCAACCTGGTCGCCACCGCTCCTTGTTGTAGAGTCGGGATATTAGGATGGCAGAGAAATGACCAATTGTGAGTAGACCAGCGCTCTTCCGACTGAGCTACCAAAGCCGCCTCTGCCATTGTCATTTTCCCGCCTCTGCATTGCCAGAGCGAGAGAGCTCTCCCCTGCGGGAGAGCAGCGACCGTGACCGCTGAGCCGCTTCTTCAGAGCTTCGGCGGAGCTACGACTTTCAAATCGACAGTCGCTACCTACCATTATGCAGCCCAGCTCTCGGGCTTGCAGCAGAGCTGCGGGGACGCGACGGCTGCAGACGCCGCATCCGACGATTAAAAGACTGCAAACCACAGCAAGGCGATTTCTTTTAAATTCACGCCAATTCTTTTTTGCTCGCAGCCGTGGTACTGCCTCCGCCTATCATGCTAGCTCCTTTGCTATCACAACCGTTAAGGCGGCGCCGGCTTAGAGCTTGGATAGATTCCGCATACCCAGATTAACGATCTGCCGACCATAGCAGGGCCATTTCATCGGAATTTAATTCGATTTTCTTCGCTTGCGACGTCGGTACTGCCTCCGCATAACAATTCAGCCATTGTCCATGAAACACCGTTCTAGGGCGTAGGGCGGTGCTGCAGGGACATGGCAACAAAGTCACATTTGTAGATTAACGTTCTGCCCACCATAGCAAGGCTCTTTCGTCCGAATTCCCGCCGATTCTTCTTCCTCGCTCGGCGCCTCGGTACTAACTCTGAATAACAATTCAGCCTTTTCGATATCATCACCGTCCAAGAAACACCGTCCTACGGCGTGGAGTAGTGCTGCAGGACATGAAACAGACCCATCTGACGATTAACGCTCTGCCCACCATAGCGAGGCTATTTCGTCCGAATTCATGCCGATTTTTTTTTCGCTTGGGACCTCGGTACTGCCTCCGCATAACTAGTCAGCTGATTCGCCATGACCATTGTCCAAGCAGCACCGTTCTAGGGCGTGGAGCAGTGCTGGAGGGACATGGCAACAAAGTCACATCCACAGATACACGGTCTGCCCACCAAAGCTAGGCTATCGCCGAGCTGGTTTGGTCTAGCGGATAAGGTGCTCACCCTGACTAAGGTCTGACTGAGGTCCTGGGCTCGAGCCCCGAGGCATATGTGAAGCCCCTGAATAGAGATTAAGTTCTCTTGGGGCGCTATATTAATGAATTATAAAAATGAATTATATTGCGTCCGAATTTCAGCCGATTTTCTCTTTGCTTGGGACCTAGGTACTGCCTCTGCATAAAAATTCAGCTGATTCACTATCACCATCGTGCAAGCAGCACCATCCTAGGGCATGGAGCAGTGCTGTAGGGACATGGCAACAAGGTCACGTCTTCAGAATTAGGATCTGTCGACGATAAGGAGGCTATTTCGTCCGAATCGCCATCGATATTTCTTTGCTCGGAGCCTTGGTACAACCTCCGAATAACAGTTAAGCTGATTCACTGTCACCATAGACCAAGCCGAACTGTTCTAATGCGTGGAACAGTGCTGCAGGACGTGGGAACCGACGCTTCCGACGATTAACGTTCAGTCCACAACAGCGAGGCTATATCGTCCGAATTCACGCCGATTTTTCTTCGCATGGGACCTCGGTACTGCCTCCGCATAACTAGTCAGCTGATTCGCCATCACCATTGTCCAAGCAGCACCGTTTTAGGGCGTGGATCAGTGCTGGAGGAAGATGGCATAAGAAGCATCCGACGATTAACGTTCTGCCCACCGTAGCGAGGCTATTTCGTCAAAATTGGTGCTGATTGTTCTTCGGTAGTGACCTTGGTACTGCCTCCACATACCAATTTAGCCGATTTGCTACCACCATTGTCCAAGAAACACCGTTCTAAGGCATGTAGCAATGCTGCAGGACATTTCAACAGGCACATTCGACGATTAACGTTCTGCCCTCCGTAGCAAGGCTATTTCGTCCGAATTCCAGTCAATTTTCCTTTGCTTGGGACCTCGGCAGTGCTTCGGCATAACAGTTCAGCTGACTCGCCACCACCATTGTCCAAGAAACACCGTTCTAGGGCGTAGAGCAGTGCTGTAAGGACATGGCAACAAAGTCAAGTTCACAGATTAACGGTCTGCCCACCATAGCTAGGCTATTTCGTCCGAATTCCCGCCAATTTTTCGTCGATTGGGACCTCGGTACTACCTCTGCATAACAATTCAGCCGATACGCCATCATCATTGTCCAAGAAACACCGTTCTAGGGCGTAGAGCAGTGCTGTAGGGACATAACAACAAAGTCATATCAGCAGATTAACTGTCTGCCCACCATAGCGAGGCTCTTTCGTCCAATTTTCCGCCAATTTTTCATCGCTTGGGACCTCGGTACTACCTCTGCATAACAATTCAGCCGATTAGCCATCACCATTGTCCAAGAAACACCGTGCTAGGTCGCGAAACAGTGCTGCAGGACGTGGCAACAGACGCATCCAACGATTAAAGTTCTGCCAACCGTAGCGAGGCTATTTCGTCCGAATTGGCACCGATTTTCCCTCGCTTGGGACCTCGGTACTGCCTCTGCATAACAATTCAGCTGATTCGCCGTCACCATTGTCCAAGCAGCACCGTTCTAGGGCGTAGAGTGTTGTAGGGACATGGCAACAAAGTCACATCCACAGATTAACGGTGTGCTCACCACAGCAAGGCTATTTCGTCCGAACTCCCGCCGATTCTTCTTCGCTCGGGGCCTCGGTACTACCTCCGAATAACAATTCAGCCGATTCACCATCACCATTATCCAAGCAGCATCATTCTACGGCGTAGAGCAGTGCTGAAGGGCTACTGCAGAGACGAGGCTGCAGAAGCCGCATCCACGGAATTATGACCTGTCCACGATAGCGAAGCTATTTTGTCCGAATTCCCGTCAATTTTCTGCTCGGAGTTACAGCCTCGGCGGGACATCACAGCCGCTTTGCTGCCGCTGTCATGAAAGCTGTGCCGGTTTTTGGCACTGGGCAGTGCTGCGAGACGGTTCTGAAAAAATACTAGTCGATTTAACAACCTGCATTGTATAGCGACAGTAGAGCTTGTACGGCTATCACAACCGCTTGCAGCACTAATACAGGATCGACCAATGCACGCCTTCGAACTCACCACCGCGTGACCAAGGTCTCGATAAGCAACCCTTTTACATAGTGTGCCATCACGGCTCGTTGTGAAGATAATCTATTTTGGCCAGTAGCTAGCAATACCGACTGCTGGGCTGGTAATGGATGTAACTGGGGGAGAAAGAACTAGCTGAGCACCTTGTACAGAATGCTAGCTACTGACGCGGCGGCAGCCGCTCTAAGTGAGCGAACTGCATCCATACCGTATGTTCCGATGTCTTGCCGATCGGGGCCGTGGCTCTTCCTTGAAATGAAACCTCAGCTGCTTCAGCGCTCCACGAACGCCCTGCAGCGCTTTGAGAACAAAAAGGTGCTGAGGCCGAGTAGCCGATGCGGAGCGAGGATGGCCGCGGTCCGAGCAGAGGAGAATAGGATGTCGGAGGAAGCAACGTCGCTCGATGGAGGACCCACACCTCCATGCAGCGGCTGCCGCATCCGCAGCCGCGTCTCTCGCTGCGTCGCTCCACGCAATAGAGCCGCTCGGACGACGGTGGCGCCGTAGCGACTGTCGGTTTGAGAGGCAGAGCCTCGAGGCTTCGAGAATTGGCTGTGGCGTGCGCTCTCGTGGCCGCTACTCTCATTCGAAGCATCGCTCTCCCGAAGTCACCCTTCGCTAGCTGGAAGAGAGGATGAAAGCGGATGGCGGAAGCGGCGACGGACTCGCTGCGCTGGCCTGCTGCAGCGACGGTCACTCGACGACGACGACAGAGAGAATGAACGAACGCCGAGGCGACGACGACGACGAAGCGACCGACCGAGCGGCCGCCTGTGCCGAGCTCGCGGCGTCTGCTCTGATGCGGCCGCTGAAGGCCCGATTGACGAGCTTCCACAAGACGAGAATTAAAGGCTCCGATCAGTCCAAACGGTGTAGTCCGGCCGAACGATTGCCGGACAACTGCAGCCGGTGAGCTGAGCCAAACTATACAAGACGCGAGGCTCCGAAAAGCTAACGCTCTCCCGCGAGCGCCTCACCGAGCCGATCGACTTGTCGGCGGTGACGGCGGCGTGATAGGCACTGAACAGACGCTGTCGATAGTCGTTCCAGCAGCGCGGGGCCTCGAGGGCGTACAGCCGCTCGAGGCGGCCGCTTCGGCGGAGCTACAGCGCGCAAGAAATGCCTGCGGCCGCGACTCGTTTTAGTGTCAGAGAATTCAGACACGGCAGTCAGACGGCTAACTTACCCCGTCGTGCGAAGCGGTCGAGTGCTACTGATGTAAAAGCGGCGAATGCCGCTCAAGCGCCAAGTCGCGTCGACGCAGCGTCAACGCAGCCTCCACGCAAGAACGCCGACGCTTCTCATTCGACAGAATTGAATCGATGCAAGACGCCGCCGTCGATCTCGCGTGTATTTCGTTCCGGCTTCGGTCCTTTGTTGAGACTTTTTGAGAGCCAACGAACAAACTCTGCTCTAGCTCGAAGCTTAGAGGCTCCGCCATTGCTATATATATGTAGAGATGCTCTCGTTACCTCCTTTAGAGAGAAATTTTAATCGTGCGTGCGGCTATTTTCAGCTTCGCTCTTGCCTCAAAGTCCTTTTAAATGCTACAGGCTCTTGCCTTACGACGCACTGATTACTAGAAGCGAAAATAGTTAAAAGAATGTTAGCTACTGCCAAGTAGACTAATTTCCAGCCAAATTTCCAAACCTTCGCGATTTTCTGCACGCTTCGCTTGCAACCGAGTCATCCAAGGAGTCATTTTCAGCCGGCGTTTGAGTTACTATTCATATTGCGCTTAAAATTTCGGCTAGTATGAAAAAGTAGCAGCCATTGATGAGGCCGATCAAAGAAGGTAGTAGGATGGTCCGGTGGTTTAGGTTTTCGTTTGACGTTCGTAAGGTAAGGGTTAATGTATTGGAGGCAGAGGTCGTGGGCTCGAGCCCCCCCCCCGTGGTATGTGGGAAGCGCCTGAATAGAGATGAAGTTCTCTTAGGGCGCTGTACAAATGAATTTCATTTGTTTAATAATTTGTTTAACAAGATTTGTGCAAAGAAGAATGCAAGTAGGTTTGCTCTTTCTTGCTTGAACTCGTTTCGCTAAATGGACGAGAAGAAGAGGGAAGATCACCCCCACGAATATGATCGCAGAGCTGGGCTATTTAATTTAAGCTGGTGAAATAAACAAAGTCTTACGAGCGAGGCGACGAACATTAATGTAAGCATATTTATGATGTATTTATTGTGACTTTTATATTTACGATATACTCATATGTATGTGCATATATTAGGCATATATTAGGCCTTCCGACGAGGCAATTAATAATGGAGGCAGCATGACCCCTGCATGATATCTCTCGTCTCCTACGTTGCATTGATCTACTGCTGCCATGCATAAATAACATCCTTAATACGTCATTAACCTAAGGTCATGTCCCAGCACCTTTCAAAAGAGTTGTAGTCAAGCCACTTCTCAAGAAAACGACATAAGACAAAGAGAACTTGAGCAACTACCGCCCAGTCTCCCTTCTACCATTCCTAGCAAAGACACTGGAACGGGTCGTGGCGGACCAGCTGAACTCATATATCGAAACCTCACACCTTGCTAGTAAGTTCCAGTCTGTCTTTAGAGCTAATCACTCCACAGAGTAAGCATTGCTTAAGGTATACAACGACCTACTTAGGAATGCAGACATGGGTAGAGTATCTCTGCTTGTTTTGCTCGATTTTTCGGCAGCTTTTCATATGGCCGATCACGAGGTTCTTCTAGAGTCTTACGCCAAAACCTCGAACTCACTCGCCTCGCCTCTCATCTTGCCTGGGCATCACTGGCACTGCTCTGCAATGGTTCGGGTCCTATCTCAGTGGGAGACTCCAGAGTATTGACGTGATTGACAAAGATCGTCCGAGGAACCTCTGAAATATGGGGTACCTCAGGGCTCCATGCTAGGTCCGGTTCTTTTCACGGTTTATACTCTCCCTCTTGCTGATGTGATTGCCAAGCACAATCTAGGCTTTCACTTCTATGCGGATGTTACCAGTTGCACCTTTGCTTTGACACCAGTTGCACCTTTGCTTTGATCCCTCTCAGCCTTCGAGCACCCCAAATTCTCTCAACTCACTTGCTGCATGTATTGACGGCATCCGCATATGGATGGCAGTAACTTTTCTAAAACTAAACGATTATAAAACTAACTAACTAGTTATGGGCAAACCCAGTGTGATTCACAAATTGGAAAGGCTAACGCTCAAAATTGGCTCTGTTAGCATATCTCCTGCTCAACAAGCTCGAAATATAGGTGTCATGTTCCAAAGTGACCTTTCGTTAGACGACCACATTAGCTCCACAATCAAGTCTGCCTACTTTCAGCTACATAACATTTCTAAAATTCGGGCTTCTTTAGATAAGGATACCGTGTCTAAGTTGGTCCATGCATTTGTGACATCCCTTCTTGACTTCTGTAACTCACTGATTGCTGGCCTTACAGCATGTGCAATCTGGTGATTGCAGCTGGTGCAAAACTTCGAAGCTAGGCCTGTCTGTCGTGAGCGTCGCAGCTGCCACATCACACCACTTCTCGCCGACCTGGACTGGCTACCAGTCAAGCAACGGATCGACTTCAAGGTTTTGTCGCTCACTTTAAGGTCACTTCATTCTTTGGCTTCAGCCTATCTCTCAGATCTACACCCCGCCAGGCCAAGCATCGTACCACTCGCTTTTCGGAATCCAACAGTTTATCAATACCACGTACAAACCTCAAATCCTTTGGAGATCGTGCATTTGGTTTGCATGCTCCCAAAGCCTGGAACTCCGTCCCGACTTGCGTCAGAACATCCCCTGACTTGACTATATTACAAAAACCTTAAACCACAACTATTTAGGACAGCATTTAGTGGGTTATTGTGATAAATCCTTCATGTGCTTATGCGTGCTGACACTGTGCATGCTGCCACTAACCACACTTGCATGCTGACCCTGTGCATGTCCCCCCTAACCATGTTATTTATGTTGTTTATCAAGCATGATATTACTCACCATTCAATCGCGTTTCCCTTTGTAGCAAATGTAAAGTGCCTAGAGAGAGATCGAGTCCTCTCAGGGCGCTTTATCAAGTGCATTATTATTATTATCATTCTCTTAGGGCGAAGGTCTGTCATTTTATGAGAATTTTGCTGAGCGTTAGCTTCGATAACCTAGCAACCGGTCACCCTGAACTTGCACGCTGCCGGCAACTGTTTTCTCTTTCGTGAGAGCGAGGCGTGTTCGACCGCTCCTCAGATGACTTATCGGTGAGGACGTCCATTCAGTGTTATGAGCATCCAAATTAAAAGCATTGCTTGCATCGTGTCGCTGCCTTAACTTGCTAGAGAGACTCAGATTTACAAATTGTCATACATTATCTCGAGCTGTTGAGGTTAATCAGCATTAAGTGTTATCATAAAGAGCATCAGTAACGCCATACGAAACGCGCATAAATATTACGTACCTACGTACCGCTCAGCTACAAGTATTACTTCTTGACCCATCTGAAATGAGTGTTACTCCTAAAGTATCTAGGTTTGGGCAACACAGCGAGTCTGAATTATTCTTAGTTTTGGTTAAGTGATGCTCCGCAGACTGCATTCTTTAATACGGCAATTCGTCCATCGGATTAAAGATTTTCGCAGAGCAAACTTCATTTTTAGCTTTGAAGCACTCAACTCCACTATCGATACTTCACAGATTTCCCCCAAGATCTGACATGTTTCAGTTTCCAGTGCAATGCTCAGTTGCATAGTCAATATAGTCGCAAACAAATAGACTGATGGCAGAGAATCAATTCTCTCGTTGCCCAAAATCACACAAGATCAGCCAGGTCTGACAAAAACTTTACGAATGAACTGTATTGGCTTCTGAACCAAAGTCTTTTCACACAGACCATATCTGCACGTGACTCGCAGGACTGTTGCAAGTCCTTACCTGCGACGCTGGAGCCTGTGTGGAGCTGGCGGTGTGTGTGCCTCAAACCATAGCTCACGAATGCGGCACGATGCTTAACCGATGCATGAAAGAATGGCAAGGATTTCTGCCGCTATGTAAAAGAGGCCGTAAAATCAAGCCGGGCGTAATGTAAAGCAGCCGACCGTTGCATGCTTAACTTTTGCATCATGGTCATCCAAGTTGTTGCTGTTATGCATAACATACATAACTAACATCATTAATACGTCATTAGCCTGAGGTCACGCCCCTGCCCCTTTAAAAAAGCTGCAGTCAGGCCAATACTCAAAAAAGCAACACTAGACAAAGAGAACTTAAGCAGCTACCGCCGAGTCTCCCCTCTACTATTCCTAGCAAAGGCACTGGAACGAGTCGTGGCAGACCAGCTGAACTCGTATATTGAAACTTCAAATCTCGCTAGTAAGCTTTAGTATGGCTTTAGAGCTAATCACTCCACAGAGTCAGCATTTCTTCGGATGTACAACGACCTACTTAGGAATGCAGACATAGCTAGGGTATCTCTGCTTGTTTTGCTCGATCTTTCGGTCACTTTTGCTGCTATCGATCACCAAGTCCTTCTTGAGCGCCTCTCATCTCGCCTGGGCATCACTGGCACTGCACTGCAATGGTTGGAGTCCTATCTCAATGAGAGACTCCAGGGTATTGATGTGAATGGACAAAGATCATCCAAAGAACGTCTCCATTACAGGGTACCTCGGGGCTCCATGCTTGGTCCTGTTCTCTTCATGGTTTATACCCTTTCTCTTGCCGATGTGATTGTGATTTCCAAGCACAATCTAGGCTCTCACTTCTATGCGGATGACAATCAGTTGTACCTTTGCTTTGATCCCTTTCAACCCTCCAGCACATCGAATTCTCTCAATTTCCTTGCTACATGTATTGATGACATCCGCACATATATGGCAGCAAATTTTCATAAATCAATTGATAATAAAACCAATTTACTAGTTCTTGGAAAACCATGTGTGAGTCAGGGATTGGAAAGGCTAACGCTCAAAATCGGCTCTGCCAGCGTATCCCCTGTTGAATCTGTTTGAAATCCAGGTGTCATGTTCCAAAGTGACCTTTCGTTAGACGACTACATCAGCTGCACAATCAAATTTGCCTACTTTCAGCTACATAACATTGCTAAACTTCGGGCTTGTTTAGGAAGGGATACAACATCTAAGTTGTTCCATGCATTTGCGACATCCTGTCTTGACTGCTGTAACTCACAGCTTGCTGGTCTACCAGCATGTGCAATCAGGCACTTGCAGCTGGTGCAAAACTCTGCAGCTAGTCTTGTCTGTCGTGAGCATCGCAGTTGCCACATCCCACCACTTCTCGCCGACCTGCACTGGCTACCAGTCAAGCAACGGATTGACTTCAAGGTTTTGTCACTCACTTTTAGGTCACTTCATTCTTTGGCTCTAGCCTATCTCTCAGATCTACTCAACCACCAGGTTAAGCATCGTACCACCCGCTTTCGGAATGCTACTATCTACTAATGGCTCGTATAAACATCAAATCCTTCGGAGACTGTGCCTTTAGTTCGTATGCTCCCAAAGCCAGATCCTGGAACTCACTACCGACTTTCGTTATGGCATTCCCTGACTTTACCACATTAAACAAAATTCAAAACGCACTGGTTAATCATGGCATTTAGTGGGTCCCTGCGATTCGTCCTTTATGTGCTAATACGTGCTGACACTGTTGCATGCTGCCACTAACCACACTTACATGCTGACCCTGTGCATGTCACCCATAAGCCTGCTATTCTTGTTGCTTATCGAGCCTGATATTACTCACCATTCAATCGCGTTTCTCTTTGCAGCAAATGTAAAGCGCCTAGAAAGAGATCGAGTCCTCTCAGGGCGCTTTATCAAGTTTGTTAATAGTATTATTATTATAGCAGAGCGAGGCAGCAATAAAGAGCCTGATTTCTATGAAAACCAGCCTCTACAAAATTTTACTCAGACCTATTTTAAAAAATTCAAGTCTTTAGCGTAGAGCAGTCTTATGCATAGCGTTGGTGGCCGCATCTGCACTGCCGAGCCATTGAGAACATCTCCCTAGTTTGATGCCTATAGTACAGCTAAACGTACAATGCATTTGGATGTTCAGTACATACGGTCTAGACTTTAGATAATGAATTATTCGGGTCATGATGCTTGCAATTAATGGAACCACTGAAAGTCACAGGCACGTGTGTCGTAATCCATCCGATTTAGTATGCATACGTTTCAGTAGCTTCATTGTTTTTGACCGATCGAAAAAAAATTATTATGGAATAGTAATGGATAATAATTATGAAAGGACCAAAAGTCGCACACATTTAATCCCCGTGGCTGGCAGAACATTCGCTGCGATGTGGTAAATGTGGAGGATGATTGGCGAAAGGGCAAACAAAAGTCGCCCTCTCTGAATCCAGCACCACCGAGCCGATTGGGCACGGTTTTCCTCGACCTAAAAGCCTGTCGCAAAATGTCTCACTTTTGAAGGTCGAGGTTGTGGGCTTGAGTTCGGCAGCAGAAAATCTTGGATTATCAGCTGTTAGTAAAGCGATAACCGTTACAGCTCTTTCTGCTGCTATGTAAAAGAGGCCGTAAAATCAAGCCGAACGTGAAGCAGCCGACCGTTGCATGCTTAACTTTGAGTGAGCGTCATGACCATCCAAGTAGTACGCTTGGATCTGCCATCGCTCTCTGACGCTAGTGACGACCAGTCGGAATGGCTGTTGATGTTTTTTTTTATTTAATTGTTACTAATTATTACTGCTAATTAGTGCTTCTTTGAAATTTAAAATTTCTAGATTTTATTTTACAAATATTTGCTAACCCTCTACTTTGTGAGCCTTCCCGCGATTTCAACGCTGCCAGCCTAGGTTTAGTCATTGACCTCGAAGTCAACCCAGAAGAGACTTTTTCTTCAAGTCCGCCTTGATCGCATGCAAGGAGATAAACCAAACAAAAAAAGTATTGAGCTAACTAAATCCTTAGCAAAACGGCTATGAAGGTAAAATACCAAAACGTAAGCTAGCCTCATATTAATCTGACTTTAGTTAAAGAAACCGAGATTAGTGGCTCATCAATTATGATGATTATTAACGTGGCATACATCGCACTATACCAGATGCAGCATAAGGTTTTTACAAAAGATTCTAAAACAGTTGGTTTTGCACTACTTTAAATATTAATAAACATTTGGTCTGCCATAAAATAAATATTTACAGTAAACAGAATTTACGTTTACCGGGATGATATGACAGGGCTATTAATTCACGAGCTATTTTGTGAGCAGACTAGTTTGACTGGACTACTTTTTTGGTGTGATGATATATTGGGCATTGGGCTTTGAAGTTCTATAGGTGGCTATGCCTGCGTTTTCCCGGAAAGATTGAGATGAGCTGCCTTGAGTACTATCGGCAGCTAATTTAACCTTTCTTATTAAAGAAGCATGCATTCTGGAAAGGTAAACAAATTGTATTTCTTGCAGAGGCCCAGACCCCGATGAATCATCGCGAGTCCATTGCGCTAGCTTTGGGGTTGGAGCGGATAGAGACTGCGATTGATATGCAGATACTACCGCCACAATTTTCAGTCAGCTGCAGTTTTTACTCGCAGGTGAAGTAACCCTAAACTTGAGGCCTTCCATAACGGAGCTAGCACTGTACCTAATGTAATGTAGTGTATCTCCGTCTGTAACTCCACAAAGTCATTAACACCGTGTGGGTGTTACGCAGGAGAGTTTTGTATAGCGCACTCACAGCCTAAGCGGCTTTCGGTACGCATTCGGTAGCCAACAGACTTCGTCTCACGCAACAAAGAGAAAGTGGGAAGCATAGCAGAGTCAGGAGAGCAGTTGAGGTAGTGAGTAGCATAGAAGTAGCAGTTCAGGACAGGTGAAAAAGATGTACCATATTCGGCAGTTGGAGAGTAGATGTCGTTGCGTAAGAGTTGTGGAAGCGAGTTCCACAGTCTAGGACCTGCAGAGCTAAAGCTTCTGTCGCCAACTGTCTTTAAGCGGAGGAATGGGACAGCTAATTTATTGTCCACACAGGACCTGAGGGCGCGAACAGGCTGAAACTGATGCAGCAGTTCAGCTAGGTACGAAGGAGCCAAGCCGTGGCGGGCCTTGTGGGTCAGCGTAAGAACTTTGCTCTGTATCCATTGCTCAACCGGCAACCATCCTAGCTCTTTCAGTAAAGGAGACACGTGCTCAAACCGCTGGGACTTGAAGACTAGCCTTGCAGCCATATTCATAGTCCACTGTAGTGGCATACTAGCTTTCTTTGGCAGCCCAGCCAAAAGGGAATTACAATAATCAAGCCGAGACAGAACTAAGGAGCTAGTTAAGTTTTTTACAAGCAACTGTGGGAGACAGCTCCTAATCTTGGATAGGGATCATACGTGATGGGTAGCTGTATAAGCAGTCTTCTGAATGAAGCTTTTAAAATTAAGGCAGCTGTCGAAAACGACACCTAAATTTCGAGCACGTGGTGATGGTCGCACAACAGCATCACCTATTAGACGAGCAAAGCCTTTTAATCCAGCCAAACGGTCACGGTGTCCTATGAGCAGCAGTTCGGTTTTATCATCATTTAGTTTCAGGAAGTTTTCCGACATCCAGGATCGAATATCGGCAAGGCAAGCATTCAGTTTCTTAGTTGCCGCATCAGATTCCGACGGCTTGAATGACAAATACAACTGAGTATCGTCAGCATAGAAGTGATATCCTATTCCATGGGCCTTGATCACTTTTCCCAGAGGTTGTGTATAATTGGAGAACAGCAAGGGACCGAATACACACCCTTGAGGGACTCCACAGGTGACCCTTCTCGTGTGTGAGACGTGACCCCCACACGACACGGATTGAACACGATCAGACAAGTATGATTTAAACCACGCCAGTGCTTCGTCTGCCAGACCGATCGTTGTTCTCAATCGTTCAAGCAGAAATTTGTGATCAATGGTGTCGAAGGCAGCAGACAGATCTAGCAGAGCTAGGGCAGTGACATTCCCGTCGTCGTTGCCACGTAGAATGTCATTGTTAACACGGAGGAGAGCAGTTTTAGTAGAGTGCTGCCTCTTGAACCCTGATTGAAATGTTTCTGACATTCCATTATTTTCGATATGTTCAACCAGCTGCTTAGCAACAATTTTTTGAATGCGGGAGTTGAACTCGAGCGTTGAAAATAATCACCTGAACTGTTTATAAGTACGCGCTGAATATTTGCAACGTGAAAGCAAACGAAAAAAGCCTTGGTCGATGGATGCTGGTAGCGCGTCTGTACTGGAAACAGTAAGCACCGCCGGTGCACGCTGTAAACGCTCCACACAATTGAAAAATATACTTCTTTGGAAATTAGACAAGCCAGAAATGTTATGTGCCAGCACCATCGCATCTGAGAGCTGACTGCGGACCGTTGTTGCTACTACGCAGTTGACAGTGACAACCAGTATGTGAATAGAGAGCGAGTTTTTGAAGCGTTGGGAGATAGCCGCGGATAGCAGTGCCGCCTGCTGCAAAGCTGCTTGGGTAATTTCAGCTGGTTGGCTTGACAGCTTGCTAAAACAAAGCTTCTATCATTGACATTTCTGGAGTATAATAAGTAAAAAACAATCTATCAAGCGTCGGTAAAAACTGTTGAAGTAGAATCTCAGGACGCTGGAAAATATTGGCCACAGTTGAAAGAAGCATATATATATATATATATATATATATATATATATATATATATATATATATATATATATATTAGCGTAAGAGCTGTGAAAGTGAGTTCCGCAGACTAGGACGGGCAGAGCGAAAGCTTCAGTCGCCAGCGGTGTTTAAGTATAGGAATGGAACAGCTAATTTCTTGTCAATTGAGTAAATGATGGTAAAAGGAGGCAAAAACTGGCATTACCTCTAATGATGCTTGCGACTGACGGAGCAAGCTATGGGAAAAAAGGCTTTCAGCGAAAGGCTTAATGACACGCCGAATACGCGTCACTTGCTTTGGCGCACACTCGCTCAGCCCTCGCTCTCGCTCAGCCCTCGCTCTCGCTCTCGCTCAGCCCCCGCTCTCGCTCAGCCCTCGCTCTCGCTCTCGCTCTCGCTCAGCCCTCGCTCTCGCTCAGCCCTCGCTCTCGCTCTCGCTCTCGCTCAGCCCTCGCTCTCGCTCAGCCCTCGCTCTCGCTCAGCCCTCGCTCTCGCTCAGCCCTCGCAATGGAGGTTCGACCCGTCGCAAGTCCGCAACTGCTTGCATCTTTGCATCCAAGAAGTGTAGCAAGCGCGGTGGAAAAGCGCGAGACTTTTTGAGCTCCACTGCTCATGTGCTAGCCGAGTCTTTGGTTGAGACTTAGCTGCACGGATGTCGTTGCCAGGAAAAGCCGTTGGGTAGGAATAGTGGAGTTCCACAGCCTAGGATCGACACACAGCAAAAGCTTCTGTCGCCAATGGTCTTTAAGCGGAGGAATGGAGCGGCTAATTTATTGTCCATACCTGAGGACCTGAGAGGACACGAGGAGACTGAAGCTAGCGCAGCAGTGCAGCTAGGTATGGAGGAGGAGGAGGAGCCAAGCCGTGGCTGCGGGCATTGTGGGTCTGCACGAGAACTCTGCTCTCTGTCCGCTAATCAGCCGGAAGTGATCGAGGCTCCTTCAGCAAAGGAGACGCATGGCTGAACCTCTGGGATTTGTTAACCAGCCATATTCATCACCAGCTGCAGTGGCATAATGCAATGCCTTATTCCTTGGTAGCCGGGCAAAAGCGGAGCCGCAATAATCCAACCGAGACGAATCCAGGCAGCGCGTTCGACTTTTTGCACACCAGCGCGGTAGACAGTCCCTTATTTTAGATAGGGATCGGACGCGATGGCAGCCATACTGACAGCGGACAAAAGTGAGCGCGCGGCGCCTTCAATCGGTCTTTTGTTATTAGTTAGCCAACCCGGCGTGGTGCCGTCCTATCTCTCCGATCGCTGCCGCAAGCTTCCGCCGAGCCAGGCACGCTAAGCCGCCGCCGTCGGCGGGGGCCAAGCGAGCGGAGGTGGAGACGCGCCGGAGGAGTACCGGAAGTACCGGAACGTCTCGCGCCAGGCGCTCGCTGGCCGCCGCCGCCTCTGGCTCTGGAGCGGCTTCGCGGTTCCGATTACGCCGCCGCCGGAATTGGCGACGACTGCGTCGTCAAACTCGGAGGCGCGAAACTGAAGCACGAGCTCGCGAAACTGAAGCACGGCCAGAAGTCGGGGTCCACCTCTCAGCGATACCGAACGCTTCGGTAACCTGCGTGTCGTGAAGTACTGACGCGACGCAAGCCTGACGCGGCGACTGAGATTGCCTGGAGATCTCCCGGATATCAGGTGCTGCTGTATTTTAGAAGTAGACTCTGAGATAATCGCTTAGCAGTACATTCACCAGCAGCATTCGAACCCGGATGCTCGTGCAAACGCCCACGTATGCAAGTGATCGGAAATGTCGACGACTTCCGCCTACGCTCTCTGCTACAGACCGTAGTCGCCGATCGTAAATAGTACTGATTACAGACCCACAGTGAGGTTTTCGGCGAGACTTGACCTAGTTCTTGACCGGGCGAAGGAGGAATCGGCCGGAAGTTTGGCGTCTCGCAGCAGGTTTTTGCCCTAGCAGCTCAGTTGCCTTCGCGATATATCCGCACAATTTACCGGTAACTACCGAGAATTTGCAAATGGACAAAGATCATCCGCACGAACCTCAAATCCACCCATCTTCGTTTATACCTCAAATCGTGTGGAGACCGTGCCTTTAGTGCGTGTGTTCCCATAGCCGGGAACTCACTTCCTACTTGCGTCAAGACATCCTCTGGAGTGACCACATTTAAGAAGAAACTAAAGCGCACCTGTTTAGCACAGCATTTAGTAGGACTTAGATTGGACTGTTTGATTCGTCTTTTTTGTGCTTATGCTTGCTGACACCGCGCATGATGCCACTAACCATGTAATGCTCGTTGCCATTGAGCACGCTACCTTTAACCATTCGATCGTGCTTCCTTTGAAGCACACGTGAAGCGCCTAGAAACAAATCAGAGTTCTCTGAGGATGCTCTACCGGAAGTATTATTATTATTATTATTATTATCTGCATGCGCAGCGGCGGCGGCTGTCCGCAGCAAGAGCCGTGACGACGCATTAGGTAAGGCGGTTGCTTTTCTTTTTTGCCCCGGTCCCGCGGTCGCGGTTCGAATCCTACGGTGCGCCATTCTTTATTGCCTCTTTAAGCGGCTGCGATAGCACGGAACGCTCTTTTGCCGCTATACAAAAGAGGCTTCTAAAAAAAGAGAGCCACTGGGGGCTGACGCGCGATATTTCGGCAGCCATCACAGCAGCACGCAATTTCCGGGTCACCTTTCAGGAGGGGCAGCTGCTGCGGGCTGCAGCCGCCAGCAGCCTGAGGCTGTAACCGAGTGCGACCCTCTGCAACAAGAATAAGAATAGCTACTATAACAGTAAGATATTTTCTTACGGTCCCTGAGAGAATTTAATCTCTGCCTAGGCGCTATTTGTAGGCTGTAAAGGAAGAGAATTAAAATTGAGCTCACAGCCATAATTTAAACAGGCAGAGCAGGGCTAGCAGGTAGGCAGCAAAAAGACTTTGACTCAAATACTAATCCGTATAGGTATTCGAAATTGTAAAGTAAAGGAAGACTAGCGGAGCCGCTAACCAGCGGAGAGATTGCTACGTGAGCATTCGACCAGCGCGCTTATGCGTCAGTGCAGAAACGCGTCAGTATATACCGCATTTTTACGAGTATGAATTTATGGACACTATTTTTCTTGAAAGAGTTTTTATTAAAAATTCTTATTACTGAGGTAAATAATATTAATATTATTGATACTATATAGCTAATTTTGTTTAGTGTAAGTTTGATTTAATCATCGTTGCAAGAGACTCGTCATCAGTATAGATGCTACCATCGTCAGTCTTCTGCAGCAATCCACGTCTAAGTCGTCATTTTTACTGTATGCAGTGACTGACACTGTCTGGCAGTGTATAAGTCACAGGTTTATTTTTTCAAAAAATGTGGAAAAAAGTGCGACTTATGCTCGTAAAATTACGGTACATGCGCATCTGGCTTCGGCGGCGTGAATGTACACCCGTACTTCACTTTCGTCATCTGTCAGGGCTGCGCCAGAGACGCAGACGCAGAGACGACTCGCTTTCCTACTAATTATATCTGTGAGCATCTGAGTACAACAAAGAATTCGTGCATTGCTATGAATATTTGCAACTGGCTTCTGTATATCCTCTGCTAACGGCTTGCAACACGGTGCTAGCTACATATTTTATTTGACGCTTCCGCCATCCGCGCTCGCTACCATTGTCGGCCAGATTTTCTGACTCGCTGGTGGCATGCAATGGCAAAAATGGCCAGATGGAACCAATTTCTCGGCATTACTATAAAAATTATAACATTAATATTTATAATATACTTGATATAACGCCCTCGGAGAGCTAAATCTCTTTCTAGGCACTTTACGCACGTTTGCTGCAAAGGATGCAGGATTGAATGGTTAGTGGCAGCATGCTGAATAAACGACAAGAATAACATGATTAGGGGTGACACGCACAGGGTCAGCATGCAAGTATGGTTAGTGGCGGCATGCAAAAAGTCAGCACACGTAAGCACATGAAGGACGAATCGCAGAGATCCACTAAATGCTGTCATAAGTAGGTGAGTTTTTAGTTTTTTTTTAATTCAGGAGATGTCGGGAATGAGTTCTAGGTTTTGGGAGCATTTGAACTAAAGGCACGGTCTTCAAAGGATCATTTGAGATTAGTAAGAGGTACGGGTAAACAGTTAGATTTCGAAACGCGGGTGGTACGATGAGGAGCCTGGTGGGGCAGTAGATCTGATAGGTAGGCTGGAGCGAAAGAATGAACGGGCCTAAAAGTGAGTGACGTGTGCTTTTCGGACACTTTTCTACGAGTACGAAGAATTGACAGTGCCGTGTGGATGAATTCAGCTACACTTTACCGCGCTGAATGACGCTCGAACGCTCCGTTCAATACAAACTTGCAAAAAAGCCACAGTCGACGTTTCGAATAATAGTTGAATTATACAGTTTCCTAAATTTTAAATTAAGATTTAGAACAGTAGGCATTTATCTTCTCTCTTTATTATTTCGCCTCGCTTCCGAGCGACGCTTCGCAGCTCGCGGAGTTCGGCAGCTGGCAGGGATAGTGCCGACAGGAGAGCTCACTCCTGCTCCTACAGGTCCTGCTCCTACAGCTCCTGCTCCTGCTCCTACTCCTACAGGTCCTACAGCGCCTGCTCCTGCTCCTACAGCTACTACAGCTCCTGCTCCTACAGCTCCTGCTCCTACTCATACTCCTACAGGTCCTGCGTCAGGCGCATTGTCTGGTCATTTCCGAAAGAGCCCAAATGCGTACGGTCTGCTTTGGCCCAGCGTTAAAGGCGAACACCTTTGACGACCGAAACAAAGGTGAATGCATTTGACGATCGAGGTCGTGGGCTCGAGCCCTGTGGAATATGTGCGAAGCACCTGGCTAAAGATTTAATTATCTTTAGGCGCTCTGCAAATGAATTGCTGTTTACTATCTCCGCGGTCCTCAGCTAGACGAGTTAAGCAACAAAAAGAGCCCAGTCACCGAGCATTTTCAAATACTGCTGAGGCGCGTTTCGCTTACTCGCTCGGCAGCCAGCGGAGAAAGCTCCGCGAAATGACACGACAGGCTCAAAAATGGCGCTCAAAAATGGCGCTACTTGTTCTGTCGCGGGCCCGGTCAAGAGTCAAGAAGTGCAAGAGGTCACGAGCGTGCCGCTCCAACAGGCAGGCAAGAGAGTTTCCCTTCCTAAGCCACCATAGGATTACCAACACCGCTGCGATCGCTGCGTATCGGCAGCGTTCAAGTCAGGGGAAGCAGTGATCCTCAGTTAGACGCCGGCGAAATGGCTAGCAAATGGCACCTTAGCAACTACTAGGCAACGTCGCCGCGAGCGCACCGACGGCTCGGCGCACTCGCGATCGCGCCCTGGGCGCCGAGCCGTCGGCGTGCGGAGCAAGCGCTCGGGGCTCAGTCCAAAGTTATGCTCGTGAGCTCAGCCCAGCGCCACGTGGGAAGTGCCGCTAAGCTAATCGCGTGCCGCTAATCGAGAGCGAAGCGCCCGTTTCGCCAGACGCACAGTCCGGCCTGAGTCCGCCGCCTGCATTGTGCGAGGCCCTGGAGCTGGGCGCCGCGAGCCGCCGTCGAGTTTATTGAGGCAGCAGCAGAAAGTGGCAGGGCGAGTCGGCTGGCATCGCCGTTGACGAGCGACGCCGCCTCGGCGCCCGACGATAGGTCAACAATGGAGGAATTATTGCCGGCTGAACCGTCGGCCGGATGCGCGCAGCTCTAAACTTCCCGATAGGATAGCGTGGCGTTAGGAGGTAAGAAGAGTGCGCGATGGCGCCCTCTGTAAGTTGTAAACACCTCGCCGAAGCGAGCGACGCGCGTTATGACAACACGCCCACGTCGAGTTACAAGAGAGAAGGAATAGTTGAAGAAAATCGACCTGAAACGCGGAAACCCAATCTAGCGCGGCCGCGGTGCCGTCTGCTGCTGCCGGCGTCTCTGAGAAATACTTTCTTTTCTTTTGGCAAGCCTCGAAGCTGACGGCGACCAGCCGAGGCCCGAGGAGAGAAGGAAGGCGCTTCGCTCTCCCTAGCGGCAGCAGGAGCGGCAGCTGCCGCTAAGGGGTACGGCCGTCGGGTGCTCGACTTTACAGGAGCGTCGGCGGGTGCCGTAGGCTGCCAAAAGTGGCGCGCCGGTGATTATTTAACCTTGCGGAGACGAGCGCCGACTGTAAACTAGGGCAGCCGTTGGGTCGGCTGAACCCACCGTGGCACCAACAGGAGAACGGCGAGCCCATTCGATGACTTTTGCACTCCCCGCGCGGTTCCGGGTCAGCCATCGTGGCGGCAATTATCTGCAGCCTGGCTTCCGGCGACCGGAAATAATAGGCAGCCGCATTGTCTGTGTGCAGTTCTCTTGATCGCGGGCTGCGGAATTTCTCGCGCGCACGGCAGCGTAACTGCGGCCATTCCGGGGCCGAGGCCGAGCGGTTCGCCGGCACGCAGACCCCACATTACCCTCGGTACAGGAGGCCGGGAGCGAGATTCCTCACGAGCTGCCTCCAGGCCGCGGCCATGCTTACGGTGCATGCCAATCAAACTAAGAGCGGGTGCTATAAATGCTAATCGCTGGGCAGCTTTCCCTACGCCCAAGGGAGGCGTGGTTTGCTTAGCGTGCACCTTGCGGCGGTGCCGTCCCGTAAACTGGGTGCAAGAGAGAGAGAGAGAGAAGCGGGAAGAAAGGGGAGGCAGAGAGCGAGAGAGAGAGAGAGAGAGAGAGAGAGAGAGAGAGAGAGAGAGAGAGAGAGAGAGAGTGACAGAGAGAGAGATAGATAGAGAGAGAGACAGACAGACAGAGAGACACAGAGCGAGATTGAGAGTGAGAGAGCGCGAGCGAGAGAGACGGGGAGCGAGAGAGAGAGACACACACACACACAGAGAGAGAGAGACAGAGAGAGAGAGAGAGAGAGAGAGAGTGTGTGTGTGTGTGTGTGTGTGTGTGTGTGTGTGTGTGTGTGTGTGTGTGTGTGTGTGTGTGTGTGAGCGAGAGAGAGAGAGAGCGAGAGACACGGAAAGAGAAAAGAGAGAGAGACACACACAGAGACAGAGACAGAGACAGAGAGAGAGAGAGAGAGAGAGAGAGAGAGAGAGAGAGAGAGAGAGAGAGAGAGAGAGAGAGAGAGAGAGAGAGAGAGAGAGAGAGAGAGAGAGTGTGTGTGTGTGTGTGTGTATGTGTGTGTGTGTGTGTGTGTGTGTGTGTGTGTGTGTGTGTGTGTGTGTGTGTGTGTGTGTGTGTGTGTGTGTGTGTGTGAGCGAGAGAGAGAGAGAGAGCGAGAGACACGGAAAGAGAGAGAGACACACACAGACACAGAGAGAGAGAGAGAGAGAGAGAGAGAAGAGAGAGTGAGTGAGTGAGCAAGAAAGAGACGGAGAGAGACAGGGAGAGAGATGAGAGAGAGAGAGAGAGAGAGAGAGAGAGAGAGAGAGAGAGAGAGAGAGAGAGAGAGTGAGTGAGTAAATGAGTGGTGAGTGAGAGAGTGAGGGAGAGGGGAAGATAGAGACAGACAAACAGAGGGAGGCGAAGAGAGAGACGCAGAAGGAGTAGAAAAAGAGAGAGAGAGAGATAAAGAGAGGAGACGATCGAAAGGACGGAAGGAGAGCTCGCAACGCAACGGGTAAGTCGAGGGGGAGCAGCTGTGGCCTCCGTGGGCCCAGGGCCGATCCGGAAGGGACGCGCTGACGAATCACTCGACTTTCCTCTGTCTGCCGGCAGCGTGGCTGTCAGCGTCGGTCAATGGCACCTGGCTGTTGCTGCTGCTGCCATTCGAAGTGTCGAGCAGACAGCTCGAAAGCACAAGATCAGAAGCAGCCTCGCCCCTCCCCCAGGAACTTGACGGATGCACCCTGGTACGCATCCCAATGTAATGGCCGGATATTGCTCGTTCATATGCATGCCGAATGATTACGGATCTCTTAATGCCCGCCATTCCGGCGCGAGGTTGGACCGCAGGTGGCCCCGCGAGCTGATCAGCTGATCGACTGGGTTGGCCTCCTAGCATTTCCCAGCGGCCCGTGGGAGCACGGCGATGTCTCGGCTTCGGTGGCGGTGGGGCGACTGCAGTGAATTGGTGCCGATCGCGGGCGCTCCGCTCAGCCGAGTGCGCTCGGAGAAACGAAGCGCTGGGCATCCAGCTGTTCCGGTGGCGCCGGGTGGGGGCTGCCCACCAGCCTCGGTCCGAGCAGCCTCAACAGGGAGAGCATGCGCTCGACGGCATCCCCGCAGACCGTCTTTGTCACTACCGACGGGAGGCTGGCAGATAGGTTCGTCGTCAGCGCCTTCGACGGACGCCTTCAGCCACAAAAGACTTTACGAGATCAATCAATACAATCTACCGGTCTAGCCTCAAATCTATAGGCGTTCGAGGAGCGGTGACCGCTTTTTCGGACGTGCCAGCGAACTCCGAAAGGAACTGTTTCGCTACGGTTCGCACGTTTCTCGATCTGCAGTAATACGGCCTTTTGTCTTCTTACTGTCGTCTATCTGATTTCGGGGTCGAGCAAAAGCTATACAGCGAGTTGAGGAAACGGTCACCGGGAAGTCCTGGGAGAAGGGGCATCGCGAGAGACGGTTCGTTTATAAAACAAAGGTCTTTGCTCGGAGGAACGTAGGGAGCGCCTCTTCTCCTCGCCAATTCTCCCCTGTGGCCAGCCACTCACAAGTCCTCTGCGAGCCCTCGGTGGCCGAATGTCTGTAGACTGCTTGCAGCCCATTTTAAAGTCGATCAAATACCCGTGGAAAACCTGCGAAAAGATGCCCACGGGAAAAGTTGTCCAAAGTTGGCTGCTGCACTGCCGCAGTTACTCGGTCCGAACCACTTTCTGAATTGTTCCCATGCCTCTGCTTCTGCTGCTGCCTTCTTCCGCCGCAGAACCGATTCCTCTTCGGCTTTTCACATGTCGAAAGTGTCTGCTGTTCAAAGATTGCCGCTTTCACTGCAACTGTCGACGTCACAAGTTGTCGATTAATAGTGACCTAGATTGCCTAGCGGTGGCGTTGCGTCAAGCCCTAGGTTGGAACTCATTGGCGGTTGCGTTTTTGTAATTGACAATTACCTTGACCGTCCAGTCCAAGGTACGAAAGTTGCAGTTGGGGCATGACGCGAAACAGAGCTACGACACGATGCCACGGTCGGGTCGATGGTGCCATATGCCCTCGCCGGTCAATGGCGAAACAAGGCTTACAGCTAGTAGCCGGCCGGTAGCAACTGATGGTGGTCCTCATCAACGCCTTCAAGGGCAATCACAAAACACTACAGCTCCCAGTTACACTTGGGAGCTGTTCCGCCGCGAACCCACTCTATAAGCAGCATCATCAGTTACTTAGTGCAGGACCATATCTTCATCGAGGATAGTGCCTATACAGCTCGGCTGCTGCATCGTCGTCGGCATGCGTCCCCACAATCGTCCCTCAGGTCCGATAGGCCAATTCGCCCTGGTATCCAAATACAAATGGAACCTCGGGGCGATTGTAAGCAAGCCACTCGCAGAGGCTGTCTAGTGCCGCGTCTCGAAAATAGAAAATGACACCAGCTAGCAGTTTAAGTGGACTCGTGGTCAATAAATCCTTACCAACACACATCTTATTGAGCTCCAAGTTTACATAAGTTTGATATCAAATGACACCTGGTCTGGGCAGCTGTTCATCGCGGGAGAGATGATCCTTCTGCAGACTGAAATCTTGTTCCACCAGAGCCAGCGAGGTAGCTGAGCACGAGGAATGACATGAGATAGGCAGCAGAAATCAAGATCATAGATCCAATCAATTATGAGGTTGGCAAAAGTTACCTAAGAGTGAATGACGGAATCTTGAGTCGACACGCTACTCGTGAGGAGCATGCGCAGGTTGTTGAAAAATAGTGCAACAAGCCAGTTGCCACTTTCACAATAGACAAGCCTACTTGCCAAGTTTAGCACTGACTTTACGTAGCCACTACACTAGCACGAAGACCGGCAAGTTTCGGGAAACAGAGATCTAGACTGGATCTCCAAAATGCCTGGCCAGCTTGGTTGTTCGACCGCTTTGTGACCAAGCAAGCCCGGACTGTTTGCTCTGCAACATGCTTCACCTTCGACTCTTCACGTTCGGTTCCTTGCTCGACCTCACTATCCGCCTTCACACCTGCCCCTGCTGCCTTCTCTAAGTTTCCATTCATGACATTGAAGACCACAATTTCTCGTGGTGCCATACCCACTGACCTAATAATAATAATAATAATAATAATAATAATAATAATAACAATGCACTTGATAAAGCGCCCTCAGAGAACTCAATCTCTTTCTAGGCGTTTTAAATTTGCTGCAAAGGGAAATGCAATTGGATGGTGAGCAATATCATGCTTGATAAACATCACGAATAACATGGTTAGGGGTGACATGCACAGGGTCAGCATACAAGTGTGGTTAGTGGCAGCATGCACAGTGTCCGCACGTATAAGCACATGAAGGACGAATCACAGGAACCCACTAAATGCTGTCCTAAATAGGTGCGTTTTTAAGTTCTTTTTAAATGTGGTCAAGTCAGGGGATTTTCTGACGCAAGTCGGGGGGGGGGAGCTCCAGGCTTTGGGAGCATACGAACTAAATGCACGGTCTCCAAAGGATTTGAGGTTTGTACGAGGTATTGGTAAACTATTGGATTCCGAAAAGAGGGTGGTACGATGCTTGGCCTGACGGGGGAGTAGATCTGAGAGACATGCTGGAGCCAAAGAATGAAGTGACCTTAAAGTGAGCGACAAAACCTTGAAGCCGATCCATTGCTTGACTGGTAGCCAGTGCAGGTTGGCGAGAAGTGGTGTGATGTGGCAAGTGCAAACCTCGCGACAGACAAGCCTAGCTTCGGAGTTTTGCACCAGCTGTAATCGCCTGATTGCACATGCCGGTAGGCCAGCAATCAGTGAGTTGCAGAAGTCAAGACGGGATGTCACAAATGGATGGACCAACTTAGACGTGGTATCCTTATCTAAAAAAGCCCGAATTTCAGCAATGTTATGTAGCTGAAAGTATGCAGAATTGACTGTGGAGAGGATGTGGTCGTGTAACGAGAGGTCACTTTGGAACATGACTCCTACATTTCAACCTCCTTCTGAGATGCCTGGATTTTCTGCTGCCCACCTTAACTAGCTGAATGAATATGTCCTTAGTA
Source organism: Cristatella mucedo (assembly GCA_009760855.2). NCBI lineage: Eukaryota > Metazoa > Bryozoa > Phylactolaemata > Cristatellidae > Cristatella > Cristatella mucedo. Next base: position 5,720,146 of record WPIO01000006.1, on the reverse strand, counting down.
TCAGGTCTTTTCCCGGCATCTTTTAAGGAGTCTGCTGTTATGCCACTCATTAGGTAACCATCGCTTGACTAGGGGGCCTTTGGAATTTTCCGACCTGTCTCTCAACCTTCGTTCCCCTCAAAGACATAGAATATTGGCAGACTAGCTAAGCTCTTGCTGCGTCAAAACTTTACGCCCAGTAGTAGTTTGTGGTCAGGTTTTTGAGCCAATCATTTTGCAGAGTCACCGCTGGTGGGAGTGTACAACGACCTTGCAAATAATGCTTCGCTAGCTTAGGGTCTGCTAGTCCTACTGTACATCGCGTAAGCGTTTGATAGCATTCTTCCACTCATATAGTCCTTCATCCAGAAGCTTCTACCAGTGAAAAGACGTTTTTCTCCTCCTGCCGACTTCTGGCACATTCTTTGCAGCAGTACGGAGCTTCTACCTACTTCCATGCTAAATAAAAAAAAATACCAGCTGATTTAACGGCTTCTTTTGTATAGCGACAGAAGAGCCTTTATGGCTATCGCAACGGCTTGCAGTGGCGATGAAGGATCGCCCACTAAAGGATTGGTACCCACGACCTCGGGACCGAGGGCGTGAAAAAGCAGCCAACTTACCTGGTGAGCCATCCCGGCTCACCAGGTTCTCCGTGCTACTCACTTACTCAAATGTCCTCCTGTCTAAGCAACGCTTCTTCATATTTATCAAGCTATTCTTAATTTCTCTATATCACGCGAGAAGCAATCTTCAGTCGCACAGAAAGATGCTTAAGCTTGGAGCGCCATACAAATCTCTTTAGTGTAGCACTCAATAGTTCCGGTGGCTTTGTCGGGTTACCAACGGAGATGCAACTCGGCGTCTGGGCTTCACTGGCCCTGTACTGCAATGGCTGCCGGGCCTGTGTCAGTGGGAGATTTCAGAGCTTAGACTGAAGTGACCAATCACGAGCCTTAAGAGTAGCTGTCTCCACCTAAGGAGTTGCAGATCAAGGTTTTTTCACAACTTTTCCTATCCAGTTGGCCAATTAAATTGGCATGTACAACCTCGGCTTCCACTTTGTATACGGTTGACAGACCGCAATACTTGTGCAGTGATCCCTCTCCATCTGCCAGCACCTCAAACTTGATCAACTCTCATACATAAGACGTTCACAACTAAATGTCAGCAAACCTTGAATTGGATGATGGTGATGAAACCAACTCATCAAACCTAATGTCACTCAGAAGCTGGGCAGCCTCATCCTCAAAGTAATCTCGGTCAAGCTTCTGCGGTGGCCTCTGTACGCAATCTGGGTGGGGTGCCCTTTTCTAAAGTGACCTTTCACTAGATGACCACATCTGCTCAACACCCAAGTGTTGCCTGCTTTCGTCTATAGATATGAAACAATGCGAACAATGCTCCGGAGTGCTCCCACTGCAATACGACGTGGCCAAGCAATCGCCACACTCCTCCATCATACTGTCTTTTCTACTTTAACGCCTGCGCATGCTTAGCCAAGCAAACTAAGCAGTGATATAGAAAGGCACAAATGAGCAATGGCAGCTCAGTTCAGCCTTCACCCTGATGCTTTAGCAACAAGCGAGCGAGCGGTCGGCCGGTGCAGTCCTACCAGTAGGTCACTGTGGACCGCCGAAAACAATTCATAGCACGACTTCTCTGGCCTCGGCCTATGGCTGTTGGCACGACCTCTTTACAACGTCGTTACCAGGCACTTTCAGCAAAGCACTCAAATGGCGACCGACGCGGCTCATCGCCAGTGCCGCCGCGTGCCATCATATATCAGCGGCGGCACTGGTCAGACTCGAGCCGAAACGAATGGAATCGCCAAAGCGTGTTTCCTTAATAATAATAATAATAATAATGCACCTGATAAAGCACCCTCAGAGAACTCAATCCCTTCCTAGGCGCTTTACATTTGCTGCTAACCTTTGCAGCAAATGTAAAGCGCTTAGAGAGAGATTGAGTTCGCCCAGGGCGCATTATCAAGTGTTTTAGTATTATTGTTTTTATTATTATTATTGATGTGCTTGCATGCTACGCATGCGTGACTTGCCGTTCATTTCATCTGGCGACGCTCGTTCCCCGTGCGGTTGAAGTGCTTCCGCCGCCGGCTCCAGCGCCCCCACCGCCCCGGTTCAAATTCGGTTTCTAAATCGCCCCGAGAATCAAAAGCACATAATTCATTTGTATTTCGCCCTAAGAGAACGCAATCTCTATCGACGCTCTTCACGTATGCCGCAGGGCTTGAGCTCACGACCTCGATCGTTGAAGGCGAACACCTCGACCATTGGGCCGAACCAGGGCAGCAGCAGATCGCCAAAATTCTTAGCTCGGGGATGAAGCGATCGGCACTTGGGCCTCCTGTAGACGTCCTGTTCCAATCCACTCCTCCCTCAGTAGACCTCTAACCCGTTTCGCGACTACTTCGCGATCGAAAAGCGCTGGCTGGGAAGGGCTGGCGTGCGGTCTGCGTGCGGTCTGACCGCTCGCTCGAAGCTGCTGCCGCCACCGCCCGTGGCTTTCCTATCGTGGAGCCATCGAGCGAAGGAAGTAGATTGAACGATGGGCGGTAGGGGCGTGGCTGCTCGACGCTCGGCGGCGGCTCGAGACGCGGGCAGCGCTGCCGCCGCTGCCGCCCCGCTGCCGCCGCTGGAGACCGCCGGCTCCGCTTTGGCGCTAGAGGCGCTGCGAGCAGAGGCGTTGCTGCTGGCGGTGTTTTCGCGGCTCGCCTCGCCATCTCCGTCCGGAGAAACGTGGCCGGGCGAATGGCCGCATTCGCAGGGCTCTCGCGGGCGAGGCGCCGGCTACGCACTCGCACGAACTTTCACGAGCGTGTGTTTGTGAGAGAGCGAGCGAGAGAGAGAGAGAGAGAGAGAGAGAGAGAGAGAAAGAGAGAGAGAGAGACGGAGAGACAGAGAGCGAGAGCCCCCCCACCGACAACGATGAGAGAAGGCGCAGCCGCCCGCTGCGGACTTCCGCATCGCTCCGTTCTGAGGCTGATTCGTTATTTGTCAAGAACGCATGCGCAGCATGTCAACCTTCTACTTCGACCTTCACACGTCTGACCTCAGAAATTCTCTCCCCGCCACTCCTACGTAGGAGCTAATGAAACTAGCGTTCGCTAAAGCGCTTCGACTGCGACCGCGCTTGAGATCATTAGCCACTCCTGACTAATAATGGCTTCGGAGTAGGATGTCGTAATCTATGTGGACGATGTAAATACCGTCATTCAAGAGACGGTTCGTCTGTATTGTAAATAAACAAATACTAACTGATTTAACAGCCTCTGTTTGTATAGCGACAGAAGAGCCTTTACGGCTATCACCACCGCTTGCAGTGGCAATAAAGGATCGCCCACCGCAGGATTCGAACTCATGACCTCGGGACCGGGGACGTGAAAGCAACCGCCTTATCTAGTGAGCCATTACAGTACTCTGAACTATGAACCTGCGAGCCAAAGAGCTGTGATATTGGGCGTCCAAAGAGTAAGTTGCAAGCCGCAGGCTTCGAAGCGAGTTCTGCGTCGTTCTGGCCGGTGCTGCAAGCACGCGCCTCTCTATGGCTGGCGGACGTAGACTGTTCTGCATTGACGACACGAACTCGCTTCGTTTAAGCAAGGGGCGCTCTTTAGTGCCGCCGCGCTCTGCATCCTTCGGCATATCTGCGCGTGTGGAGGCGGCCTGTGCGACATCTGCAAATCACTAGCCGACGTGCTTCGAGGCGCCAGCTGCGCAGGCCGCTCGAGCGTCTGCTAGGACTAGTGTCGTTACGTGCGCGCTGCGCTTTCGTCGAAGGACGCTAGCGTCAATGCAGAAGCCGCTGCAGCGGCTTCTGCAACATCGTGAAGCTGAGGCCGAGGCCGTCTACTCGAGGGCTGGCAGCGACGAGCAGGCAGATGTGCTAGCTGCGGCCACGTCTCTCCGTGCCGAATCTGCCTAGCTGATAAGTACGGAAAAGCCAGAAGCTATCGAGGCGTTTGGCGGTCAATCCAAGTTTATGGCGCCCAATGGCATGTGGCGAAAATCTGCGGTTAACGCAAAAGCAGCTGGCTATCTCTCTCTCTCTCTCTCTCTCTCTCTCTCTCTCTCTCTCTCGCTCTCTCTCTCTCCCTCTCTCTCTCTCTCTCTCTCTCTCTCTCTCTCTCTCTCTCTCTCTCTCTCTCTCTCTCTCTCTCTCTCTCTCTCTCTCTCTCTCTCTCTCTCTCTCTCTCTCTCTCTCTCTCTCATTCCTCTCTCACTCCCCTCTTTCTTTCTTTCTTTCTCCCCGCGATGGTCCTCTACCGCGCGTGCGCTGGTATAGCGGCCGCCGGAGAGCGCGCGGGCGGGCGCGCGATCTGTGATCGGAATGAGCGCGTGTTGCTTGCGCGGCTCAAGCACGGCGTAATTCCGAATCAGCTCCGAAGCACGTGCAGCTCGCAAGCAGCCAGCGACTCGGCGGCGGCGGCGGCAGCGGCGGCGCACAGTGGACGCGTTCATTCGTCGGCAGTCGTTCTGCGGCCACGCGCAACCTCCGTCTGACGTCGCAGCCCCGACTGACTACGATAGCTGCGTCGGTCGGCGAATCGCCGGCGGGGACTCGCACCCGGCGACTGCCGCCGCGGCATTGCAGCGGCAGGTTAGCCGGCGCGCTGGCAGCAGTAGTCTACACAAGTTCTCTCCGCACTTGGCTAGAAGCCAGCGATCGGTTCGAGACCTTGACCTGCGTAGCCTGTGGCGGCCGACGATGCGAATTCCTTTCTCTTTTCCGGAGACGCTGTTCCGAGGGCTGCAATGGAAGAGCTAGAGTGGACTAGAGGCGACGGCTGCTAAAGGAGCTCGGGGGACGCGCTGGCGCCTCGCATCCCTCGACGCCGCCGGCCGTGACTTTGCCCAGTCCAGTCGCGCCAGCAGCGCAGTCGGCTAAAACGCGGAAACGACAGAGCACGCGTCGAGATGCGCATGCAGGCGAGCGCAGCGAGATCGAGGCGTGTGCCGCGTGACGTCGCGACCGCTGCGTGAACGCGCGTCGGTTTCGACGCGCGACATTTGGATGATGACCGGAGGCAGATCGCCGGCAATGCGGGTTTGACTCGGCTCTAAGCCTCGGCCCAGCCCTCGAGCCGCACCCGCCAGCTGTGCGCTGAATGGCCGCCTGCTCGAACCGGAACTGCCGCACGCATCCGCCGTCGCTCCGCGACGGGGCGAGACGACGGAAAAGCAGGAAGCGGCGCGGCAAGGATGCGCGCGAACTTTATACGTGCCTCGCGGCTTCTCTTCGGGGCTTCTCTTCGGAGCTTCGCGGCTTCTCGCGCCTTCGGCTGCGGGCCGCAGGTGCAGCCGCGGCCGCGCTCGTACGCCTACGCTTTTCCTGCGCGAAGGACGACCGCTTGCGCCGCTCTCGTTAAAGCTGCCAGCAACAGTCGACGGCGTTGGACTGACCGTACGAGCACGGCCAGCCGCACGTGCGGCCCGCACCTGCGGCCGGTCGAGCTACGCCTGAGAGCCGTGAGCGAAAGCGTCGGGCGCGAGGGACGACCGCTTGCGCAGCTCTCGTTACAGCTGCCAGCAGCAGTCGACGTCGCTGGAAGCAGCTGCCCATTAGCGGCCGCTTTCGTGCGTGCGGCGAGCCCCTTCTACGGCAGAGCAGCGGCGGCTGCTGCACGGCGGTCAAGAGCAATCGGCGGGGCTTCGCGGAGGCCGGAGAGTAGAAGAGCGCGCGTCGCCGATCGCTGTCCAGACGTGGACCAGCGGCCCTTTTACTCAGCTGTCCCGCCCCCCTGCGCCACTCTGTGCACGAGCGCCGCTTTGTAAAGTCCACGCCCGATGACGAAGATCTCGCCGATTTCCAAATACACTTCCTCCTCCGCAGTTTACGCACGTAAGCGTAGGAAATCCGGGTTTTTTTTACTCGGAAACTGCAGACCTGCCAGCCGGACCCAAGCAAAACCCAGCAAAATCTAGTAAATGAGCTCGGCTCCCGAAAACCTTATAACGTTCGCTCTGTGGTCTCAATTGGCAGACAAAATTAGCCTAGCCGTAACTGAGTTTATTAATGCTTGTCTGGATAACGGGGTTATACCTTATATGTCTGGATTAATGCTTGTCTGGATAACGGGGTTATACAACGAGGCAAGGCCCAGGGCGAGGCAAGGCCCAGTGCGAGGCAAGGCCCACGACGAGGCAAGGCCCATGACGAGGCAAGGCCCGCGACGAGGCAAGGCCCAGGACGAGGCAATGCCCACGACGAGGCAAGGCCCACGACGAGACAAGGTCCACGACGAGACAAGGCCCACGACGAGGCAAGGCCCATCACGGCTTCACTCCTTCGTACTTGGAAGGACTGCTGCACATGTTTCTGCCTCCTCACGCGCTCAGGTCTTCTGTGAACAATAAATTACCTGTTTCATTCATTCGCATCATGACATTTTGCGGCAGGTGCTGTTGCTCTGCAGATCATAGCCTGAGGAACTCACTTCCACAATTCTTACGCAAACGACATCTACTCTCCTGCTGCCTACTGTGGCGCATCCTACCCAGCCGTCCTCGGCCGGTACTTCCATGCTACTCACTTCTTCGACTACTCTCCTGACTCAGCTTTGCGTCGTTCTCTCGCGCTCTCTTGCTCGCTCTCTCTTTCTCTTTCTCTCTCTCTCTCTCTCTCTCTCTCTCTCTCTCTCTCTCTCTCTCTCTCTCTCTCTCTCTCTCTCTCTCTCTCTCTCTCTCTCTCTCTCTCTCTCTCTCTCTCTCTATCTCTTTGTTTCGTCACACGAAGTCTCTTGGCGAAAGCATGAGCACCGAAAGTCGCTTTGGCTTCGGTGAGAGCTACGGAACATTTTACGTTCGTAGCATCTACGCAGTCCTATTGGCTTTGCGAATTTACAAAAACGATCACACTACATTACCTCGATTTTGCACTGAGGCCGCATAACGGTTTCTGAGTGGAACTGAGGGGGCGGGGCTGAGTCCTCCAAATCCCCACGAGTGCCGCCGCCGCCGCTGCTCGTGACGAGTCGGTGCTCGCGTCCATTAATCAACGCTTTCATTTTGAGATTGCGGTCGTTGAGCGTTCCGAGCTAAGCGCTTGCGTCAAATGCATAGCAACGTCCATTGGAAGTGCCCTAGAATCCGAAAAGGCGTTCGCTTCCTGGATTTCCGGCTTTCTCGAGTGACTTGGCATTTGCGTCGATTAGTTGATGTCGCTGGTTTTTGCTTCGAAAAACCCCAGCTGCAGAGGGGGCCGGCCAACTGGTCGAAGCGTGCATATTACGACGATAAATTAGCCGCTGATAGTGGCGCCGCGATGACTAAGCTGACCGCTCAGCCGCGCGGCCCGCGCGCCTGAGTGACGGGCGAACGGCCTTTTCCCGGGGTCGCCGGCTCTAGCGAGGCTTTCCCGGGGGGGGGGGGCTGCGAGGGGTCCTGGGAGAGGGGTGGTGGAGCGAAGTCGGCGAGCAGTCGTCGAAGCAGCAGCGCGGCAGCAGAAGCAGTCGAAGTTACGAAGAACAGTCGAAGCAGCAGCGCGGCAGCAGCCGACGGCCGAGGCGACGGTCGTCGCGATTGCCCCCACAACAGCTCGCGGATAGCGGACAGCGGATCTCCGCTGCCGCCGGAGCGGTCACCACTGCCGCCGGCCGGCCGGCCGGCTGACCAGACCGTCCCGGATCCCAGGTGGCCAAAGGCGGCGGCGGCGTCGGCCGCTGATTGGGACGACGGCGAGCAGGGGGGCGGGGGGCTGCGAGCTGCAGCGTGCGAAGAATGCGCCCTTTGCCGACCGCCCTGCGGTACCTCGCACTCTTTTAAATATCCGCGCCGCCGCGGGTCACGAGCCGGCGCCGAGCGGCTCGAGGTTAGTCGTGCGACCCGCCTCCCTCTCTCCCACCCACCTACGCAGCCGGGCGCCCCGGGAAGGCAGGTCAATCAGTTTCCGATCGGCCTCCCTCGCCGGCTGCGTCGGGGTCGCCGCCGCCGCCGCTCAGCGGTCTAGCTGCCGAGTCCCCCGATCGGGGTAAGATACTATCGCGAGGGCAGCGCCGCACTCGGCCTCCGCACGCACCGCGCGCTTCGAGCCCGCGGGCGCTGGGTTCGCGGCGCCCGCTCGCCGCGAAGCCGGAAGCCGGTTCGCGGCGCCTCGTCGTAGGACCGAACGCTGGCGCACTCGGCGGACTCGGCTCCCGATGCGCCTAGAACGGCGGCGGCGCGGCGGCGGCGGCGGCGGCGGCGGCGGCGGCGGCGACCTGCTCCCGCTGGCTGTGCGGCGGCGGCGTGCTAGGTAGAGCGTCACGAGCACGCAAGGCGCAGGGCTGCGGTGCCTCGGCCGGGAGGCAGGGAGTGCGGCGCCGGCGGCGGCCGCGTGTGCCAAACTCTCTGCATTCCGTCGCGTCAGGCTGGCTCGCCTCGCGACCGTCGCCTCGGCGATGTCGAAGGGAGCGGGCCATGCGGGCGGCATGAGGCCCATTTCGTCGACGCTCGCTTCGATCGGCGCGTCCACTGGCGGCGCTCGCTCCCGATCGCCGCCAGAGGGCGAGCGTGGCGTCGCGTATGCGAATGCAGTAGATTAGCATAGCGCTCAAAGAGAGTTAATCTCTATCCAGACGCTTCCCGTACGCTGCCCACGGCTTGAACCCACGACATCAGCCGGTAAAGGCGAACATCCGCGCCTTGCGCCACGTTAAGCCGGCATTGCGGTTGGGTGGAGCACCTGTTGCTTGCGACAAAGCCGGTCGCATTTGCCAGCCGTCGCCGCATTCCGCCTTCGGCGGCGAGCGCCCGTGTAAGTCACGTGCGTCCTGCGCTGACGATTGTGCTTAGCTTTTCCCTCGGTCGCCTTCTCCAATCTTCTTTATTTTCTTCTCTCATACATCTCTCTCTCTCTCTCTCTCTCTCTCTCTCTCTCTCTCTCTCTCTCTCTCTCTCTCTCTCTCTCTCTCTCTCTCTCTCTCTCTCTCTCTCGCTCTCTCTCTCTCCTCTCTCTCTCTCTCTCTCTCTCTCTCCCTCTCTCTCTCTCTCTCCCTCTCTCTCTCTCTCTCTCTCTCTCTCTCTCTCTCTCTCCTCTCTCTCTCTCCCTCTCTCTCTCTCCCTCTCTCTCTTTCTCTCTCTCTCTCTCTCTCTGTCTCTCTCTCTCTCTCTCTCTCTCTATGTATCTCTCTATGTCTCTGTCTCTCTCTGTCTCGCGCGCTCTCTCTCTCTCACTCTATCTCTCTCTCTACCTCTCTCTCTCTCTCTACCTCTCTGCCTCTCTGTCTCTCTGTCTTTCTGTCTCTCTGTTTTTCTGTCTTTCTGTCTATCTGTCTTTCTGTCTCTGTGTCTCTGTGTCTCTGTGTCTGTGTCTGTGTCTGTGTCTGTGTCTGTGTCTGTCTCTGTCTCTGTCTCTCTATCTCTCTCTTACTCTCTCTTTCTCACCCGTCTCTCTATGTCTCACTTATTTTTCACGCACCCACTCTCTGTTATGCACTCACCGACAGGCGTATACGCACGCATGCACTCACTCACGCACACATATACACTAGCCCGTTCTTCTATCTTCGACCATGTGATTAATCCAACATGCAAGCCCGCGCGCAGAAAAGTGCGAGCGCATATGCTTATTTCTGTTTGGGTTTATTCTGGAAGTAGGAAGTGCAAAGACGCAGCCCGCAGTGACCTAGCGTAACTAGATCCTCAACTCACTCGTTGACCCGGTGGCCTTAGTGATGATAGTGTAACAACTCGCTTTGGTGACCCCAGAGTTTGTTCAACATTATTCACCGCTCCGGCCTTGTCGAGCTTAAGGCGAGCGGACGAAGCCGCGGTTTTATGGAAAGGCTAGGGGATGTGCGGTGACAAAAAATCGTGCAAATAGGACACAGAATTCGCCTGCAGAAGTCGCGGCGGCGCTGCGCGGGATGCAGGATGGAGGATGCCTTCGTGGGTCCCACCTCGCACTCGCCGTAACCGAACGCCAGCCGAGGCGAGGGCAGCACGCCGTACGCTCGCTGTCGCACTCTTGCACGGTCGCATACTCTTACTTCCGGCTATTTCAGTCGCGATTTCAATGAAACTGCGCCCCGTAAAAGCCTTGCCTTTTTAAAGCAAAACGCCAATCTTTTTAGTTTCATTTATCCTGGGCTGGCTCATCGTAGTATTTGCATGCTGACCCTGTGCATGTCACCCCTAACCATATTTTTCATTTCGTCTGTTTTTTAAGCATGATTTTACTTACCATTCAATTGCATTTCACTTTACAGCAAATGTAAAGCGCCTAGAGAGAGATTAAGTTCTCTGAGGGCGCTTTATCAAGTGAATTATTATTATTATTATTAGTAGTATTTTAAAATAATAATAATAAAAGTAATAAGTTTGTATAGCGCCATCAAAGAACCGAATCTCTCTCTCTCTAGGCACGTAACAGATGCTATAGAGACAGAATTACCAAACGTTTGGTGGGAACAGCCGCAAGCAGCAGGCGCAGTATACGTACGCAGTGTACGTAGCCACGTACATACGTACACACGTTCGCAGGTACATAGCCACGAAAGAGAAATCGCGAGGGCTCGCCAAATTCTAGCAGCGCTATCCCGGTAGCAGCGACGTAGCTGCGTCGCCTGCTAGCTAGGTATCTGGTGGATGGGGCCCTGCTTTTAGGTGTCGCTAAAGCAGCGTCCGTTCCGTCCCATCGTCTCGCCCCGGTGCCTTCCTCAAGCTGACGTCATCCGCAGCTGCGTCGTGCCTGGTGAGCCGTGATGGCACACTAGGTAAGGCGGTTGCTTTCACGACCTCGGTCCCGAGGTAGTGGGTTCGATTCCTGTGGTGGGCGATTCTTTATCGCCACTGCAAGCGGTGGTGATAGCCGTAAAGGCTCTTCTGTCGCTATACAAAAAGAGGCTGTTTAATAAGCTAGTATTTTTTCCCCAGAGAAATCGTTAATGTCGGAGCTGGTCTGTGCAGCTCTGGCTACGAAACCGGACCAAACGCACCCCGCTGATTGTTCTCTTGATCTTAGCTGCTGCGGCAGATTACGAAAAAATACCAGCTGATTTAGCAGCCTCATTTGTGTACCGGCAGTGGAGCTTTAGCGGCTATCGCTACCGCTTACAGTTGGCAGCCAAGTGTCACCCGCTGCAGGATTCGAGCTCACGACCTCGGCCATGAAGAGCGAGCACCTTACCTCTTGGGCTGACGAAGCGACTCGCGTGCGGATAGATCGTAGTGTAAAGTTATGTATCTCCGTCTGTAACTTCAAAAAGCCATAAAGACTATGTAGGTGCTATCGTCGCGACTTATCGTATCCTAAGACGATGTAACGTAATGTATATCCGTCAACGTCGTGGTAGCAGCGAGAATAGAACATGCACGTCTTCCCTTTTCCCGAGCTCTTGCCAGCTCAGCTCAGCTGCATTTCGGCTAGCATTTCGTTGCTGCCCTCCAAAAACCTGAAATAGTAATGTATTTTTATGTTTATATACATGCGTATATATATATATATATATACTTTTTTATATATATTATATTTGTATAGTAATGTATTTTTACGGAGCGTCGCTGTTTCGCCGCTTTTTCATCGAAGTTCTCAGGCCACAAACGCAACGGACAGCATGACGGCGCTAGTTCCTCGTCGGCGAACGATGAATACCGGGGGAAAAGGCCCCGGGCCCCCCGGAGCGCGGCTAATGCGTGGCAGATGCTGCCTCGGTCCGCGCGTGCCGTTATGTCGTCAGTAGCGGAGCGTGCTAAGCAACGAGAGCGTCCGTACCGTAATGCGTCGTCTAAATCTATAGCGTCGAGTATTCCATTCGGTTCAGCCCCGGGCTGCTGTATCTGCACATCTGCACATCTGCGCATCTGCATCGGCCGTGGAGTAAAGCTCACTGGCTCGAAGCTCAAGGAGGAACAATTGATTATTCCGGTGTGCACGACATATCCGGTTCCTACGGGAATTAATTCAGGATCCGCTGTTGACAATCTCGACGGCGTTCGGAATTCAGCTGCCGCGGCATTCGACGATTCAGTGCGACTCGCCGCTGCGTTTAGCCGCCGATAAATTAGTTGCCCTTAGGCATGCTCGATGCTCGCGCTCCGCTGGAGCTGACGCAGCTCTGCGACCTGTTGATATGATGTCGAGGAGTTGAATGAACTCGCGCCGCGCAATCCTACGCCGAAGGTCCGACACCCGGATTCGACGTCCCCACCCGCTTTCGTAGGCGATCTGGATAGCGCGACGTCATTTCGGCTGTCTATCGCGCGAGCGGTAGCTTGCGTGGCGAACAGTGGCGACCCGCGTTTCTTAGGCGGTTTTCTTTTGTGCAGAAACTCTTCGCGAGGATTTTGTGGTCGAACCGTCGCTTTCCCCTTTTAGTTGGCTAGCGTGTGCGCTCGAGAGCGTCCGTCCAGTGCGTGCTCCTCACTCGCGCTCGTGCTGCCTCGTGAGTCTGCAGACCTACCCGCCGGCAAGCCGTCTTCCGGTGACGGAGCGGGCTGGCGTCCGCTGCTCCGACGAGCCGCCATGCTGCGGAGCGGTCCGCTCGCGTCCGCCGCTCGGCGCGACGACCCCCTTCGAACTGCCCGCCTTATTCTTAGCGGCGCGAGCGGCGCTAGCGCGGGCTAATTGGCGATTGCGACGCGACGAATTCCAACGAGCCGCAAGAAAAAGCAAAGCCGAGCAATTGAGCCGGCAAAGCGCGAGACCCCCGATCGCGAGCTGAAGCTCC
>WPIO01000006.1:5620000-5702500 GCA_009760855.2 Cristatella mucedo | reverse complement strand
TGCGGCTACGGAACGCATAGCATATATAGTATGGCCCGTAGAATGTGCAATTGGTGGCAGGCTCAGCATTTTCCCGCCGAGTCTCATTAGCCTTGCCAAATTCGTCACGTGAACCGTCGACGCCACTACTGTCGCCTTGAAATATGCTAAATCGCATCCATCCTGAGCTATAGCACATAGGTGCTCGACGATCACATGGCCACAATCAGCGAAGCTCATTGGTTAGCATCGCCAGCCCCAGCCGCTTCCCGGGCGCAGCCGGAACCGTCCGATGTCCGCCATCGTACGTCGAGACCGAAGGCGTTAGCTCAGTGCTTGCACTGCCTTCGTTCCGCAGCCGGCCGCAATCGAGCTGGGTGCGGCCAGCGACTATAAAAAGCGTCCGAGCTGGCTGACCTATCAGTCTATTGTCAGTCGGCATAATGCAGCCTGCAAGGGCGTGCCTGAAAAAAAAGGGGCGACGCTCGCTGCGCCCGAGTTTCGCATGAGGTTTCCCTACTCGCCTTTTAGCAGCTACTGCTCGCTCCAACTGCACGAGGCCGCTGCCGCCGCCGCTAGACGACTTTCGTTCACCGCCGCCAAACGCCCTGCTAAAAGCAGCAGCAGCCGACGAACGGGCTCGCGCTATTGCAGCTCTTGAGTACCGGCTGCACAGTCCATTCGGCGGCGGCAGCGTCGTCCATTCTCGGATGCCGGGTCGCGTATGCACCGGGCGCACAGCTGAGCGTGGATGAGTTCCTCGACTCGAGCTGCTGCATGTGTCACCGCTACCTGTTCGAGCACACTCCGGCGCTGAGCAGCGCCAAGTGCTTCGCGGGCAGCCACGAGCCAGGAGGCAGCAGAGCCGTGCTCGCCGTCGGCGACCAAAATGTCAGCGCCAGCCATCGGCACCGCGCCACAGTCGACCTGATATGTCGAGTCGCATTCAAGGATGACGAGGCCAGCTGTCGCCGGTGGCGAGACTGCTGCCAAACCGCAGCCGACTGCTGCTCTGGCACGACCACTTCACAGCCAGCTGCCACAGCAGCTGGCGGTAACGCCGACAAACTCGTCAAACTCGAGGCCGCCGGTTCGCCGCCACCGCCGCCATCTTGCCCGGCCACTTGGGACGGCTGGCAGTGCTGGCCCCCTTCGGCAGCCGACAGACGCGCCCTCGCGCCCTGCCCTGCGTTCTTGTATCCTGGGTACGATTGCGACGAAGGTGAGCCGTGCTATTCGCTGCTTTGCGCGGGCAGGCTGACGTCAACGGCGCAAGAAAGACCGCGGCTTCCGACTGCTCGTGACGTTCGCGAGCGTTGGCAGATCGGCGAAGAGTCAGCCGTGTGTGCACTGCCGAAGGAAAATGGCTGACCGACAACGAGACGCTGAAGGAGCTCTCCGACTACGGGGAGTGCTCGAGTCCGGTGCACTGCATCGAGGCAAGCCCGCGCTTCGGCACTTCCTGCGCGGACGCTTGCTCGACGGCGTGTGCGCTCGCCGAGTCACCGGCCACCCCCTGTGGCAAGGTCAAGGTTCGGTGACTCCTTCCTTGCACCCGGGTGGTCGCCCACGGGTGTGCATGTGTGTATGAGGAGCTTGCACTCCGAGTTGGCAGATCGAGGGTTCGAGTCCTGCTGCAGGCTGCTCCTGTGCTGCTCACTAGCGAAAACGCGGCCGCTAAGGCTCTTCTGCTCCTACGAACAGCTTACTGCCTGCGGACTCGCTTTGCTGAGTCATAGTAGTTCCGTCACAGAAGACAACGGTGTGCCATCTTGCCGATCGACGGAAGCTATATTACCGCGAGCCGCTAGTTCGCCATCGTTCGGCGCAACGAACGTTTTCGCTTTAAATTACTAGCGATTCATACGTGGCTGTTGAATCAGCCGAAGTTTAGTTTTGTCTTTACTTCCCCAGGGTAATCTTGCAACGCCCGTCTGCAGCGCCACACTTCTTCTCGCCCGTTTCGCTGCGTCAACACTCTCTGCAGTCTTATCTTTCTCATTCAGACTTGACCAACACGAGAATTCTCGGAGGCTTTGGCCTCAGGCGAGCTGTGCTTTGGGACACTAGCGGTTTCGCCACGTGGTTGGACGCACTAGTTGGGCTTTCGCGCTGCGGTTGGTTGCGGGAGCAGCAACGGCTGAACTCTGAACTCTGAACACCGAACTGCTGAACTCGTGCTGCTGCTGCTGCACGCGCTCACTGCTGCTGCAGGGGATCCTGCAACTCAGCTGGAGGCTGACGTACTTCTGTCAAGCGTTGAGCCTGCTGGCGCTGGGCTTCGCACTCTTTGTCTACCTGCACTTCAGGTACGCCCTCGCTGCCCCGCCCCCAGCTGCTTCAGGTATCGACTCGCTCGGCCGCAAGACTGCCTTGCTGGCTGCAGTGTTAGCGACGCAGCGGACTGAGTGACGATGAGGGCAGAGCGTGTGAAATCCTTCTCGTCGCGCGGCATGCGATACGCGTCGTGCACTAGCTTGCTTGTCCGCCTCCGCATCCGCCGGCCCCTGCCACTTTCTCGGCGTGGGGCCCGAGTTTCAATCGACGCCCGGCCGCAAACGTCGACCGAACTGAGGCTCACCACTGCTCTGATGGAAACGTACACAACCGAGGTGACGCGCGCGTATGTACATCTGTTTTATTTGAATACTAGAGATCACTGCCTGCGTACTCGCTTCGCTGAGTCACGGTAGAATCACACGTCTATTACACGTCACTCCCGGATGTACCAGTCTCCATCTTGCCACCTGACGAACGGGCGGACTTTTTCGCTTTAAATAGTAGGGATTTGAATATGGCGACGGACTTCGTAGAGCGCACGTCGCTTTATATTCAATTAAGGGAAGACTGCTACTACTGCGACCTTGTGAGCCTCTCTAGTTGGGGTAGCGACATTATGCACGCAACGCGAAAAGGCCTGAAGCTCGTGGTACGCCCACGGTAAAGATGCAGCGCTAGATATTCTGCACGTGACGCCGAAAACAACACAACAGTATTTAAAAAGCGCAAACAATAACTTCTACGTTATGTTTGTTACTACAGGTGACTTTCAGCAGACTCTTTTACCGGTTTACGGCAGCTCGCGAACACCTCTAGGACTCGCCGACCGGCAGACCATTATTCCATGAGAGAGTGCCTGCGGTCAGGCCCGTGCCTCATTTCATGGTCTGATCTTAAGTCGTGCAATAATCTCGTTCATACATAATCATAAATCGTGCCTCGGCTTATCGCGGCTATTAAGCGGCTCTCGGTTATAATTCAGCTGCCAGGCTGCTCGTATTTTGTAATCGAGGTTCAGGTGCCAGTTTCGTAGTTAATAGTTTACAGCTCATCAATAATGTTAAGCTATCAGTTTATAATCTCGGGGCATTTCGCTGTTAATGTTTCGCAATGGATTCATGAATGTTGATTGAGTCAGCTGTTTCGTTAAAGCTTCGTATAGGATGGGCGAGTCAGCTGTTGCATTGCAGCTTTTCAGGCCGTTTTTGGGAACGCTCAAGCAAAATACCTGGAAATACAGTGTAGATACTCTGGAAAGTGGCGCTTTGTCAAATGCAATTGTCATATTGAGCTTCTTGCAGGCGATACCGAGTGTTGCAGTGCTGGTCCAACCGAAGCCTACCGCGTTCTAGCCGATTTGTAGTAGACCGAAGGGGATCGTAATAGATCTCTACATGTAATACGCCTCTCCTCAACTTTCTTTCACTTGGCGCTCGGATGACGTCAATGAAAAGGCGCTATATATTCAACCGCCCCCACTGCGTAAAACGAAACGTCTGTTTCCAGGAATTTTTTACCCAGTCCATGCAAATCTTTTTTAATTGCAACGTACAAACGTACGGCCCACCACCATTGACCATTCGAGCAACAGCGTAGACATACACGATAAGCCAGTCAACGCATTGGCCCACTGCTACGGCGACCGTGTCATAATTTTCGCTCTTCGGTGTAAGCGATGGCAAATTAACATTTGTATGGTGTTAGAAAGCCTAGACAGCGAGGTTCGTCGCGAATGGCATTCGTCTTTCACCCTGATGTTTGCCACTATAGGAACTTGCGAAAGCAGCCACGCATCCAGATCCACATTAACTTGTGCGCGGCCATGGTTTTCTACGGAGTCATAAGCATATCATACACAGCCGTGGTGAAGCGTCCGTCCACCGAAGTTGGAAATGATGGATCAGTTATAAGCCTGAATACAGTAAGAGCTAGCGCACGCCCGTGAACTAGGGTGGAAAGCTGCTGGAAATCGTAGACTTTGCTACCTTGCATTCTGTGACCGGCTGCAATTTGTGACCGGCTGTTCTAAATGCTCACGAAGAACTTCCGCTAGAACAGCTTGGTAGCTGGCTGGTGTAGAATCTTGCATGCTTCTAAACTCCCGCTATACTCAAGGAAAACTTGTGACAGATCAGAGAATATAAATACTGGGCCATACTTCAATTTGTTTCGATGAAGCAGCTAGCTTAACTTGATTCTAATTACATCTGAGCGCGATTGGCGGCTCATGATTGTCGAAGGTTGGTTGTTCCAGGATGTCTATGGTAGATCTTCGCTGAATATCAGTGGGCTATAGTTTCTAAGGAATTTGCTAGCCTCAGAAATTCACCGTGTGTGTGTGTGTTTTGACCCTGATCAACGTGGCATTCATTTTCATTGAACTGTGCATGCTTTTTCAGCTGATTTCCTTTAACGAATGGAAAACTAAAAATGCACGAATTTGTGCAACGCGATACATCGCTTTCCAGGTTTCTATCTAGTCGTCGTGCGGGACATTACTCAGGCGCTCAGACCGCTGCCTTGAGGAAAGCATCAGCTAGAATTCTTCATTGCGGCCGGTGTAGTGTAATGCATCCACCGTCAGGAACTCATCTAAGCCACAAAGTGGGTGTTTCGCAAGGAAAGTTCTTTGCATAGCTCACTCGCAGCCTTGACGACTTTCGGTACTCATTCAGTATTGAAGCATTAACACTGGTGCCCTTGGAAAATCGGACTCCAACACTTCAAGTTCTCGGTGTCGTGGTTGAATATAAGTGCTGAATGTGCAGTGCTCAATGAATGCTGAATGCTCAAGGCAGTCGGCACCAAACCTCGCACAGGCTACTTCTGCATCCTGGTCTATTAGAGGCTCTGCAAGCACGTCCATACCGTCAGTTATTCCAAAGAGGATTAAACCGTGGAGGTGAGCCTAGGTCCTGGGTGTGACAAATGCTGCGGCTGAGGAGTCATACGTAAGCCAGGGCGAAGGCTTAGTGCAAGCTAGGTTAACCAGCAGAAGATCAGTGTAGCAATAAAGTCTCAGTGTTGAGCGTCCATGCTTACCCAAATACAGCGACTCGGCGAATTTCTCGCTTGGGAGAGAGAGCATCTTGCTCTCATGTCGTGCACTTAACGTCGTTATACCGAGTCGGACAGCAAGGACAATCGACACCATCGTACACATGCGGAATATTCGCGGAATATTCGCCCCCGGAGTTAAGATCCAGATAAGGCTACTATTTTTGCCAAAAAGCTAGCCAAGGAATTTTAAAGATGAGGGGTTAATGAGACCTCTAGCGTGGTGGATCTTTCACGCAGTCACTTAGGGACACAAGTAATCGACCAGAGCAAGGAGAGCAGGCGGTGCGACGGAAGGCCTGAAAGTGAAACTAGTTCTGGTAGGTCAGGGTTTCGTAGTTTCGTACCTAGCTGAACTGCTGCATCAGTTTCAGCCTGTTCGTGCCCTCAGGTCCTGTGTGGACATTAAATTAGCTGTCCTATTCCTCCGCTTAAAGACAGTTGGCGACAGAAGCTTTAGCTCTGCAGGTCCTAGACTGTGGAACTCGCTTCCACAATTCTTACGCAACGACAACTACTCTTCTACTGCCGACTATGGCACATCCTTTTCAGCGGCCCTTGATTTGCTACTTTCATGCTACTCGCTACCTCAACTGCTCTCCTGACTCTGCTATGCTTCCCACTTTCTCTTTGTTTCGTGAGACGAAGTCTGTTGGCTACCGAATGCGTACCGAAAGCCGCTTTAGACTGTGAGTGCGCTATACAAAACTCTCCTGCGTAACACCCACGTGGTCTTTATGACTTTGTGGAGTTACAGACGGAGGTACATTACATTACATTGCAGAGGGTCAGCAGGAGCAAGAGAATAGAATGAGAGTGACAAGACCTTGAAGCTGATGGGCAGACAGTGCTGACTAACTGGTGAGCAGCGATGGAATGTGGCAGTTGCTACTCTTCCGACCGATAGGCCTGTGAGTTAGTGAGTGGGCCTACTAGCTGGTGAGTTGTGCCCCAACTTGAAGGATCTTATTGCGGTGCATGCTGATCAAACAGCTGCTGCGAAAGCCTAGTCGGATGCGACGGACGCTTGGAAAAGCGTCGCTGTCACGTGTCCTTATCCAAAAAAGGCCGAATTTTTTATAGGAGGTAAGTGAAAGAGAGTAAGCGAAAGTGAAAGTAGTTGAAAGGCTTGACTGACTGTACTCGTCTAGTGGCCAGTCATTCTGGATTATCCGCAGATCCATCGAAGTAGATGCTGCAGGAGATCAGCTGGTAGAGCTCATTCGGTCAGTTAGCCTCTCTGGTCTCCAAGCGATGCATGCTGTGCTCATAATTTGTGGGTCATTTATTTCGCCGTCGATTCTGAGAAAGTTTGCTGCCATCAAAGGGAGAATGTCAGCAACGTGCACTGTTAAGGAACAGAGAGAGAGAGAGAGAGAGAGAGAGAGAGAGAGAGAGAGAGAGAGAGAGAGAGAGAGAGAGAGAGAGAGAGAGAGAGAGAGAGAGAGAGAGAGATGCTGAAAGGTAGGTAAGGATCAAAGCACAAGTACAGCTGCGTACCGATTGCATAAAAATGACTAGGTTGTGTTGGTCGCATGCATAAGTGAGAGAAAGCACGACTGGTGAATCATAGTGCATATAAAAGATATCCCTGGGGCGTGCCATTCGCCAAAGACTCGCTGGATAATCCT
Source organism: Cristatella mucedo (assembly GCA_009760855.2). Lineage (NCBI taxonomy): Eukaryota > Metazoa > Bryozoa > Phylactolaemata > Cristatellidae > Cristatella > Cristatella mucedo. Next base: position 5,695,553 of record WPIO01000006.1, on the reverse strand, counting down.
TTTCCATTAGCATCTACTCACTATATTCTCCCACGGCGTTAAGACCCGAACCGTTGCAACACAGTGCTTACGTGACGAAAAGCGGCGCTCGTGTAAGGTTTGGTGACCAACGGTATCAAAATATGCGGAGAGGTCAAGCAAAATTAGAAGTGAGATTCCACCATAAGTCACCATTCGTAGCATTCCTGGGAAGGTCGTAATACCTTCACAGCAGTTCCCACTCGGTGGCGTGATTTGCTCGAAAATCTGATAGGAACTTACTAGCTACGTATGAAGTTTGCATGTAAGAGTTTATCAGGTCTGCCACTTCTCGTTACGGTGTCTTCGAGAGGAATGATACAAATAGTAATCATAATCGTAAAAGGTATTGCAACTTAAGCTAACTAAATCTCTTTCTAAGAACTTCCAGTGTGCTAGAAAGAAAACACGCCAATTAATTAGCGATAACGCGCATTGTGTCTATATGCATAAGCAAACAAAAGACAACTGACGCCTACGAAGAAAGCACTGCTACGTGCAGGTGGGATTTTAGCTTCTTTATAAATTTGAAAATCCAAGGAATGCCCCGACATACATACGACCGTCTAGAGCGAGTTTCAAGCATTGGGAGCGTACGAAAAAAGGCCTTCATGTTTTCTCCAGAAGATTTCAGATTGTTTGGAAGCACAGCTAGAGGCTTCGAGTAAGAGGGCATATGGTACTTGGTGCCTGGGACGCTTGCTTGGGAAGTGGCTCGGATAGGTAGGCAGGAGCAAGAGAATGAAGAGACACAATAGTGAGTGACAAAACTTTTCAGTCAATAAGCTTCTTGATAGGTAGCCAGTGCAGGTCGGTGAGCAGTGGTGTAGTGTAACAATTACTCTCACAATGTAACAAACTCTCACTATCGACAAGCCTGGCTGCAGTTTTTGGACCAACTCTAAGCGCCTTAGCATTCAGACCTGTGATTAATGAGCTACAGAAATCGTGACTGGATGGCACGAATGCACGGAAAAGCTTGGCTATGTTATCTTTATCTGAGCAGGCCCGACGTACCAGTGTTACGTAGCACAAAGTAGACAGATTTGACGATGAGGCTGGCAGTGGCGTTCTTAGAATGTTGTGCACCGGCGGACGAACTACATAGATAGCGTCCCTTCTTGATAACGGGCGCCCTTATCAAGTATTAGGCGCCTATTTCGCCCCTTACTAATCCAGCGCCAGGGGACATCCGGCCCCAGCCCCCTTTGATGTGCCACTGGGAGCTGGCATGGTCATCCAGTGAAAGTTTACGGTGGAAAAGAACAGCCAGATGGTGTGCAGGTGCTACAGGAGATAATAATAATAGTAATATATTTGATAAAGCACCCTCAGATAACTCAAATCTCTTTCTAGGTGCTTTACAATTGCTGCACAGGAAGCGCGATCGAATGGTTAGTGGTAGCATGCTCAATAAACAAGAAGAATAACACGGCTAAGGCTGACGTGCACAAGGTCAGAATGCAAGTGTGGTTAGTGGTAGCATACAAGAGTGTCAGTACGCATGAGCACTATAGGACGAATCACAGGGACCCAGTAAAAGCTGTCATAAATAGTTGCGTTGCTGGAAAACAAAAGAAATGCTGCAACCCAATTTGAAAGGGGTTAGGTTCTCCAGTCTCTTGAGTGACACTTAGTTTAAAGAGGCCCAGCGTTACACGCTCGCCTGTCTGCTCAAGGCTCCAACTAGGAGTAGCGATTTCTGTTTCTTCCACTGGGCTTCCAGGCCCATCGGCATGCAGCTAAAGGATTTCTGTTTTCCACTAACAGCTATGGGGAACATTTAGATAATGCTAAGAGTATGTATTTAAATTTCTTTAAATGGGATGCAAAGCTTCTCTGAGCAGCTTTCGAAGAAAAGTAGCTCAGCATGCGGTTAATGCCTTCGAGGTCAACACTTGAACGCCCTTCAAGGTTAACACTTGAACGCCCTTCAAGGTCAACACTTGAACGCAAAAATTCTAGCTACGTCTTGCTTGTGGCTTCGTCTTGCTTCTTCTCTCTTTTCAGGTTCTGTGCAGGCTGCTCAATGCATTGGACAAGCTTGCACTGCTGTCCGTCTACTTCTCTATGTTTCTGGAAGGGCTGTACCTTCACTGGTTGCTTGTGAACTCATTCCAGCAGCCACGCCTGCGTCTGCTCATAGTTCCAGCTTGGGGTGAGCAATCTTAAAAACAGCAACTGTGTCCACTTTGCTGCCGCTATCGGCTTCTGCTCCTGCTGAACAGCGACAGTGGCAGAAATGGTTGCAACATGCAGCTGCTTTAACATCAGAGCTAAGCAATCGCGATCGAAGTCACGCCAGAAGCAAACTCTTTTTTTGCAGCAGGAGTTGCGGTAGTAAAAGCAGCCGTTGCAGCGGCAGCAGTTACTCCCGGAACAGCTGCATTAATTAGCAGTTTTGACATCGAATGCATAGACCGAGGCAGCAGAGGCTGCTGTAGGTCAGATTAACAGCCTTACAAACCAGATCGATTGCTTGCGTTTGTAGGATTCGCTATCTTGGCCACAGCAGTGTACAGCATCACAAAAACTTACGTCGCCAATGAGCTGTAAGTGCTAGGGAGCTTCGTCGTTTCATTTTGTTTTGTAAGGTTTTTTCTCTAGGTAAGCTACATTCAAGCCGCATTGCCTATATGCTTGCACACACGAATTTTTAGTCCTGGGCTCGCCCGAGCGAAAACGAGCTTTCGCGCGCGCACACTCACACACACACTCGCACACACTCACACACACACTCGCACACACACTCGCGCACACACGCACGCACGCGCGCCCACGCACGCACGCACGCGTCTACCCTTCGCATAAACAAATTCACGAATACATAAACCACATACAAACGCCTTTTACGTACGTATCTAACTCATGTGCATGTATCCACTCGCACACACTCGTGCAAACACAAAACTCGAGTACTACCATTTAGAAAGATTTTTACCTTGGGCTTCCGGCGGGTGGGAAATGTTCCTGGCTACGGGCACGACGGCGTCGGGTTGAAGCTTTATCGCGGTGACACGTGCTCTCGAAAAAAATTGTTGGCAGCTACAGCCAACAAAAGCAATAAGCAAACAACGGACGACTCGAAGCCACAGCAGTATTGGTCAGCATTCCATAATTCAGTTTAAAACAATAGTAATACATTTGATAAAGAGCCTTCAGAGAACTCAATCTCTTTCTAGGTGCTTTACAATTGCTGCAAAGGAAGCACGATCGAGTGATTCAGTCTGCCTGAGCACCTTTTACTTTTCAGTTGCTGGGTGAACCAGTTGGAAGTGATCGAGTGGGTCTGCTACGCCCCGAGTATAGCCGCGGTCGTGGTAAGCTCGCTTTTGGCATCGCTGTTGGCGTCGTGGCATTAAAGTACAACGCACGGTTCGTGCAGCACTTTTTAAGTGACAGCAGCCTTTCATGGTGCTCTATTCAGTCATTGCTTGGCATTTCAGCTGAATTTGACGTTCCTCGCCAACATTCAGCGAATCCTTTGGAGGCAGCTGCAGGCGCACAAAGTGGAGCAGACATCTTACAGGTGACTCATTGGGCGTCGCTCGCCGTCGCCATTACTCGAGTCGGGAGGCAGTCGCGAGTTCGTTCGCTTCCTGTTTCGAGCTACTTCGTGCCGTCAAGTCGCGCTTACGTCGTTTCAGCTGCTCGCTTCATGCCGTTTAATGGTCAGAGCTTCTTACGGCAGTCCGCCTCATGCACCATTTATCCTATAAAGTCGCAAGAATGGTGCCGTGGTATACTGTAGTCGCCTAGTTCTTTTCGCTGATTCAACGCAGCTTTTCTTAGGAGGGTACCTAAGTGCTCGGTGGTTCCGTTTCGTTATCGCTTTTGGACAGCATGTCCCTTTCATTGTCGATTTTTGGTTGTTTTCAGTGATGACAGTTATGGATTAGTAGTTATGCCCTACTGCTATGGAATTTATCTCCCGCCGAGAAAATGTATGGATCATTCTCATGGACCACCGGAGCGATCGGCATGCAAATCGGCACAGTCAATAAGGTTTATAAGCTATCTTTTGATATAACCATAGCCGTCATTTTGACCATCTGACGAGCTGCAAGATTTAAGGTCACGTTTGTCACAGGTCTTAAGCCAAAATTGGCAATCTTTCAAGATAAACAGATTCAATGTATGCACTGTAAAAATATGCCAAGCCCCTCAAAAGATGCTGTACACTTGGCTTGCTAAGCGGTAGTTATTAAAAGGAGACAAAAACTATTTTGACATGTCAAACTGTAACAGACATCAGTAATATCAAGTTAATGGACATATAGGGCACATATACTTAAACGAAACCAATAAACGGTCACTCTGAACTAGCTGATTAAGTTTTGGCATATAATTCGTCTTTTTAAAGTATCTAAAGTGTCAGATAATTTAATTCGGCAGAGGTTGGTCGCTTAGATTTGACTCTACTTATCCAGTCACTCTGCAGTTGATCAGATGTTGAGATTTCTCGCGCAGCAAGCCCCGTCTGTTCCCAAGGAGGATCTACTGAATCCGAATCAAATGCAACGTTGAAGATCTAAGTAGATACAATAGTACGTCTCCGTTATTCACAGTGCCCATATTTTGCACCAAGAAAGTTTTCGCAGCAGACAGTGTTTGAAGATTTATGTCAGTCTATTGAGTTTGCATCGTCATGGCTGTTCGCCGGCCTTCGGAACGCACGAGACCTCCATCGGCCGTTTCGTCGGTCTTTGAGCGATAAATCAAGCAGCGGTCAAGCTGTCGTTATAAGTTGGTGCGTCAGATGCAGCTACCACCCAAAGAAGGAGGTACTTGCACATCTGCTTACTCTGAAGTCTCAGCTCCGGCAGAAGAAAATTTGATGTGGACCCATTGGCTGCAGCTCGCTGACGCGAGCGTCGACATTGCGGTGGCGGAAAGCTTCGATTGCACATTGCCTTATTCGCCAGAGGGTGGCTGGTTAGACCAGTTTGACGCGCAACTAATCAGGCGCTCGAAGCTAGCCCCAGTGATCACCCGCTTCGGCCACTTCCTTATTATATTATGGTTAGCGTCCCGCTGCCTGCGACAGGTGGCAGCAAGTGTTACAAATAAATACTGCCTTACAGCCTGTGAGCGAAACTTCTATTTAAAACGTGTTATTTTGTTGCAGTGTTCTAAATGTAATGATTACTAATAGACCAATGACGGTACGCATTACTTTGAAGGCTGACTCAGTTTGCCTCCTCTCATGCTAGATAGCTAGGGTTGGCAACTTCGATTAGACATATATCTCAAGCCTTTCCTCGATCGCTTGCTGGTTACCTCCAGGGACTAAGGGAAGTGACCGAATAATTACAAGGAATGTATACAATATCTAACTAGACGAACGAATGTGTGCATTTATATTATACGGTTGATGCGGGTATTTATGTCAGCCTAGGTAGCTATTTTTTTCGTGCGGATCTGAAATTCTCAGCGATGCAAGCACGTGGTGCACTTGAATTTTTGGAAGGATTGTTTTTTGAAGGAAAAAATCTTCTTTCGTGAGCATCGCAGTTGCCACACCGTACCACTTCTCGCTGACCTGCACTGGCTATCAGTCAAGCAACGGATCGACTTCAAGGTTCCGTCACTCACTTTTAGGTCCCTTCATTCTTTGGCTCCAGCCTACCTATCAGATCTACTCCTCCCACCAGGTCAAGCATCGTACCACCCACTTTTCGGAAACTAGCTGTATACCTATGCCTCGTACAAACCTCAAATCCTTTGGAGACCGTGTAGTTCGTATGCCCCCAAAACCTGGAATGCACTGTCGACTTTCGTCACGACATTCCCTGACTTTACCACATTTAAAAAGAAATTTAAAACTAACCTTTTATTACATCATTTAGTTAGTCCCTGTGATTCATCCTTTATGTGCTTATGCGTGCTGACACTGTTGCATGATGCTACTGGCCACACTTGCATACTGACTCATGCATGTCACCCCTAAGCATGTTATTCATATTGTTTATCAAGCATGATACTACTCACCATTTGACCTGTTTCCTTTTCAGCAAATTTAAAGTGCCTAGAAAGAGATTGAGTTCTCCGAGGGAGCTTTATCAAGTGTATTATTTTTATTATTATTATTCCCACAAGCCGTCGCGTGCGATCTGGAGACCGTGCATTTAGTTCGTATGCTCCCAAAGCCTGATACTCCCTCCCTACCTGCGTCAGAACATCCACTAACCTGACCACATTTAAAAGGAACTTAAAAACACACCTATTTAGGACAGCATTTAGTGGGTCCCTTGTGATTCGTTCTTCATGTGCTTATGCGCGCTGACACTGTGCATGCTGCCACTAACCACATTTGCATGCTAACCCTGTGCATGTCATCCCTAACCATATTATTCATTTTGTTTGTTTTTCAAGCATGATTTTACTTGCCATTCAATTGCATTTCCCTTTGCAGCAAATGTAAAGCGCCTAGAAAGAGATTGAGTTCTCTGAGGGCGCTTTATCAAGTGCATTGTTATTATTATAATTATTATTATCTGTGCTAAAGTGAAAGCGACGGTCTCTGGCGCTGCTCTGTCAAGTACCAACCCTACCGCTTCACCTCCTGGAGTCGCAGTCGTGAGCCGAACGGGCGTGTCCGTCCCCTCATACTCACCTCTTTTGTTTACAGGAGGGCCGTGAAGGCTGCTCTGATGCTAGTGCCTCCGTTCGGCTTAGCCATGCTGTTTCTGCTCTACCATCCGTCGCCGGACAAAAGCTTTCAGACGAGGTCGATCTACGAGTGCTTCTCGGCGGTCATTATGAATCTGCAGGTATCGCTTTGATTTGCAGCTATTGCCTTTGTCCATCGGGTCGGATTACCTACCGTTACTTCGCTTGCTTTCACGGCGCCTAAGCGTTTGCTTGTACCTCTGCGAACGTCGAAGCTCCGGGTCAAGGAAAGATGTCGGCAAGAAATCTTCAAAACGGGGGGGTCGCCGACTGGTGGTAGTCAAGGAGGAGCGGCGGGGATTTCCGCTTCCTTGGCCTCCTTGTCAAGTCCGGGAATCACATGGTCGCCAGTCGGCAGCGACTGGGACGCGGTGAAAAGAGTGAATGAAATCGATCGTCGAAGTCGATTCGCCTCTCGGCTTCTGTAAACCAGCTACTCCAGGCTGTACCTGTTAGGCAATCGTCTGCCCCTCTCTTAATCTAAATGCCCACATTTTGCGAGTCATTTCTGGGTTCGGCTGCGAGCGAACACGGTCATTGTGTCCGAGCAACGCTATTGCCCGTTTCTACGGTCAAACCACCCGAAGCCGAATGTCTGGCGACAAAGCAACCAAGACTGAACGATCAGTATCACTCTGCTGCATCGCACTGTCTGCCTGGAGGAGTTCACACAACCTGTGGACTTTCAGGCAGGCCTCATTCCCGCTAGCAGCGGCCTCGTTTCCCTGGTAGCGGCGGCCATTCATATCTTTGGTGGCCTGGGCCAGACGGCTACGGCAACGAGACTCAACCGCTGGGCCTAGCTGGGCTCGAGCTGAATCTCGGACCAGGACCGGTCCGATTGGCAAAGCCTTGCTCGAATCATGCTTGCCCCGAACGAGCCATCGTCCTGCTGACCGACGCAGCTGGCTCTCAGCGAGTCTAGTTTGAGATCTTCACTCAATCCGCGATCGGTCATCGGTCATCGGACCTGGGATGGGATTCTTGTTCATGGGTGGTCGGTTCATTGGTCATGGGGATTGTGTGCAACGCTAGAGGTGTGTCCGATTGTCCCGCTCATGGCGGATTAGTGAACTAGTAGAAGGCCCGTTTTGGCTGAGGTCACCATGGACGGGATCTTGAAAGCCGGAGAGTGATGGTGGCTAGTGCTCGAGCGCTCAGTGATGCCTGCCGGGCAGCGAAGCCGCCTTCGCATTTTTCATTTTGAATTGAGCCGATGGCCGCTAGTCCGACAGCGGTGCGAGAGCTCTCGATCGCACGTGAAGATCCATCGTCTCATCTCGGGCTGCGGGCTCGGGGCGGCGACTGAGCTCTATCGTGGCCGCCGCAGCCCAAGTGGCTGGCGGCGAGCTAGCCGCTCGCTCGCCCACGTCGAACACCGCGCAGGGCTCGCTCGCTCCGCCGCCGCTGCTGCTGCCGCTGCCGCCGCCGCCGCCGCCGCAGGCTCTCACCGACGCCTCCATCAACGACGTTGGCAGGGATTCTTTGTCGTCCTCGTGCTGTGCTTCTGCAACGCCGAGGTTCGCAGCACGGTGCGATTCTCGTGGTGCCTGTGGCGACGCTTGGCGCCGCTGCCGCGGCGAAGCGATGGCGGATCCCTGAGCAGGGCCAACACGATCGGCTATTCGCAGAAGTCGGCCTCGAACGACTGCTCGACCGCTGGGGCGGCCGTAGCAGCCGCTGAGTCGGCCGAGATCGGCGATAAGGCCGTCATTTCCGGCGGCAGCGATCGGGATGCCACCATCGACGACACGCAGACGGTTTTCGTTCGAGGCGTTGAGAACGCAAACCTTCTCTTTAGCGTCGTCCGCGATTAATTGGCGACCTCTTTAGGAGCGAATCGGGGAATTTAAGGTTGTCATCACCCGAAGCCTTGCCACGGGCTCCCGCCATTCAAGCCGATGGGAGCTCGAGCCGCGATGGGCATCGATTGCTCGCCTGCCGCCTCCCGAGTCCACCTCGCTTCCGGTGGACCACAGCGATCTTCGTGGAGACGCAGCTCCGAGTCCTTCGTCGCGTGAATCCGGCGAGCATCTCGAGCGACCTCCGCCTGGCTCGCACTTGTGCTTCGAGCTTCGAGACCGACAGCTGGCTAGCTTTGTCTTGGCTGCAGCGTCTGCTGGACCGCTGACGGCGTTATCGACTGGGAACCTGTCGACTTACCCCTTTTATAGTGTTCGAAAAACCTCGATTTGTGAACTTTTCTCAAGCTTATAAGCGGGTTTCATTCCAGGGTGACTCGTCCAAACTTCACTGTGTGTTTCCGTGAAAGGTTGACGATCTAAGAATGCTCTTCAATGGATTACGCGAATGGCAATAGGGAGCTTCTGTTCCGGGGTGATCAAACTGTGCTACAGCGTGTCCTCATTCTTTAGGCGCAGCCTGACGGAGATCGCATGCGCACATATCCAGGGCCCGAGCGCCCGCCGCCCCCTAGTTGTGCTGCCGCCGGCGTCGTCACTTGCCAGCGACAGCTGCAGCGACCGACGGCATCAATCACTCCGACTTTTTTGGATTTATTTGCGATGCAGTCGATCTCGGAGAGCGCTAGAAATCTTGAAGAGTGCTGAGAATTACTCTTTGAATGAAGCCTAGCTTTTAGAACTCAATCAGCCGGCAGAGGGCCTCTTCGGCAAGAAGATAAAAGGAAGAGCTCACTGCGTTGCCACGGTGACGAAGCACGTCGTTTCGGGCCTCTGATACTTCTATCGAGCAGCCAGCTCGCTGTGGTGAGACTCGTCTGTCGCCAGGGTTTCTCAAGTCTTTGATTAAGTTCGAAAAGTCACCTTATTTTGAAGATTTGCCGATCCCGAAGCGATTCGTAGCTCAGCCCATGCCTTTTCGAGGGCACTTGCTAATCGTTCTCTTCCGCTGGAGAGCTCCGTAGTTAGAATAGTGGTGATAGGTTTTTGTCTAGTGCGCCAAGAGACCTGACCAACTATTCTGGGGCTTCAAAACTTGCTTCTAGGGTAGCGGCAACCAATAGTCAACGACAAGTTACCACGGTCAGGTAAACATGTAAAATAACGTAGTCAATTCTAAGCTTTGAGAGCATTGTAACTTGGGCACAGTCTTGAAGAGATTTCGAGTTGGTTATATGCGACCAAAAGTTGGATAGAGTCGCAAGAGTGGGCAGTGTGATTGGAGGCTTAATCAATGCAAAATAACAATAGTATTAAAATAATAATAACACACTTTATTAAGCACCCTCAGAAAACTCAATCTCTTTCTAGGTGCTTTAGATTATCTGCATAGAAAACACAATCGAATGGTTAGTAATAGCATGCTCAATAAACAACAAGAAAAACAGGGTTGGAGGTGATATGCACAGGATCAGCATGCAAGTGTGGTTAATGTCAGTATGCACAGTGTCAGCACGCAAAGCACATAGAGGACAAATCACAGGGACTCACTAAATGATGTGCTAAATAGGTGCGTTTCTAATTTCTTTTTTAGTGTGGTCAAGTCAGGGGACGTCGTGACGAAAGTCGAGAGAGGGGTTAAGGCTTTGGGACCATACGAACTAAATGTAAAGTTTCCGAAGGATTTGAGGTTTGTACGAGGTATAGGTAAACAGTTAGATTCCGAAAAGCGGGTGGGTCGATGTGAAGCCTGGTGGGGCAGTAGATCTGATAGGTAGGCTGGAGCCAAAGAATGAAGGGACCTGAAAGTGAGTGACAAAACCTTGAATTCGATACGTTGCTTGAGTGGTTGCCAGTGCAGGTCTGCGAGAAGTGGTGTGGTGTAGCAACTTCGACGCTCCCGACAGTCAAGCCTAGCTGCAGATTTCTGCACCAGCTGTAGTCGCCTGATTATACATGCCGGTAGACCAGAAAGCAGTGAGTGACTGAAGTCAAGACGGGATGTCACAAATGCGTGGATCAACTTAGATGTGGTATCCCTGTCTAAACAAGCTTGGATTTTAGCAATCTTGTGTAACTGAAAGTAGGCAGACTTGATTGTGGAACTGATGTGGTCGTCTAACGAAAGGTCACTTTGGAGTGTGGCACCTATATTTTGTGTAGATTGAACAGGGAATAGGCTGGCAGAGCCGATTTTTTAAATATAGTTCATCTGTATAGATTGCTAAGAGAACTTACTCTCTATCTGGTCACTTCACAAAATGTCTCAGGGCTCGAGCCCTCGGCCTCGGTCGTCAAAGGCAAGCACCTTAACCCCTAGGCCAAACCTGGTCAGATATGAAACGGATTAAGAAAGGAATGCCAGACCAAAAGAATAAAATGACCGAAAGGTAAGTGACAAAATTTTGACATTGGTACTGTGCTTGATAGGCAGCTAGAGGAGATTGGTAAACAGTAGTGTAATGCAACAGCGACATTTGGGACAGATCAGACTAGCTTCCGAATCGTAGACCAACTATGTGTCTTCTGACACATTCGAGAAGATACCACAAGTAGCGAATAAAATGTATCTATTCGGGTGTCACATCGCACGAATCAGCCTGGCAGTGGTATCTTTATCGAAGCAAGCCCAAATTTTCGCCGATTTACTTACGTGAAAGTAGGCAGAAGAAGTGCACATCTGGTAAAAATTCATTTTTGAAGAGGTCGCCCAGTTTAGCGCAAAGACTACAGAAGATAGGCTGCTTGTACCGATGATGAGAGTTAAGGTTTTCACTTGCTGAGCAAGAATTGGTTTTGTCATTCGAGAAAGTTGGCTACCACTCAATTATGAATTTCAGCAATACATTATTTGAGCTGAGAGACTTTGAGACGCTCAAAGGCAAAGGTAGATCAAAGTAATAGCACAGCATGAATATCACCTGCTTGAATAGGGAATCCTAAAGTGTGATTGGCGATTACATCGGCAAGATGGAGAGTATTAATTGCAAACATAAATGGATCTAAATAAATAGCTCAAGAAGAATTTGGTGATCAATAGCATCACAAGCTGCCAAGAGATCCAGCTGAACTTGCAGAGAGACTACACCTATGTCAGCATTACTGATAAGGTTGCTGTACACTCTCAGAAGAGTAACTGACTCTGAGGAGTGACTTGCTCTAAGACCAGACCGAAACTTCCGCGTTAAGTTTGAAGTTCGACGAAAAGATTTAACCAGTCTGATACTACTATTTCCATGATCTTTTAAAGGAACATCAGCAGGGTCTGGGCGGAGGTCGCTAACGTTGTTCTGGTATAGGGTGGAAGTGGGCTTGTAAGTGGCGTGATCAGCGTAGACTGGCGAAACATGGAAGTAGCAGTTCACGACAGCTGAAAATGCTCTGCTATAGTGCGCAGCAGGAGAGTAGATGTCGTTGCTTAAGAATTGTGGGAGCGAGTTCCTCAGCCTAAGACCTGCAGAGCAAAAGCTACTCTCACCGATGGTCTTTAAGCTGAGGAATGGAACAGCTAACTTATTGTCCAAACAGGACCTAAGGGCTCGGTGAGGCTAAAACGGGTGCAGCAGTTTAGCTAGATATGAAGGAGCCAAGCCCTCGCCGGCCTTGTGGTTCAGTTTAAGAACTTTTCTCTATTTCTGTTGACCATCTCGCAGCCATTTAAGCTTTGGCGAGCCTTCATGGCACACTAAGTAAGGCGGCTGCTTTCACGACCTCGGTTCCGAGGTCGTGGGTTCGATTCCTGCGGTGGGCGATCCTTTATTGCTGCAGTAAGCGGTGGTGATAGCCGTAAAGGCTCTTCTGTCGCTATAGATGAGAGGCTATTTAATCAGCTACAATTTTTATTTATTTTCATCAGAGGAGACAAAAGGTCATACCTCTGGAATTTATATGCTAGCCTTGCAGCTACATTCATCACACGCTGCAGTGTCCTAATAGCTTTTTCGGTAGCTCGACCAAAATGGAAATACAATAATCTAGCCGAAAGAGAAGCATAAAGCTAGTTAAATTGTTTACATGCCATCGTGGAAGAAAAACCCTAATCTTAGATAAGGATCGGACTTAAATGGTAGCTGTGGAAACAGTCTTTGATGAAAGCTTTCAAAATTTAGGCAGCTGTTGAAGACGACACCAAAACTCCGATCTTACCGTGATGGTGCCACAACAGCATCACATATTGCAAGAGCAAAGATTTTTAGTGCAGCCACACGTTTAAGATGTCCTTCGAGTAGCAGTTTAGTTTTATCGTCATCAAGTTTGACTTAATTTGCCGAAATCCATGACCGAATGTCAGCATGGCAAGCATTCAGTTTCAGTCGCAGAAGCACATCCCGAGCTAGTTTTGTCGTGCGATTAAAGTGCTCACCCCGACCAAGGTCTGGCTGAGGTCGTTGGCTCAAGTCCAGAGGCATATGTGAAGCGCCTGAATAGAGATTTAGTTCTCTTAGGGTGCTATACAAATGAATTAAGTTATATATTCCGAAGGTTCAAACGAAATGTTCAGCTGAGTATCGTCAGCATTAAAGTGATTGACTTGACCCTTGTGAGACCCCACGGGTGACAGGTCTGGTGGATGAGACCTGACCCCCTACACGATACGGGTTGAACACGATCTGACGAGTACGATTTAAACAGTGCCTAGTCTGCCAGGCTGATCGATGTTCTCAATCATTCAAGTAAGACATAGGGATCAATAGTGTTGAAGGTGGCTGATAAATCTAGCAGCGACATGGCCGTGACATTCCCGTCATTTGTACTGCATAGAATGCGATTGCTTACACGAAGGTGAGCAGTTTTAGTTGAGTGCAGCCGCTTGAACCGCGATTTGAAATTGCTTGAAATTTTACTTTTTCCATACCAACAGCTGCGTAGCCACAATTTTTTGGAGAATCTGTGACAAAAAAAAGAAAGAAGGGAATTCGGCGATAGTTTGCTAGGGGCCTCTGTGAGTAAACCATGTTTTTTAAATATTCGTCTATGATCAATTTGAAGGACTTGGGTACAAGCTGGTTTGGTCTAGCGGTTAAGGTGCTCGCCCCGACCAAGGTCTTACTGAGGTCGTGGGCTCAAGCCCAGAGGCATATGTGAAGCGCCTGAAAAGAGATTAAGTTCTCTTGGGGCGCTATATAAATGAATTATATTTTTTTTATACAGCTTCTTTTATTTTAGGGAAACATTGCAAAATGTCGGTGATGGCTGGGCTAAGTTTGTCTATCAGTACAGACCTCAGAGAGGATGACATATGATCTTCAGGAGACGAGCTCTTTTTAATAGACCTTATTAAGGCAGCCACATCGCATGCAGAAACATCGGAAAATCTCTTAAGGAATATCACCGGTTGCGACTCAATAATTATGGAGGCACGAATGTGCACAATTTTTTAATGGAGAATGCTGAAAATTTGTCGGCCGAGTCGTTAATATCTGTGGAGTGTGACCTTTCAGAATTGGCCAGCAAATTCTTTACCATCTTATTAAAGCTGTTTGGGTCTGACTGACAGGACTTCGCTTTTTAGTGAGAAAAGATCCCGTTGCTTTTTCAAGCTTCTGGATGTAGATTTGAAGAAAGGCTTTGAAATAGATTAGATATCCATCAGATCCAGACTTCTCAAAGCGGCGTTTAAGTCTGCGCTTAATAACGGGCATCTTTTGAAGTTTTTCCGCAAATTAAAAGGAATCTCTGCGACTCTGGACACTGACAGAATGTATGGAACCATGCTCTTCAAGGTTGATCGGTACTAGCGATCCTTTTTTTATTGGCCGGCTGCTGGCCTCACGTAGCCACAAACCAGTTGACTCTTCACTGGCTTATTTGCCGTCGAATATTTTATTATTAATTATTCGACAGTCGAATATAATTGCCCAATTGCAAGGAGTGATCGGATCTATCGAGACAGCCTCACCACCTTGAGTAGTATGCCGAGTAGGCTGCTGATTTGCACTGCATGCTTTTGGTTATAATAACAATAGTAATGCACTTGATAAAGCACCCTCAGAGGACTAAATCTCTTTCTAGGCGCTTTACATTTACTGCAAAGGGAAACGCGATTGAATGGTGAGTAATATCATGCTTCATCAACATGAATAACATGGTTAGGAGTGACATGCACAGGGTTAGCATGCAAATGTGGTTAGTGGCCGCTGTGCACAATGTCAGCACGCCTAAGCAAATGAAGGACGAATCACAGGTCCGTGCTATGCATACACCATTCACTTGTTTTTGGTGCGAGAGTGGAAAATGGAGTAAGGCCAACTCAAGCAATGTGCAGGAGATGCTAGCTCTTAAGAAACTTGCTCTGAATATACATTCATCATTGTGGCTTCAATGCCGCGTGCTGATTTAACACAATTGGTGAAGCCTAGCTTGACACTTTTGGATTATTATAACTACCAGTCGGAGAGTTCACTTCGAAGGAGCGTGGTAATATTTTGAAAATAAAATTATACGCTTTTTTCTGAGTTTCAAGTGAAGGCCTGGTGTCCTGTTAGCGCTCAGTAGCATTTATTTACAAAATTCACCAAAGACACGCCACGCCGTTTGCATCGTATTCGCAGAAACTCACACTATTGAGCTCGACGTACTACTTCCGCTGTAAACATGTCTTCAAAAATAACTTTATCCGCTATGTTCTTGTCACTTATTAATCGCCTAAACTTGGGGTTGCATATCTAATAAGGTTTTCTTTAAAAATGAAAAGTTGAAAACAAACTCCAATGTTTGCCAATTTGTCCTGCAATTCCTCCGTAACATAGACAGCCCCCGCCAGTTATGGCCCAGTCAAATGAGTAAGTAGTCCGTATATAGAAGAACGTGGAGCAGCCGCTTATAGCGGATTGAGCGGCCGGTGCACACGCACCCTGGAGTGACTCGCCGGGGTCAGTCGCCGGCGGAGCGTCGCGGCGACGACGGCGGCCTTCCCCGAAATCCGGGTCGGGTGAGCGAGGAAAATACACTGACCATAGACCTAAAGATCGGCGCAGTCACTTCGCATGTAATTTTTTGCGAACTACTTTTTTGCGAGAACCCTGACCCTACCCCGCCCAAAAAAATCTTTCCGTAGCGGCGGCCAAGTGGAGGCGGCGTTCCAAAATAGAATGCGCTAATGATAAGCCGCCGCGAAGTCTGCGGCGTTTCAAAGCGTTCGCATTCGCTTTCAGCTTGAACTTCAGTTTTTGCTTTCGTATGCGTCTGCCTGGTCGTCGGCCTGCACTCGCAAGTTTGGCCCTATCTTGGAGAATGCAAAGATAACGCTGCCAAACTGGTTCGTGCATTCCTCGCTGCCTGTCTGTGACGTCTGCTACATTCGCCGCTCTCAGCTTTCTCTCCTGTCTCCGCTATTAGACGCAAGCAGTTGGTGCACAACTCTGCAGCTCTGGCTCTACCGTTCACGGCACGACTGCAACGTGCCGCCGCCACTTCTCACCAACAGCTGCACTGGATTCCCATCAAGCAGCGTATCGACTTCGAAGATACTGTTACTCGCCTTTAGCTTCTCTCGTTATCTTACTCTGGCTGCTTACTACTCACCCGATCTATTATCTCGCCGTGCTTTGCGACGTACTTCATCCGCTCCTCTGATTCAAGTCGTGCAGCCGTGCCTCAAAAAATCTGAAACTCTTTAGTGACCATGCATTTTGTTCGCATGCTCCCAAAGCCTGGAACTCACCACCATCACTGTCGTCTCGCAACTGACGTCGCGACGTTCCCTTACTTAAAGACATTTAAAAAGAAGCTAAAAACCACCTGTTCCTCATATTACTTGCTTATCAGGAGAAATTTCTTTTCTTTCGACGTTTTGCTTTTTATGCATGCTTGCACTGCGCACGCTTACACGAAGCGGTCGGTAGAAAGCTTTCTTTCCGGCATTTATTGCATTTCCTGTATTTCTTTCTTGCGAAGCGCATTGATAAATATTCAGTTCCGTGAGGCGTTTTAATAGCACTCTATTATTGATATTCGTACTTTTATTATTAAAGCAGCAAATAGTTTTAGTTGTCGTGAATTAATGGCTGCAGGCTTGAGCAATTAATGATAACAAAATTAATACATTTGTATAGCACCACCAGAGAACTAATTCTCTTTTTAGGCACTTTACAGATGTTGTATAAAAAGCCTTACCAAATAATTTGTGATAACATCCGAAAGCAGCAGGCATAATGTAAGCAGGTACATGCACCCGAAGAACCCATCACAAAGAACGACCAAATACTGTAATAAAAAAGGTACGTTTTAGGCTTTCTTTTAAATGTCATCACGCCAGGGCATGCTGTGGCTTGCGTCGGTGGTGAGGTAGAGGCTTTGGGAGCATTCAAACTAAAGGCACGGTCTCCAGTGGCTTCGAGGTAAGTACGAGGTATGGCTAAGCGAATCGAGTCAGGACAGCAAGTTGTACGATTTTCCGCCTAGTGTGGGAGTAGTTCTGATAGGTAGGCTGGAACCAGAGAATGTAGGGACTTAAAAGTAACTGGCGGAACCTTAAAGTCGACGCGCTGTTTGACTGGGAGCCAGTGCTGGTCGGCAAAAGATGGTGAGATGCGGCAATTGCGTTGCTCGCGGCAGATGAGCCTAGTTGCAAAGTTTTGCACCAACTGTAAGCGCCTAATTGTAAAAGACCAGCAAGCAGTAAGTTCCAAAAGTCGAGGCGGGATGTCACAAATTCATTGACTCAATTTGGATGTGGTATCCCAGTCTAAACAAGCACGAATTTAGGAAATATTGTGTAGCTGAAAGTAGGCAGACTTGACTGTTTAGCTGATTCGTGGTCATCTAATGACAGGTCACTTTGGAACAGGTCATCTAGATTACGTGCAGATTTACCAGAAAATATGCTGGCGGAGCCAATTTCAAGCGTCGCGTTTTCGAATTTCTGAATCATACTTGGTTTTCTCATAACTAGTAAGTTGGTTTTGTCTTCATCCAATTTAAGACAGTTGGCTGTCATCCATCTGCAGACGTCATCAATAAATGCAGCAAGGGAGTTGAAAGAATTCGATGTACTAGAGGGCTGGGAGGGATCAAAGCACACGTACAACTGAGAGTCATCTGCATAGAAGTGAAAGCCTAGATTGTGCTTGGCAGTCACATCGGCAAGAGGGAGAGTATAAACCGCGAAAAGAACGGGACCAAGCATACAGCCCCGAGGTACCCCGGACTTAAGTGGTTCCTCGGATGATCTTTGCCTGTTCACATCAGTATTATTGAGTATTCCACTGAGATAGGACACGGACCATTGCATTGCAGTGCCATTGATGCCAAGGCGAGATTCGAGACGCTCAAGAAAGACTGTGCGATGAATAGCATCAAATGCACGCCAAAATATCAAGCAAAACAAGCAGAGAGACTTTACCCAAGTCTGCATTTGTGGGAAGGTCATTTTACGCCCTAAACATTGTTGATTCTGTGGAGTGATGAGCTCAAACCCAGACTTGAACTTACTTGCTTGGTTTGAGATCTCAGTATAGAGTTCAGCTGGTCTGCCACAACTCGTTTTAGTGTCTATGGTAGCAATGCGAGAAGGAAGAGTAGCTGGAAGCTGCTTAAGTCCTCCAGATCTATCGTTGTTTCCTAATTAGTGGCCTCACAACAGCCTTTTTGAAAGGTGCAGGAACCTGACCTAAGGCCAAGGACATATTTATTATGGTAGTTATGCATGGCACCAGAAAATCTAAGCATCGTAGAAGCAAGACAGCTCGAATAGTGTCTAGGACACTAGTAGTCTTCTCTGACTAGGAGATACATTTCGTGATACGGTCACTCGTGGCCTCCTTGAATGTAGACATTGAGGTAGTTAGTGTACGGATTTGATGGACATGAGTCCAGTGTTAATGTAATTGAGGGACAAGGGTCTAGAAGGAATGCCATATACTCAGGGACGGGCTCTCCAATCTTGTCCATCTTGCTGACGAAGAAGCTAGAGATAAGATCGGCTAGGTCACCGAAAGGATCACTTGGTAGGTTGATAACCTGGGAGCGTTTAGGGAGATGGCTGATGGTAGACAGCAGCATTTTTGTATTGAGTATCTATTGAGGTTCTACAATATTTTTGTAGAAGCTAGATTTGGCCTTTGCCAGGATCATATGGTATGATCGACAGCGGTCTTCGCAAGCCTAACGATGGACGGTCAATCCTGATCTTTTGTAGGCTTTCTCAAGCTTGCAGCTAAGAGCAAAAAATATCATCAGCCTTTTTCATTCCTATTAATTAAAGCAAGAACGACCTTCCGTCACGAGGCAAGATGGCGCAGCTATGCCTTCCACGACCAGAACTTCCGGAGCCAGATCCGGAGCCAGAGACCCAGGGCACGCATAATTCAACTAGGGTATTTCTTTTTAAACATTTCACTTCTTCATCGAGTTTCACCTACTGGTTCCTTATTTATTAAAGCGAGAAATTTCGTCCTGCCCTAACGCACGAAGATTGCAGCGGCAAGATGGTGCGGCGTTGTCTACCGTCTCTTCTTCGGAGACGGACATTGTGTAGTGCAGACTTGGGAGTATGCTTGTAATGCTGCGAAGAATTATGGGCCGTTTAGATCTATAACAGACATAAGCACAGATATATACGTTTCTTCTTCGGCAGACAATGAAGGCCATTCAAACGTTTTGGTTGATGGTCAGGGCTAGTAGACAATGGCGTTTGTGTCAGCCTTCTGGGACGCCTGCATTGTATTGGTTTTGTCACTCACTTTCAGTGCCCTTCATTTTCGGCTCCAGCCTACCTATCTGATCTACTCCGTCCACCAGGCCAAGCATCGTACCACCCACTTTTCGGAATCCAACAGTCTACCAATACCTCGTACAAACCTCAAATCCTTTGGAGACCATGCATTTAGTTCGCATGCTCCCAAAGCCTGGAACTCACTCTCGACCTGCATCACGACGTCTCCTAACTTGTCCACATTTAACAAAAATAATAAAAAAGCATCTAGTTACGACAGCCTTTAGTGGGTCCCTGTGATTTGTTTTTTATGTGCTTATATGCGCTGACACTGTTACATGTTGCCACTAACCACACTTGCATGCTGACCCCGTGCATTTCACCTCTAACCATGTTATTCTGGTTGCTTATTGAGCATGCTACCAATATCCATTCAATCGTGCTTCATTGGCTGCATATTTATATTTTTAATTTGTAATCGTCTAGAAAGAGATTGAGTTCTTTGGAGGGTGCTGTATCTAATGTATTGTTATTATTATTGCCTGCATTGTAGTTCAACACATGAAAATTTACCCGATCTTTCACGGGCCTGAAAACCTGTAGTAGGCGAGATTAGTTACCTGGTTAATTCGCTTCTTAGTATGTTACTACATCTAAAAATGACGCCACGCTAGCAATGCAATATGGCCTTGGAATGCTAAAAAGAAAAATATTAGCTGATTTAACAGCCTCTTTTTTTATAGCGACAGAAGCGCCTTTACGGCTATCACCACCGCTTGCAGTGGCGATAAAGGATCGCACACCATAGGATTTGAACTCACGACCTCGGGACCGAGGCCGTGGAAAGCAACCACCTTACCTAGTGTACTACTACGATGGTACAGCAATAGTCATTTTAAAAATGGACAGAGGAGATAATTTTCTTATCTGCAAATGTAGTAGCAATATGTAATCTCATATTTAAAATTGAACCTTTCTTGCTGCGCGTACTTTGTGTGATCCAAGGAGATGTATAATAATAATCCAACCATAATTCTTCGCAGGGCTTACTTTGTAGCTACTATAAATTTTAAGATGATCATTACATCGAGGTCTGTAAGTCCTGTTAACGCAAACCAATGCTGATTCCCTACCTGGCGCAAAGGAATGAGTTTCGTAAGTATAGAATGAATATCTTTTCCTGAGAAAACTGTGAAACGTGACTTTGAAATAGTGCTCCCTGTTGTTACAATTTTGCTCTATTAACTAAGAACGCTAACTTCGAACCGACCAACGTCTGGCTGAGGTGGTGGACTCGAGCTCCGAGGCATATTTGAAGCGCCTGAATACAGGTTAAGTTCTCTTGAAGAGCTATGTGAATGAATTATGTTTAATCTTATATCTTATCAGCCAGTACGGCAGGCTTACCAGAAAGGTCAGCGGACACCCAGTAACTGCTTTCAAAAGCAAAGCTGGAGTTTTCCGCGATTTCTCACGGGTGAATTCCGATTTTCATGTTAAACCTGGGGTTTTCGCCGGCCATTGCGTGCAAGCGAGTTTTCGCAAATAGTGAATTGGAAACAAGAAAGGAGAACATGAGCTAGAAGAGTATGAGCGTCGCAATCTCTGAAAACAACCTGCAAATCAAGCAATGAGGACAGCCACTCAGTGCCGCAACTCAGCGGAAATGTCGTATCCGTATCCGTATCCGACAAACTCGACATCTGGAAGAAACTAAAGAAGAAGAAGCCGAGGATGCTGTAAAAAAAGCTCTGAGAATAATGCCTCAAAATTGCGAAATTATTGTCAAAAAAATCAGAAAGAGGCTGGAGGCAAGATTCAAGCGAGCACTTGACGACCCAGGCGTCCTGGTATGGACTCCTTGCCCGACAATAGCAGACAGGCCTCACCAGCAAGGCAGGGCTCACCGCTCGGTCAGCGAGCACTCGGACCCGTGTCGCAACGCAGCACTAAAATGTCCAGTGATATTTCACGAGCTTAAGCTAGCTACCGTATAATTGACTGACTACGTCTCTTTACCAACCGGTCCTTAGCGATGGCGGAAGTTCACGAAAGTAAGTCAGTCTCCGCGCCTCAAAGCTTTAAATAATGACTTCACCTTGCCCCATCGCGCCGCCGCTGCAGCCACTAGCGCGTCAGCAGCAGTGCGAAGTTCGGGTCTTTCTAATCACGCCAGCCTGCTTGCTGAGTCGCGTTGCTGAGTCGCGTTGACGTTGAACGAAAGGCTGACTGTTGGAGAAGATAGAAGATAGCGCAGATAGCTCAGAAGGCTCGTGAGCAGCAAGAAATGCAGCGTGAAAAGCACACGCAACTGGATTCACACACGACTTCCAAACTAGCCAGCACATACGGAGGAAGCCTCGCTAGAATGGCCTATTTTGGCTACGATCTGCCGGTCGGCGGATAATTACGTGAATTTATATTTGAGCCCGATGGCGTCGCCAATCGTGCCAACCGCAATGTCGACATAATGCTTTGCGCTTTTTTCAAAGTGGTTTCCTCGACAGTGCTGCTCGTTGCGCTCAGCGGCGCTCGGCCTTCTTAGCAACGGTACGATGAGGGCGTCGGGTCGGCACTACGCACGCATGCGCGTAGAGTGCCCCACCCTTACTGGAGAGGATTTCGTGGGCGTGCCACGCGTACACTGTCGCTCTGCAGGCCGAAGGGGTATTTCTTCCGGTGAAGCTACTGTCGCCTGCCTAAGTAATTAATTTCGTAGCCGATAACGAAAAAAAGTTGAATATGTCGCGGCCGGCGAGAATAAGTGACAGCGAAATCTCGTGCTCAGCATAAGCGGGTGACGTCTATGCAGCAGCGATGGAGCCAGCCGGTACATCGACGCATGAAACCGACACAGTGGCAATTCTTTTATATAGCGCCTCAGTTAAGCAGTCATTTCCTCGTGCGCTTTGCTTACTTTTGCACGATTGGCTACTAACTGCGGCTCCTAATAAACAGAAGCCACTAGTCTTTTGTGTGCTTTATCATTCATGTCTTAACATGACAACTGAGTGCCTGTGCATACTGGTATAAGCAGGATACCCTTTTTTTATGAACTGTGGGTTATTGCTTCTCTTGTTACGAGCTGTGAAGCACCGGAAAAGAGATTAAAGGTAGTAGTTTCCGGTAGAGTGCTACGCAAATAGTGCATTGTTTTTATTTTTTAAGAGCAGAAGCTACCAATCAGCCTTCGCCAATTGATACGGTTAAGTTGATCGCAGAAATTTTGCCAAGGATTTCTCAGCAGGCACAAGAAATGAAGACGAGTAACGTAACAGGCAGACAGAAAGCGTTGAAAAAGTACTTGATTTTTATGAAGCAGGGTTCTCGGCTTTTAAGAAAAGAAAAATAGCTTTAAGAAATAAGGTGGGAAATAACTCAAAATACTACAAAGTTAGCATTGAAGAAATGAACCCAGATTTAGCCATATGCACGGATGTGTTTGATTAATCTGGACTCTTGGAAATCATTAGTGGCAACCCATGGGCTAAATGTCAGCGAATGAAGAGCGAATGCGCTGAGGCCGGAATTCTGCGGAAAGCAGCTCTCATCCCCCCGGAAGGAAGGCGGAAAGTGACTCTGGCGATCAATATTTGAAGCAGCAATTCAGCTTGTACTTATAAAGCTAGCGAAATGTTTCACAATTGGGTAGACCTCCGAAACCTTCAAAAAAGCTTTCTAGAGAAGAACTGAATTTGGGGCTAGGATAATTTCAAGTGTTGCGAAGTTGATATTAGGAGGCTAAGCGACTGAAAATATAGTTTCCGAATAAAATATTTTCGTAGAGCTACAGCCTAGGGCATGAGGCCTGATTAGAGTATTGGTTCTTTAGTCACTGCAGAGTGCCCAAATAGTTTACCGAGTGCTCCAGGTACACACTTGTACCCTTAAAGCAGAGGACTATGCCAGAACGGCATAAAACTAGCTCGAAGTCCGACCGCGAACTGAGGAAGCAAACTATCCGGACCTGGAGCAGGGAAAGCCGGACCTGGAGCAGGGAAAGCCGGACCTGGAGCAGGGAAAGCCGGACCTGGAGCAGGGAAAGCCGGACCTGGAGCAGGGAAAGCCGGACCTGGAGCAGGGAAAGCCGGGCCTGGAGCAGGGAAAGCCGGACCTGGAGCAGGGAAAGCCGGGCCTGGAACTTGGCTAAAGATGGCAAAGCGTAAGAAGAATAGTCTGTAAGAAGACAATGAGGGATAAAAAAATACTTGATCAGCAGTTTGCTAGTGCTACCCATCACCAGTGCGTCGATGTGCCGGATTTAAAGCCCAGTTGGCACAGAAGAGCTGCCCCACAATGTATCCTCTGTGAGTGTTTATTGTGTACGAGCTCTAATAGAATACTATCAGCTCGCACCGAAGCTTCAGTTGTGTCCAATGGCATCAAAATTCCGTTCATGCTGTGCTAAAAAGGTTCCATAATTACCACCAGGAAACCATTAAATCGTAATCAAATAGTCATCCAACAAAGTGATTCACTGGTCTAATGGAGAGAGTCGTTGATATTGTTGGCCTAATAATTGTGACTAAACTTTGCAACCGGTACATGGTTGATCTGTGAGTCATTAATTCTTTCCTCGTGGCCTGCAGCCAGGGGGAATTTCAGACCAGGAAGATACTACATTTACCTGTTTTTCAAGCATTTTTGCTAAGGCCTGTATGCGTATACCTGACGCATTGGAAATTGATTAAAGTGGCCATTTAAAATCAGCTATATTTTTGAAGGCTTCACACTATGGCGTATCAATAAAACGTGGACTATGTGCATGCATACAATATACATTATAACTTGTACTAAAATTTCCCTTTAAACCTTTATCTCTGTCCAGCCGCTTTACATGTGTAGTAGGGCTCGAACCCACGACCTAGGTTGCCATAGGCGCGCACCTTAACCCCTGGGCTAAACCAGGGCTGCAACTATTTCTCAAGACTCACATTTGGAAGTACGCGTGGGTGGACCTACATAAGCACCTGAAGGCCGCGGATATTGCCAAATACTGCAGCTAAATGCAAGAGTATTAGGACTTGTTTTGCATAATCGTCGGTCTTTGTTACAGCTCCATAAAATAATCAAATCTCTGTGTCCAGGTGCCCTACAACTGTTTGCAAGAAAAACAATAACCGAGACGTGTTGTGCCCACTACGTGTCATGCTTAGAAAAGCGTGCGAAAGTAAAGAAGAGGCTGACACTCAGGCCGCTGGTTATTTGGACCCCTGCTGAGTAGAGTGTTCCAAATCTTGCACTTATAAGCACGGAGAGCACATAGGAAATGCATTTCACTTGAAACTCAAGGGCATCACAGATGTCTCTTCAATTGTGAATGAAGGATGCGATGTCAGCGAAGATACAAGCAGAGGCCAAAAGCGAACTCCAAACTTTCGACCCATTCGAACCAACGGTCCGATGACTAAAGGACTTCAATTTATTGCGAGGAAAGGCGTGGGATCACTGGAAGCCGGAGATCAAGTGACGTGAGATCACCTGTGAATAGCAAAGAGGTCGGATAGGTATTGGGTTGGTGTAAGCGAGAGAAGAGTTCTACACTTTCAGCTGAGCCGGCAGCGAAGCACAGAAAGAATTAATGTGACGTGGCAGCAGTATAATGCCGCTGTGAACAGACCGGACGAGCTGCACCAACAGCTGAAGATTAATGGGACAGGCCAAGAGTCATTGGTAAAATAAATCTCTGTAATATAACCGTGATGTAACAAACACTGGACTATTTCGGAAATTAGCTCTCATCTAAATAGGTAGTGAATTTTTTAAACGTTTCTCTTGTTGAAAGTTCCGCCAAACAGATTTGACAGAAAAGCAATTCGCTCTTCTAACGACAAGTCGTTTTGGAACGGTGCATTTGTATAGTGCGGCAGACGTCACCGAGTGATTCGCTAAGACCAATATCGATGGAGAGGTCTTCCAACTTTTCGGCGACACTGGATTTGATAGCCACTATCATATTTCCGTATTCTTTCTGCTTTTCGGTATCCTTGATGCTAAGTAATGCCAATAGGAAATATGCATAGTGCCATCGCAGAACTAAACCTCTTTCTAGGCACTCGGCCTAAGCCAGAAATAAAGCATTTCGTAGGTTAGTGACACGTCTTTGGTCGGTGATAGCGTCCGTTGCCTTGTTCCAGGACGTCTAGCATGGGGGATACTCAGTGTATGCTGGCGTATGAGCAACAGTTACTACGAGCGCAACCAATTGGCCGGATATCCGGCGTAGCCTGAGCGGGGCGTATTTTACCCGACTCGGAGAGCAACTCTTGAAGGTCTGTCGTGCGGGGAGCTGATGTCGGCGCTCGAATTTCGAGAGCTTCACCACCAAGGGTGATTCCCCTGCCATCCGTAGACGAGTTCAAGACGGTAGAAAGGCCGCTAATGTGGTACTGTCCTTGGCTTGAAACTTCAGAGCAACGTTGGGTTTGCGGAGGCGTAACAGCTTTATAGCAGAATACCGTGTTTTTAGGTTGTCTAAAAAGATAATTAGTTTTGAATCACTTAACCAAGCTGCCGTGTGCCGAGCTGGGCACAATCGCTGCTCAGATTCAAGCTCTTAAAATAATGAGGCAGACGTCTTTTTAGCGTGCACAGTTCGTCCTTGGCTCAGAGGCTTGCTCTCGAAACGTACTCAAGAGCTAAAACACCACTTGGGAGTAATAACTAAAAGAACACTTTTTAGAATCGTACTGTGATGATAGCAAACTTTCTTAAATAGAATGCATCTGAGCAAGTATATCTCTTGTGCACGTAATCTGGACGTCCTATTACAAAATCGCAGCAAGAATATCTCCTATGCACGAAATCTGGATGTCGTATTAAAAAAATTCCTTTCACTAGATGACCACATCGGCTCCAAAATCATGTGGCTACTTTCAGATAGGTGACATTGAAGAAAATAGGGCTGGCTTAAATAGGTTGCCGCCGCCCATCTGGTCCCTACATTGGCGAAATTCATGCTAGACTCATATTGCTCGCTAGTCCATACTTGCAGGTCTTTCTGCCTGCACACTAAGACGCTTACAGCTGGTGCAGGTTATTACTAACCAACCGTGTTACTTCCTTTCTATCATATTTGACGTGTCTAGAAAATATTTGGTTCGAGGTATCAGAATTACCTACTGTATCTATTAGCGTTGTCGGTGGACGGTGACCGACTAGCCGTCAGCCTCGACGACGGGCTGCCGTCCACCGTTCCATACTCGATCGAGTCAGGTGTGACACTGTGCATGCTACGGCCAACCATTCTTGCATGCTGACCCTGTGCATGTCACCCCTAACCACGTTATTGTTGTTGCTTAGTGAGCATGTTACCACTAACCAAGGCTGGGAAACAATCCATTGTAGATAACATATACTGCAATATATTGGCTACAATATAATGTGCTGATTCGTTCGACAATACCAATATATTGTACGGGATTGGTTGACAAAAACCAATGCATTTGACAATATATTGTAATATATTAATGCATTATTATAAACCTATTTGTCTCTGTCACGTGATACATACTACATAAAAATGCATAAATTGACTTTTCACATTTGAAAAGATCTAATTAAAAACGTATCCGGGCGTGTATTCGTATAAATTCCTTTTAACCAATCACATATGACTAAGTACACAATCGTGTAGAATCGTGGTGGCGTCATTTTCTTTCAGACGAAGTGGTCGCCAAATTTTATGTCGAGTTCAAGTTCTCATCCTACAGTCCCACCTGACAACAAGGTCTGTCAGCTTTATTTCTATTTATTTATTATTTTAGAATCCTGTTGGTTCTGCAGCCAATACGTGGAAATGCACTTTCGGAACTGTTCGCAAACAAAGCATTAAGCTCGGCTACATGAATCTGATATCCCATATCAAGCAGAAGCACCCGAATTATCTAGAAATACTTCACTTGGCCAAACAAGCATGCGGAGACGGCAAATCCGAACCAGCTAGCTTCATCTCCGGAACTGGACAATCAGTATCTGGACAGACCACATAGGAGTTAATGCTTTATAGTCGATCAATCAATGTATTCGAATGGCTGGAATGGATCGTCACGAATGTGCTCGAATTGATCTTTTGCAATAAAGGGCTCACCTGAAGCAATACAAAACTGCAACCGATCTCTGTCAATATAATCAAGAAATATATGCTCAAGCTGGTGGAGGCGGTGGAAAACAAGATACATGTCAAGGTCGCTACAGATACTACTTTCGCTCTTGTGCTTAATGGCTGGTCTGAGGATTCAACACACTGTATGGGTCTTTTTATCGTCTACTCTGGCAAGGAGAATGCTGCTGATCCACAGATTCATCTGTTGGCCTTCGAACCTCTCCTTGAAGAGACAAATTTTACTGCCGAGAACCATATGAATTTCATCAAATCGACACTTGAGTGGTACACTTTGTCTCTCGAATCCCTTTTCTGTTTGATTGGGGAAAACTGCTGTCAACATCGGACCTTCTTGGTGTGCCACTTCTGGATGCTGCAGTCACTGTTTTAATTTAGCTGCTGAGGCATACATAAGCACATTTCTCACAACGGAATCGGAGTTGATTGGTTAGCTCATGTCAAAGTTGTCAACACTCAAACAGCCACGTCGATTTCGCTTGATGACATCCCTGCGCCCATTGGAAACACTGCAGATATCATCCACAGTAAAGATTTGAAAACGGTCATCATCAAGATACAAGCAAACAAGGAGAATACTTACAATCCATGAAGGACGTGCTATTGAACGATTGTTGCTACCTGCAGCTCAGGACTAGCAAAAAACTGTAGATGATGATGCACTATTGTTTTTTGTTAAGCGAGCACTCAAGCGACAGCTTTTTGAAGATAAGAAAGCATGCAGCAAGTACATCAACACGCGCTTCTTGCTTCCAACATCATGTGACGTGGACAGACTTTTCTCCATGGTAAAGCGAGTGTTCTGTCCTCAAAGTCTTAGTTTGCATCACAGAACCTTGGAGGCGCTGCTTTTTCTGAATTAAAGCAAGTTACTGTGGAATTTGGCTCTGGCTGCCTTGATAGAGAATTAAAATTACTCAGAGACAGCTGATGATAACGAAGAGAGCGCAGAAGAACATGAAGAGGACTTGTAAAATCGCAGACAATACGTTGCAGCATGTGATGCGTAAATATGCAATGCATTGAATTGGTGGCATAGAATATTTAAATATACTGTATTTTTAATTGAATATTGCAATACATGTATCGTTGAATTTCAGAACATTGAATATTATAAGAATGCTATTGTGAGCAGTCTTGCCACTAACTGTTCGATCGTGCTTCCTTTGCAGAAAATGTAAAGCGCCCAGGAAAATATTTAGTTCTCTGAGAGCGCTTTATCACATGCGCTATTATTATTATTATTATTATTATTATTATTATTAGATCGGGTAGGATCGAGAGGGGCGAAGCGGCTCTGCTTATCGCTGTTTGCCGAACGAACGGGGGGAGACAATCCGACGAGTTTAGCAGGTAGGGATGCTCTCGCTTCGACGGGCAGCACTTTTCTGGCTGCCAAGCAGTTGAAAAAGCCCACGAAAGTGGCATAGCCTTGTTTTAGGGTATTGTTGTCCGCTGGCAACCAGTCGAACCAGACTGTACTGGATCAGGACCAGCAGGCGGCGGCTGCCTGCGGAGGCAGACGGGAGGCAGTTACCAGCTGATTGGCCGCGGCCCGCTATGTTTCAGGTACCACACCCACGGGCCAACCATCCTCGTCCGGCATTTCAGATCGAGGCGCTGGCTGTGTGAGCTCGTGCCGTCGGATCGGTGAAGTCGAGTATCGCCGAGCATTAGTAAGTGCTGCAAGCCTAGTTGGCCAACACTTCGGCTGGCCTCCTAGTGCGAGACTTCGTCGTGCGTCGTAGTAACAGACGCCGGCGCCTGGCTACATTTTAGCCGGCTCCGTGCTCGTGTAGCCCCGCCTGGTGACCATGTTGCCTGTGGCCTTCAGGGTGCATTCGTGCGCTAGGGCGTCATATTTGGCGACGATTTTGGCCCTTTACTTTTTGTGATCCCCTATAAGGAAATAGCTGACCCACTTGCTCGATGCCACAGCCGTGGACGGTACAGCTTTTGGGGGCCGTTACTCATGGTTAGAGCAGTTGACTCACACTCATGGACTTTGGACCTTGGCGGCCAGCGTCCACCCTGCCTTTGGTGCTGTAGTATAATGCGTTAGCTAACCTCAATGTTGTAAGAGAAAACAGCGACAGATGCTTAGATTGCTGCTGCTTTTCAGAATCATCCGCAAGATGTTACTTTGGAGCAAATTTCGCTGTCCAATTGATTGATGGATGCGGTTGGGGTTCTTGGCTGGGCCGTCGACATTCGGTTCGTCGGGCGACCGGGTTTTTGCGTCGCTCGCCATCTTCCTATCCCGAGCTACGGTGTTGATCGCCTATTTATTTAATGCTTATGCGACCACTGATCTCCTGAGTGATTGCCCAGATGACTTCGAGGCTTGCAAAGCTTCGTTCCGTCGCCTCTGGCTGCGACATTTTTCGGATCGCTGTGCATTCATTCAGCACGGGCAGTTGTGTTGCTATGCCTCAGCCTCGTGATCAGGTGATGGCTACAGAAATGGAGTTAGCGCACCCGACATCGTGCATTTGTTCTTGTTAGTATGTTTAGCGAAGCTGGCAGTTTGGCTGGCCATTTTGATCTTAAATGTGGCAGTGCTTCATTGGCAATCTCACCAGTCTCAAGTCCTTGTTCAGCCAACAAGAAATGTCTTAGCTTAAGGTCGGTGAAATTGTATCAGGTGCAGGCCTGCTACTGGTACATAGTCGTAGCAGTGAGGAGCCCCAGCTGGCGTTGTGCCCCTCATTGAATTGGAGGCAAAGTACTCTCTAAGTCTTTTTTCAGCCGAGCTGCCGAGTCATTGAACTTCCGAGGTCAATCCCAATTCTGGTCACACATTGGACTCAAGCTGTATGTCGAATAGCAGATGCCTGTCCACTTCCAACTTTCCCGGTTTTCGGATGACTCTCATCTAATCAGCAAAAGGTCGGTCTTTATCTAAAATGCAGCAGATTAGACGGGCCTCACGTATTGGAGGCAAGTTCTCAAGGAGCCGTCATTGAGGCTCGTTCGTAATAATAATAATAATAATGCACTTGATAAAGCGCCCTCAGAGAACTTAATCTCTTACTAGGAGCTTTACATTTGCTGCAAAGTGAAATGCAATTGAATGGTAAGTAAAATCATGCTTGAAAAACAAACAAAATGAATAATATGGTTAGGGGTGACATGCACAGGGTCAGCATGCAAATTTGGTTAGTGGCAGCATGCACAGTGTCAGCACCCATAAGCACATCAAGGACGAA
Source organism: Cristatella mucedo (assembly GCA_009760855.2). NCBI lineage: Eukaryota > Metazoa > Bryozoa > Phylactolaemata > Cristatellidae > Cristatella > Cristatella mucedo. The sequence continues at coordinate 5,665,016 of WPIO01000006.1, read as the reverse complement.
TCACAGGGACCCGCTAAATGCTGTCCTAAATAGGTGTGTTTTTAAGTTCTTTTTAAATGTGGTCAGGTCAGTGGATGTTCTGACGCAGGTCGGGAGGGAGTTCCAGGCTTTGGGAGCATACGAGCTAAATGCACGGTCTCCAAAGGATTTAAGGAGTTCGTCGGTGCCAATGGCACTTCAGCCGTCTGCTGCTCAACTCACCACCCCCAAAGTGTGACAGTGATGAAGCCCACTCAACGGAGCTACTCGGGACTGCTGTCGAGAGCCCATTATTAGAGAGAATTATGTTTGCCTATGAATGGAGCTTCTTTCATGCGCTAACACCCATCGTGCAGGCTGCTGCAGATGCAGCGCTGGCCGCTTCTGAGAACTCTTGCCCGTTTCTGCCTAGCGCTGAGAGAGCCCCTCCCCAGGAGGTTGCCGGCTGCGATCCAGCAGCTTCGTCTGCCACTCTTTCTCTGCCTCAATAGACTTGACTATTCTCACAGGATGACATGCTTCGAGAAGCAGCTGGCAGAGATCGGTAGCCTCTCCTCGGCACGACTTGTGCTGCACAGTGTGTGCTGCCCAGTAGAGCAAGCAGCAGGGAGAGGCATCAATTGCTTCGGCTCAGCTGTTTGCTCGACTCCTCTCGGGCCTGCCCCCACTTGACTAACATGTAACCATTGCTCGTGCTTGCTCCGACCTGATCCCCCAGCTTTACCGTGGCTCGTTCTGTGCACTGGAAGCTTGTGTGCATTCTGCAGGCCTCTCCCTTCCCTTCTTTGACAGGTGTCACCAACTGCTGCTGATAGGTACCGTCGCAGTCGGCTGCTGTTTCTGCTGCGAAGTCGGGCCATGGCCGAGGCGCATGCTGCCGTCGGCTTTTCGTTTCACGTCACCAACGAGGGATTGAACGTTGAATACAACCATGAGGCCATCAAAGCGATCTGGCACAGTGGCTTCCATGCGTGGCGTATGCGCTTCGTTCGATTCAAGGTGAGCTGCCGCCTGCCAGCCGCTGGCGCCTTGCCTTACGCGTATTCAAAAACCGATGCCTCTTCTCATTTGCAAAGGGTGCTGAGTCGCCCTTGCCAAAGATTATAATGCCACCCTTGTTCGATAGCCTCGGCAGCTCTCGCTTTCGGTGGCTGAGTGAGCTTGATGGACGACAGTTCTCAGCTACTGATGTTTTAATCTTTAGATAATTGCTCAAGTTTACAGATTAAAAGGGTGGCACTCCTGTCCCAGATCCGCAGATCCCAGATCGGGCAGCCCCTCGTTACATACGTTGTGCTTGCTATTATCACTCATTCTTCCAGCTGATGTGCTTCCAACCTAAGCAAAGTGCCGGGATGCATGCTTGCCAAAGGCCTGAAGTCGATATTGCAGCAGGCCTGAGCAGGCCTGCTGCAATTTTGTAACACTCAGACTGGTACTTAATTAGCCGTGTGATTTTTTTCGGCCTTACCTTAACTGCATATGTCATTAAGTTAAATTGATTTGGCAGAGGAGAAGTTGCCGAACATTTCCTTCCCTCTCCCAACTTGGCTCTTCCTTATACCGGCCCTATGGCTAATCAGCCACTCTCACACGCATCCTCATGCCTGCTCGCGTTTGCTCACAGCTATTCTGTTGCTTATTCCCTTTACTTGTGGGCAGTCTGCTTTTTTACTATGGAAGCCTCGCAGGTTGTGTCGCGTGCCAAGTGCTCCTGCTGTTTGGTCAGTTTGGGGTTGGTAGCCAGCCACTTTCGGTTAAGGATGTTTCGGCGAGGGACTATATTTAAATTAATAGGTCAGAAATTACACTCTTGTATCGCAGTTTCGGCAGTGTAGGAGTGATTTGAACCATGCTTAATGTACCCTCTATTGGTCAAAAACAGACCAGAGCGAAAGCCACGACTGTCGTGGCTGGCGCCCCGGGGCGATGACCTTTGTGATGGTGCTCAGGCGTTCAGTTGCCAGGTCCCAGCTTGTCCCCCTGCTTCTAAGCTTGGACGAAAGATGCTGGCTCTTCGCGACGTCATTCTTCGGTTCGAATCATGCTGAAAGCAGTCCTTTATTGCCAGCTGAACGGTAAACACTGAGTAAGGTTACAGGCTACAGGTTACGTGAGGTTCTTGTGCAGCTTCATCAGCACGAGGCTGTTGAATCAGCCGACCTTTACCTCTTAGTATTTACTACGTGTGTCTCCCAGCACCTTCCGACCTTGGACTTGTTGTCACAGTGGTTCGCCTGAAGCTGGCCTGGGCATGATGCTGGTGCACACCCTCGATGGTAGTAGCTAGCTGATGCTGCCAGATACTCGCTGCTCGTCCAGCAGCCGACCTTCGGCATTAACCATTGGCCGTGAACCTCTCCCAAGTGGTGCCCGTGCTGGCCTCCCATCGAGTTGGCACATCCGTGGCACTTGGCGCTAACATTGCCATATTTTCAATTGTTAAAAGCAGATGAATTGGAAATCGGTGGCTGCATGCAGTCGCTCAAGCGCAAAGCTCGAGCTTCAGAATCGCTGTGGCAGCAGAGATTAAGGGGTGGCAGCTGTTTTCATAGCCAATGTGCACGAGTGAACGAATGTGCACACGCGAGGGTCTCAGATGGCTTAGACGTTAGTGCCTCTGGTCCACGTTTGCTGCCAGGTTTTGTGCTTTTTGCTGTTTACTGCGCTCAGCTTGCCGGCTCACCTACCGACCAGGATGGCAGCCACTGTCTCGCCAGTCACCACCTGAGCGGCAGCTCTGCCACCCAGCTGCCTTGCTTCCGGTGGCTGCTTGCTGTGTCCCTTCACCTTCACCTTCACCCCTCCCACAAGCAGGCTGAGACTGGCCGTGACCCGAGCCTGGCCGTGTTAGCCTTGCCACTGAAGCTGCCTGTAGGCAGCGCTGCATTTTACTGGGCCCTCGTGGCCGGCAGAATTTGTGGCACTGCACAAGATGGTGTGGGTGGACAATGGTACGATGGCCGAAAGTACCATGGCTCGCTGTGTCTCAAACTCAGGCTTGCCGGTGGCCGGCTTGTGGCTGGCGCTCACTAGTGCGTGTGCAGTGGTGCAGTACCGTGAGCTGAGGTGTGGAGGCAAACTGGTGCCCCGATAGCTATGTGCCGTGTCCGTGCATCTCGAGACTTGTTCTGCCTGGCATGGCATTTCGGTGCAGTGTGCCTGCTGCCTGCCTGCCAGCCGTGGTGGCCATCTGTTTGCTGTGTGCTTCTGCTGTCGCGTGGAAGCTGGCCACACAACGATTGATGTCCGGCTAAGCAAGAGGTGCAGCTGTTGCTGACATTGCTACAGCCGAACCTGGATTCAGCTGTGAAATGCTGCTGTGAGCTGCACTCGAATCCCCCTCTGTCAGGTGCCCCACTCTCGTGCCCCCCCCCCCTGCGGGTAGCATGCTTTCCTAGAGAATTCGCTTTGTATTTTACCTTCTTGTCGAGAGGCGCCACTCTCCGAATCCCGAAGCTGTCAGTCGACCTTTGTGTGGCCGACTGCTTTATTGTAGAACCATATCATCAACAGCATGCATCCGGCACCTCCGATGAGCTTCTTCATTGTCATAGCTGTCACGCTCGGCATGCAGCTCTACAGCAAGATCGACTTGTCTTGTGGCTCGATAGACTACGTCAAGTCGATGTTTCCATCGTAGGTGTGCTCGAGCCTGGCATCAATGGCAATCGCTCTTGTGCTCCGTCACTAGTCCAGTGCTGCAGCTTGTCCGGTGATGTCACGTGCCGTCAGGTGCCGTGGCGCACGCTGCTTGCGGATTATTGGAGCCGTGCAGATGATATCCAGGGTGTGCGCCACTTTGTTTGTGCTCATGATGGCTCCATGTCTGCATGCATGTCTAGACTGAGTGTGTGCTGCATGAGTGCATGCATGCATGCCGTGTTTGCCTACCAAAGCAGCTAGCTTGCATCCACCATTCAGCAGGGAATACCATGCCAGAGTGAATCGTCTCTTGGAGTCTTATGGAGTGCCCAATTCAATACTTGGCTGGCATGTCCTTTTTACGTGCTTGCCACCTTATTAGGCTGCACTAATTGTACTAAGTGCTGGCGCTTTCAGTTTGACTCCGTGTTCTCAGCCTTACGGATGTAAGTTGCTGGCGCTTGGCGACTCAGATCCTGACTGAATTCTAGTTCAGCATCAGGCAGTTCTTGTTGCCTCTTGTAAGCAGAATAATAGCCGCTATGGCTGTTCTGCACTATGTAAATGAGGCAATGCTGAATCATCTGAACTTGCTTCGCTTTACTTTCATACACGTTTTACTTGCCACAAGTTCCCTGACACATTGCAATTTGGTGGTGCCAGCGGCCGGGTGCATGACAAACTTTCAAAATTGTGTCCAAAACGCATTCACAATAGGTTTTGGTCACGGCAAACCTGGCAAAGGCTGTGGAGGCCTTCCCAGCTCCAATAAGAAGCTTGGATTTCGTGGCCTCTAGTGATTTTGATTTATGTAAGGTAAAAGCTATAGGCATTATCTTGACCATGGTATGTTTATATTCAGGCACCGTTCTCAGCATCGACCTGACTGTCTTTAGTTGTCTGATGCTGGAACATTATATTGATAAAGATATGCTGAATTACACAGTGCTAGAACAAAGTTAGGACATCCACATTCCACTGCTTCACCCTTAATAGTGCACCTTAGCTGGTGCCTGCCTCAGCATCTCGTAGGCCTTGGCCTCAGCCCGTTTGAGGAAGCTGCCTATCGAGTACGGCTGCACTGTCTGTGACGCGATTTCTGACTCGGTGCTCAGTGGACTTAAGGAATCGTCTGAGCTGGCTTCACGCCAAAGCCTGGCATGCCATCATGGTGCATACTCACCCACTAGGTATTCAATGAGGTCTGGAGTCGCTGGCATGTGCCCAGCTATCACTGGCATCTTTCTCATTTGACCTTCGTTGATCAGTGCATTAAATCTCTCTCTCTCTCTCTCTCTCTCTCTCTCTCTCTCTCTCTCTCTCTCTCTCTCTCTCTCTCTCTCTCTGAGCATTCAACGGTTTCTTATTGTTACTTCTACAGCCGCAAGTGGTTGCATACTAAATTTTTGTATTTGTTGAAAAGGGACTCTGCCAGTGCTCTGCAACTCTTATATGCTATGGATACGATTGTGGCAGAAAATCAGACGACGTCATTCATCCAGGCACCTGGCACTAAACCGTTGCAATGCTTGTTCAAGAGACAAGCAGAACCAGAGCAGAAAATATGTCGATAGAAGCCAGTCTGTTCTACAAACTGTCGCCTGCGATCCGGGTGGAAGATTTAGATCATGAAATGTAGTGAGAGAGAGAGAGAGAGAGAGAGAGAGAGAGAGAGGTATGCCTAATTTTCTGATTATAGCGTGTGCAGGAGGAAGAGGGCCAGGGTTTGGGCTCGCGTTTAAGTCAAGCCCTCAGGGTGGTGATGCAGTTTACTGGTCGTGATAGTCGGGAATTGAGTTTGGCAGCTGTCGTTTCAACTGCTCCAGTTGTATGTCCTTCGCCACTGAATGGCCTGCTGAGTTGTTTACCAATCCGGAAATACGCAACAGGTCACAAAGACTGACTGTATGGGCATATCATGGCCAGGTGCTGCTGAGTTTCTGGAACTCTCCTATCGGAAGCCTAGGTGATTTGTCGTGGCCAGTCTCGATTGTGCAGCACAGCAAAGCTTGGCAGTGGTGCCTAAATAGGAAAGCATGTGAATTAAGGGGACTGCAATGCAGTAGCGGTAGGGTGATGCTGGGAACAAGTTGTGGAAACCTAGTGCATAGTTGATAAGTAGAATCGGACTCCTCTGTCAAGTTGCATCAGAGGGAGCTTATGTGTCCACTGCCGACTTTCCTGATTGTAGGTACCAGTGATGGAGCCATGGGGGGAGACCGGGGACATTTGCTTCCCCCTCTACTAGGCTCTAGCCTAGCTTTCATGAAATTTTTTGAAGTATTTCCCCCACTCCCAGATGAAAATCCTGGCATCACCACTGACATGGACAACTGATTCATTTTACTGGTGGGGATCTGGAGGAGAGAATAGACTGGCATTGTTGCTGGAGCATGTAAGCCAGTTAAAAGAAGGAAGGTTGCCTCAATAGGCCATGTTAGTAGCTAGCAGAATTATGTTTTGTGTATTCCCCTTCTAAACTGGGAGTCAGCCATTTGCTAATGCACGGCACAATTTCTTAGCTTTGGAAACTATTGTTCCCGTTTCAAGGCAAATAATGTTGGGTACGTTTACTAGTGGTCTTCTCAAGTCTTGCTAATGCATAATTGCTGGGATCTAGCCACGGACCGGCGATCTGTCGAGCTCGGTTGCTAGCTGTTGTGGTCAGTTGCTCCTAACAATGGCTGTGAGATGCAGACAGTCGTTGGGGTGATGAGTTGCTTCCTTACAGCGTGCGTTAAATTCCTGGAAAGTGATCAGGTTCTTCGAGTGTGCTATGCAAACATGCAATTACTATTATTATTATTATTATTGAATGCCTGCTGCTGTTTGGTTTGGCCCACCTTGGAACGAGCTCCTGAATCTGGCCTAGCAAATGCCTCGTCAATTTCTGTGGGACGAGCTTGATTGTGGCAGTTTGTATGTTAAGGCCTCCCACTAAGCTCCAGGCGGTTTCATCGTAGCTCAATCTGCTAAGCCTGATTGACATCATGCATTTTATCTTGCTTGATTTTTTCTACTCTGCGTTGCTCATGCTCGGGCCTTTTATCTGATGTGCATCGCCTGTTTTTTCCTTTGCATCGACTGGCAGAGATTTTCCGTTCGTTCTTGCACAGTGTGTTGTTTTTCTGCGTCGAAGGTGCGTGCAGTCCGAGTGTACTGTCGTCGGTGCCGCCATTTTTGGCCTGCTGGTCTGGGTGCTGTTCATCTACACCTGGCGCTTGGCGCTGCGACTACTGCTGAATTACCATGGCTGGATGTATGAGCCTCACGGTCGCATGAGCCTTTCCACCAAGATCTGGCTGGTAAAGACTGGTCAATGCTGGCCGTTGCTGTTTGCTTGCAACATGACGCCGATGCTCTGCCCGGTGGCAAAGCCGCTGCTTCTACGCGTCCCTCTCGGACGCCTTTCTTGTGCCCTCATTCCATCTGGCCATGACGCCTGCTGCTGCTGCCGTGGCAAAGCCACTTCGCTGCCCTTGCTCGCCTACGAACTTTGCATGCCATCTTACGCCTAGATTGTTCGGCAGATCAAAAAGTATGCTGCTTGCTGCTATAAACGAGTTGAAGTAAACAAAGGTTAGCCGATCAAGCAACCTCATGGGCATAGCAGCTGACAAACAGTAGCAGTTTTCACTACCATTTTCAGTGGGCATTAAAGGATTACCTAATGCAGCAGACGAACCCACGACGAGTATCGTGAAGTGCAAAAGTGCAAGTACTTTACTCCTGTGCAAAAAGGGAGGGGTCTTAGCAGCAACTACGGTTAGTATGGGCAGCCCAGCCATTGCCCTGCTTAAAAGGCATGAGCTGTGCTGCTTTGTAGCACTGGCTTTTGAGCCCAGCTCAGCCTGGCCTATAGGGATTGTCTGGTATCTAGACCTCCGAAACTTGATGTGATGACACTAAAAGTGGTAGCAATTTGTAGCCTGTGCATAATAATAATAATAATAATAATAATAATTCACTTGATAAAGCACCTTCAGAGAACTTAATCTCTCTCTAGGCGCTTTACATTTGCTGTAAAGGGAAATGCAATTGAATGGTAAGTAAAATCATGCTTGAAAAACAAACGAAATGAATAGTATGGTTAGGGGTGACATGCACAGGGTCAGCATGCAAATGTGCAAATGTGCATGAGCAGTGGTCTCAGGTCCTGGTTGAGCGATACGTGCTAGAAACGTGTGACTCAACCGGATCACTCAAGATAAAAGTACACATTGACTGGGCTGTACTGAGTATATGTAGCACTTGAAAGGAAAACTGGATATGTTGGGTTGTCCGATGGAATAGGCAGGATCTTAGACATCCGAAACTAGAGCTTGGAGTCACGCCCAGTCACCCATTTTGGCCAAAGATCAAGTGCAGTGCCTGCAATCCTAATTTTGCATTGCTGGCCATGTCAGCTGTGCTTTCTCCCGTGGCCATATATTTTGTATTTATAATGGCATTCCTTGTTAGCCAATAGGGAATCGTCAGTCCTGGCTGGGTAAGATGCATCAATCTTTGAATGTTGCTGCCGTCGACCTGAGCCTACTGGTGCTAACGAGCCAGGCCCTTGCCAGGTTGCAGGAACGTGCCTAATGTGGGATTCGGCTGGTACTAGATTTCGTTGTCAAATACAATTGTACCACTTAAATTGCAGCATTGGTGGGTGGGCTCAAAAGCTTTTATTTTGCGTATGCATAGTTGACAGAATTGTTTCTGGGAGAATGCTATAGCCACAACCATGAATCTTGCTGTGATGGACACTTTGCTTATGCAACACGCGTTTTCCCAAGAACACGGTGTAGAGCTGTGAGCTGTACAGATCAGAGAAGTATCGATTTGTTTATCAGATGTTAAAGTATTTGAAACGGTCTGATTTGCCAAGAGGGGTTCCTGATTTATCATCTGATTCAATTTTAATCCTATTCACGAATGAAACTGGATGGCATCTGTCAATAAGATATTGATCAAGTGGTGAGAGCTATCGTTATCAATTGTTCATGGAAAACCAAGTGTCCTTGTCCTTTGTGCATGCATGTCCTATGGACAGCCCTCGGGCCTTTGTCTATAGGCGATATTCTAAAATTGAGCCATTCTATGTATGTCGAAAGGTCATAATTACTGGGCAGCAGAGTTGTTTGCTGCTTGGAAATGTGACAACTGATACCATGGCTTGGACTGGTCGGGAGGTATCAGCTGCACCAAGTCCTGCCTGTTATGACTTAGTCCCTACTGAGTTAATTTAATCTTTCTGTCGAGTGCTGTATCGTGTCATGTCGTTCGACCTCGTTTTGGCAGATACCATCCGTCTTGTTGACGTGGGGCCTGCCTGAGCTAGCGTGCTCAGAGCAGTTAGCTGCTTATATGTGTGTTGGCTGTCTTGGCATGCACGTCTCTGAGGTTCTGCGTGGATACTTTGCAGGTACTCGAAACGTTGCTCAAAGGACGTAACTCCCTGCTGTACAGCTATGAAGCCTGTCTGCCCAAGCTGCCTGTCCCCGACTTGCAAGAGACCAAAGACAGGGTATGAAAATCATCTGCCCAGGGAGCAAGTGAAGGTTGCACAAGGCTCCTGCTCCGGTCCTGTGCTCTCTCTCCCTCTCTCTCTCTCTCTCTCTCTCTCTCTCTCTCTCTCTCTCTCTCTCTCTCTCTCTCTCTCTCTCTCTCTCTCTCTCTCTCTCTCGGGCCAGTCAGTGGCGAGTCCTACCTGGTAGCCAGTGCTGCATCTGCAGACGGTGTCCGTGCGGTGTCCATATAGCACGAATTTCTTATGAAAATTGTTCCTTTTATCTATATCCGAAGCGCTCAGCAATCGAGTGTAGACAGTGCTCAGCATCATCGGTTGCATCTTTGAAGGCGCCGGGTAGCTCGAAGAGTTCTCCGGTGCAAAGTGCATTCAGTGTACCATTGTGGGCTGTCCCTCAGTGCTCGTGGTCACTGGCTGAGCAGCGTGTGCTGGATGTGCTCTACCTTCCTATATTATCTATCGGCTTATGTAGTTGTCATTATATCATCTTTCGCAACCGAACTGATGCCCCCTGGCATTTCGGGCGGCTTACTGTAGCACTAGTAGCTGCTTCCTGGGCTACTTTTTTAGGTGCCGTGATAGCCAAGGAGGTAAGGTGGTGCTTGCTCTTCACGACTGAGGTCGTGGGTTTCAATCCTGCAGTGGGCGATCCTCTATTGACAACTGCTGCAAGCGGCGATGACGGCCGCCAAGGCTCGTCTGCTGCAGCTATGCAAACGAGGCTGTTAAATCGGCTAGCATTCTCTTCTTTTTCCTTTTTATTTCCTCCGAGCCCCAGCTTCTGCAGCTAAACGGCATTGAAACTCTTGCCAGCTCACCTTGTTCGCTTTGCTTTGCTCTGTATCTTTTGTCAGCATATATCGGCCCTTCTAGCAGCCTCTTTGCACCTGCCAGTGCTGTGCTGCTAGGCCTGGCGAGTGGCGTTCGATAGCTCGCCATTCTCCTGTATGCAACCTGTGAGGGAAGGAGAGGCCAGCGGGCATAGTGGGTTAGCGGCTGCTTTTGTCGAATGCTCGCGTGCCGTTGTGGCAATAGAGGAGCTGCCGTGTCGGAGCAGCCTCGCTGATGTTGTAGTACCTCCGATCGGTCCGACCTTTGCTAGACGATGCCAAGTACGAGAGGATGTCGCGTCTGGCAGAGGATTTCTTCGGTGGCATTGGCAAGAAAATGCAGCGCTACCTGGTGCTCAAGTCCTGGTGGGCTCAGAACTACGTAAGCCTGAGCTTTGTGACCATGCCAATGCAGTGTGCCTCAGTCTCGGTCGCTTGGCCTGACGTACTTTCGTACAAATCAAGTTAGCCTCTACTGGCCTGTGGCACCATCATAGGCACAACCTCACCCTATTGCTAAATTAGACGTCCACTTCATGGCACCATTCCAATTGATCCCTAGCTACCGGTGTCTGGGATATTAAGAAACTCTTAAATATGCTGCGTGTAAAATGTAAAAGTAACTGTTCTTTCGGATGTTTATATCTTAATCCATTCTTCGTGATATGTGTCACTGATGTATAAAAGGAGGTAGCTGGATTTGTTATTGACGTTGACAGCAATAGTCATGACATCTAGACTGTGCTGCCAGGTCTAAAGGTACTGACCTTCGAATGATCCAAAACCTTGCTTGTATGTCAGGTAAGGCAGGTGATGAACTTCGATGGCGTTAAGCATCGTCTGGAAGTAGATATATGTATGTCTCTAGTCTCCTTTAACACCATCTGAGCATATGCTCGACAACACCAGCTATAACTGTTGCTGGCAATCAGTGAAAAGTGCACCTTGCCCTAGGTGTTGCTGATTGACTTATAATAAGAATAGCAATAATAATAATAATACGTTTGTATAGCACTCACAGAGAACTCAATCTTTTTCTAGGCACTTTATGTATGCTGCAAAAGAAGCACGGTCGAATGGTTAATGGTAGATGGCTGCCTAATGCCCAAAAGCCGACGTCGTTGTCACCAAAAGGGTCGAAGGAAGTGCTCTGAGAAGCTACTTGGCATAGATAGCCGGTAGCCGGATTTTGTGTAATGCATGTAAGCTGTCGAAATAGTAATAATAATAATGTCGTTGCATAGCGCCATCAGAGAACTGAATCTCTTTCTAAGCACTTTACAGTTGCTGCATAGAAAGCATTACCACATGAAGTCGTTCAGGTCGGTCTGTCGTTCTTTTCCGATAGTGCAAACCGGACAGCCTTGTCAAAATTGAGTTACAGAAATCCGGATTTTCAACATGTATTGTAATGTGATGTATCTCCGTCTGTAACTCCACAAAGTCATAAAGACCATGTGGGTGTTACGCAGGAGAGTTTTTTATAGCGCACTCACAGCCTAAGCGGCTTTCGGTACGCATTCGGTAGCCAACAGACTTCGTCTCACGCAACAAAGAGAAAGTGGGAAGCGTAGCAGAGTCAGGAGACCAGTTGAGGTAGTTAGTAGGATGGAAGTAGCAGCTCAGGACCGCTGAAAAGGATGTGCCATAGTCGGCAGTAGGAGAGTAGTTGTCGTTGAGTAAGAATTGTGGAAGCAAGCTCCACAGTCTAGGACCAGCAGAGCTAAAACTTCTGTCGCCAACTGTCTTTAAGCACAGGAATGGGACAGCTAATTTATTGTCCACACAGGACCTGAGGGCGCGAACAGGCTGAAACTGATGCAGCAGTTCAGCCAGGTATGAAGGAGCCAAGCCGTGGCGAGCCTTGTGGGTCAGTGTAAGAACTTTGCTCTGTATCCGTTGCTCAGCCGGCAGCCATCCTAGCTCTTTTAGCAAAGAACATGTAGCTGGAGGAGGGAGCGGATAAGATGGCCGGGTGAGAAATGATGGAATGTGTGTGTGTGCGCGCGTGTGCGTGCATGCATGTGTATGTGTGACTGCAGCAGAAATGTGGAGTCTTGTATGGTTATGGATGGGGGATGGGTAATAGATGGAGGCATCAGTGAACATATGTGTTTCATGTTCATGTCATTCCTGTTTCTTTGTCTCCACCAAGCCGTAAGCATGCTCTTCTGTAGTCAGCTTACCTCGTGTCCCTCTTGCTACACTAGTAAGCTCAAGATTAGCTGATTCACCAGCGTCATTTATGCAGCTGGTAAGATCTGTTGTGGCTATCATTCGCGCTTGCAGTGTTGTGGAATTACCTACTGCTGGATTCGAACCACGACCCATGTCGTTAATCGCAAGCCGGTACTGAAAGTAGCAGCTCTGTCGGATACCAGAGGTCACTTTGTTGTTTATTGCAGGTCTCTGATTGGTGGGAGGAGTATGTCTATTTGGCTGGCCGGTCACCTATCATGGTGAACAGCAATTACTATGGCTTGGTACGTGCTGTCACCTGGACTGCCTGAAGCTCTCTCGTCGACTTCTGGCAGAGTGGTCGCTTGCAGCACTTTCACTGGCCTGCACTAGATGATGGCTTGTATAAGTATGAGCTTCGTTAGTGCAGCAATCTGACATGGCATGTCGAAATAGGATGCTGTTGAGGAAAATATAGTAATATCAGTGAGTTAACAAAGCCGTGCTATTAATAAATCAGTTCTTTAGCAAGATGGGCCCTAGGGCGAGCAAAGATTGGTACATATCCTGCTCACTTGCACTCATTGATCCAAGAGTGATCTCATCATCCATCGCCTGTGCAACGATGGCATCAATCCCAGTGAATGCTATCGTAGGCTCCCGGCACAGCATCTCGAGTGTGATAGCATGAATCTCGCAGCATCCTGTGCAGTTGCCTAGAAAAGTAGGCTGCCACAGGCTGAACCAGGCTGACAATCTCCAGCTCTGAGGAGCGAGCACGCTGCATCGGCCTCTGCTTCTCAAGTCAGGCTCCCTGTTGCCGCCGCCGCTGCTGCTGCCCTCCACTGTGGTGGCAATGACCTGCAGGAGGGCCGGTGCTTGTCTGTGTGGCAATGCCTGCCAACCTTTTTGCTAGCGACATCTTTCGATGGCTTTTTTCTTTGTTGTGTTTTTGTGCAGGCACTGCTGTGCCGCCCTGTCCATTGGCCTAGCAGCAGCGAGTTGCTGGCAGCGCCTGAGACGCTCTGCTGCTCTGTCTTACGTAGGATTTGCTGCTTATAAAAAAAACCGGGATCCAGGCGGCGCGGGCAGGCAACATAGTGCACAGTTTCCTGTCGTACCGAGATGAACTTGACCTCGAGACGATCAATCCGGTAGGTGGAGCTGTTGCTGCTGCTGCTAGTGGTGGTGCGTTTGCTGTAGTGCCCCAGTGCAGGCTTGCTTGGCTGCCAAAGCAGCTGCACCCTTCCCGTGGGGCCCGTGACCTCACAGCCCTCCAACAGATCAGCGAAAGCAACGGCACTGCCAATTGCAGATTCTCATCAATGGCTGCGTGCCTCTGAGCTCCTCGCAGTACGACCGCATGTTCCAGACCACGAGGGTGCCCGGAACGGAAGCAGGTATGCTACCAGCTGCTGCTTCCGTGTGCACTTCAACCTATTTGGATGCCCAGTCCCATACTTGGGGTTGTCAGTCGGTTATTCCTGAAAGGGCTGCCCCAGGCATGACCTTGAGCTCTCTCACTATCTTCTGTTTGCCAGACTACTTGCTGCCGGTGGTCGTGCTGGGCTTGCTGGCAGCTGTTTCGCTTGGCTTCATGAGGTGGGATGTAGTAAAAAAAAATATGCGGTTTGTTAGCGCTCGTTAATTTTAGAACATGCACCCAGTGAAAAATATATTTCTATTTGTGTGCTTCCACTGATCCAGGTCAGAACAAAGGCATTTCTTGCTGGCCAGTAGTTTGGTATCAGTAGTTAAGTCTTCGTCCTGCTCCTATTTTGTGGCTGCTGCCGGCTCAGGAGCTGCTAGGTCGTCCGATTGACGTGCCTCGTATGTGGAACAAAATAAGATTGACAAGAATCATGTCGTGCTTACCGCCGAACGAGTGCTTACTGCCAAACAAGCAGTGTCAGTTAAAGCAGATGGGCTGCCGTCTGAGCGAGGTACAGCAGTCATTATCGTCGGCATCTTCATTGCTGCTCTTTCGAACTGGCGGCAACGGTGAAAGCTGGGTCGAAGGCGGCTGCTGCTGTATTGTCAGATTGACTGCGAACTGCCATTTAGTGGAGAGGCTCTGCATCTTCTTTTGTTTTTCGTGCTTGCCCCGGCAAAACAGCTGTCTTCTCTGCCGGAAGGCTTGCCTTTCGGTCAGGGTCTGACTCGTGGCCAGGGTCAGACTCGTGGCCACACGGAAACCCTAGCTAGATGTTTGAGTGGAACACACACGCGCACACACACAAACACACACACACACACACACACACACACACATAGTCCTAGCAACCAGGTCGGATCGATTTCCAACTCGGTAATAATGTTTTGTCCTTTTTATAAGTCGAGCTGACATGCTTCGATGGCTTTTCCTAGCCAAAGGCCATCCGTCGTATCGACCCTCAAGTGTTTAGGGACTGCCACATATTTTTGTGGTGACATAATAGTTACCCCAGTGTGCAATGGATCGTAGCTATTGCCCTTCACCAAGGTGCCACTATGATGTTCCGAATAAAAGCTGCCTGGATGCATCATCAAGCCCCTTGGTCTTAGCTCAGGGGTAAGGTGCTCCCTCCTCATGACCTAGCTCTTGAGTTCGAGCCCTGCAGCCGGCGGCGATCCTTCATTGCCCAGTGCAAGCGGTGGTGATTGCTGTTAAGGCTCCTCTGCTGCTAAATAAATGAGGCTGTTCAATCAATGCTATTGCAAATCCTTCCCGATGGACTGAAAGTACTCCAGTCGTCCAGAAGACCACCCATGACAATAATAGTAATAATAAAAATCATGCTAATACATTTGATATTTGTGCTCTTAGAGAACTCAATCTCTTTCTACGGTCGACTGGTTAATAGATGCCCTTGCAGCTTGCTCTCACGTGGTTTAGTGTCTCACCCCAAGTAGCCCTAACCAAAAAAGCATAGTCGATGTTTTGGTGATCTTTTGAATTCCCACGTTCATACGTTGCATGTCGTGCTGCTACATCGGTGCCGATGCATTTGTGACTGCCCTTTTTTTGCCAAGGATTGTGCACTGTTGATTAGTGCACCGAGGCGTGTCCCTCTCTCTGCTTCCCCTCGGAGGAATGGTGTGACAAAACTACTGCAGCGATTGCTGAGTTGCATTAAATCGCTGCTCCATTTTTTGCTCCTTGTACAGATAAGATCGTGCATTTTAAGACCAGCCACCACATCGTTGTCTATAACCGTGGGCGATACTTTAAGGTGTACACTCACAGTGGAGGCAAGCTGCTGCAGCCACGAGATCTGGAAATGTAAGTGCTTGGCCACCGCACCCAGACTCAGATCTGGTTTCAGTTTCTTCAAACTTCATTCTTGCGAAAGATGTGAGTGATTGTATCCAAAGGCTTGCACCAGCTTGCTTACTGGTTGGTTTTAGTAAGGCAACTTGTAAAAAGACATTTGTTTAGCCCTGCAAACTGAACTGCATTCCCTTCTTCATTCTTGACCAGGCTGCTCGTCTGGCAGGTTTGCCGTGCCGTGTCGTGCAGTGCAGTGCAGTGGTCTTTTTTTGACAGTGCTTACTCTCCTAAACAAGAGCTTCAGCTGACGTGGTTGTAGGGGGGGGGGTGCACCCTAGCTCGAACGCTCCTAAAACTGGTAGTCACCTCGGCAGTGGACATACCAAACCGTTCACTGTTATTGGGTGGCTCCAGCAAGGCTAGAGGTCAGCCGTCCAGCTGGAAGTTCTTTTGATCGGGTCTTGCTTGTCTGTGTCCGTGCATCGATGAGGGTGCTGCACTGATTTTGACCACCCTCATGGCAGCCATGTGGTTAAAAACAAAAGTGGTAAGCCTGACAGGCTTGGACAAGGACAACCATAGCGAACCAAAGGAGCTCACGGCGATCTCGCTCTGGGCTAGGCTTTTTTACGAAGGAAACATGAACCTGGACGTTCCTTGAAGGAGGGTTGAGGCCGCACTCTGGATACTGCTGTAGCACCGAGCATCGCAACCGGTCTTGCGCCAGACCCAATCAGTAGACGGCCGAGCCAGCGTTTTTCGTGCATTCGCGAGCTAGACCCAATCAATGATGTTTGTTGTGCATTTCCTTCGTGACCCGAGCTGCTCTTAGTTGTGGCTACTGAAGTAGGTAACGACGGGCCATATTTTCACTCGAGTCTCTGTTATTAGAGTGGCAGGAAGGACACAAGAGTGTTGACCAGAGCTGCGAGGTCTCTCGCTTCTGGTGTCGAATGCTTCTTTTGCAGCAATTTTAAACCGCCTAGAAAGAGAATGAGTTCTCTGAGGGCGCTCTATCAAATGTATTATTACTATTACTATTAAGGCTCCATGTTTACATGATTTGAGCTATGAATCAGCTGTACTTTAGCCAACCAAATTCAGCAGACGGCATGCCACACAAAGGCGATTTATATATTGTGTATATGCTTTATATATATATATATATATTTATTTATTTATTTATTTATTTATATATACACGCGAGCACACAAGTGTCGTCAAGGCCGCTTAAAGTCGTCACCGTTCCCAAAAAAGTTCCGATTCTGGTATGCAAAGCGTTACTGCAACCTTATGTAATTTTGCCCTACATATGAAATAAGCTTAAGCAGCCTGTAAGCTAAGTTTCAGCTCTGTGCAATTACAGAAACGTTTAGCTACAAAGTGAAGTTGCATTACCACGATAAGCACTAACATCGTTATACCTCACTGATGTCTCAACAATTCAAAATGTATTGCAATCTCAATGTACCCATGGCCTGTTCAGCGACAAGCCTGCATTTTGACCTTTGTAAATGTAGTCAAGGAGACGGTTTTACGCATACCTATTTGCGGTCGCTAAGGGCTAGGGAATGAGCATAGTCGGTACACTTGTTTTCATAATACTGCACATGGCTTCAGTACCCCACAAGTGGACAGTGCAGTCATTTTCCAACAGCTGATCACTGGAGAAATCTTGTCAGTCATTTTTAAATGCCGTGCATTGGTCGAGGACACACGAACACACACGCACGCACACATACACACACGTGTATATATATATACTGAAGTGCAAAAGTATTTACGAGGGTGAATAAGTACCACCACCAAATCGCTATCCCATGAGTTGATTGGCTTGCTCTTCGTGTAACAGCACTGTAAACATGCACACGAGGTGTTTTGATATTTTCTGCTATCAGACCTAAGGTAATACATGTACTAATGGGTACTCGCATCAGTAGGAGGTCGGACCCTCCCCCCCCCCGTTCAATATAACTTCCTTTATTCGGCAGGGCATTGACTCAAGTCAGCTTTCGGCAAACATTTGGAGTAATGCAGTCCCACAGCTGCTTAAGCCGACCAAAGGGCTGATTGGGGGAAGAGAAGATACTGTTCTCAGCTCTAAGTGAGCACTCCAACTTGTCCCATAGATGCTTAATAAGGTTGAGATCGGATATTCTGAATTGTTTTGTCACTTGAATTGTCGAATATTTGCTTCGTTGCCGTTGTGTGTGCATGGGATCATTATCTATTTGCCAAACGAAGTCTTCTCTCGTAAGAGCTTTGGCACATGGCATGCCTACATTTTTGACGATGTCCATGAACACATTCCGGTCCATAATCCCTTTGATTCTGTGTAGAGTTCCTATGCCGAAAGGCGAGAAACAAGACCAAACAAGCGCACTTCCACCTCCGTTCTTGAGCGTAGACAGCAAGCCAGTCTGGGTGGTACTCTACATTACAGGATAGCCTGGGTCTCTTCTTCGACTGATGAAATCCCTCTGCTTGCCACCTCCACTAACTGTCTTAGAGAGAGAGCTCGAAGTGGTGCTTCGACCCAGTGCAGCCAGTCTTAGCAGACGGCCGTCCCCA
Source organism: Cristatella mucedo (assembly GCA_009760855.2). Taxonomy (NCBI): domain Eukaryota; kingdom Metazoa; phylum Bryozoa; class Phylactolaemata; family Cristatellidae; genus Cristatella; species Cristatella mucedo. The sequence goes on along the minus strand of WPIO01000006.1, from coordinate 5,647,048 downwards.
TTTTGTCGGTGAACGTGGGCGGCCGGAGAATGGTAAGACGTCGATGCTACAGCCCAAAAGTATACCTGACAGATCTTTCGCTTTTATAAAGTGTCTGTGCCACATTCACGTCGCTAAGACCCACCTTGTGATAGGCGACGACTCGGCCTTTTGTTTCTCTACTTAGCTCCTTTGTCTTTCCCGTGGCAGATCAGCACGTTGAGAGGAGTTCCACACGAGTGGCGCAGCCAGGAAGTGCAAAAATAGCTCCCCTTCTGCACGCAAGGGCATTCGCAGAAAAATGTTTGGCCATTTGGGTTGCAAGTAGGATAATCAAACTGCAAGTCAAAACTTTAGTTTCAAGATTTTTAAAGGTAAGATATCCTTCCCGGCTCCGGGGGTATTTGCTTCTAACAGTTATCGTAGATATCGATAACGGCTATCGACAGTGATTCCATTCTTAATGTAAACAATAGAGTTTATGTAAAAGCCGGCCAAACTGGGGGGGGGGTAGGACTCTGGGAGTGGATAGCTACTAAATAGGCAGTGTCTAATGCACCTTGCAAATACGTTTGCGTGTATAATATGTATGTACTTGCGCGCACACACACACACACACACACACACACACACACACACACACACATGTGTGTATATATATGTGCGTATATGTGCGTGCGTGTGTGCGTGTGTGCGTGTGTGCGTGTGTGCGTGTGTGTGTGTGTGTGTGTGTGTGTGTGTGTGTGTGTGTGTGTGTGTGTGTGTGTGTGTGTGTGTATTTTATATTTATATAGTGAGAGAGGGGGAGGCTCTACTTCAGTGGTGGGAAAACTTTTTGGACTACTGTGTTATTTCGGGAGGTCAAGAAGGCATGCTGGGCAAGAAGAAACCACGCCCATTCCGGTGGCTCGGCAGAATGGGCGTGGCCAGATGAACAAATAAACGGTCTAAACAGTGCACAGGCTCGCACTACAATTTTAGTGATAGAAATTTATAATCCCTCCCGGTCAGGCACTTCTGTTTCATAAAGGCGCATGACACCTGTTCTAAAACTAAAACACAGACCTGAGCTTGAGCTGCGAACAGCAGTAATGAAGGGGCACAAAACTGCAGCAGTTCAAATAGATCAGATCCAACAATCAATAGCTAGAGGGGCATTAGGACGGAATGGGGTACTAGCTTGGTCATATCTGGCCTAAAGGCTGGGGAGTTTGCCAGCGTCAGCTCTTCTGCATCTACATATTTTATGTGCAATAAATACATGTACACTCTGTCGAGTTCAAAAGTATCAGTGACCCCTTGTTTAAGACGAGTAGTAGGTATTCGACTGTTTACCGTTAAATCAAAGCACTATCTACAAATGCACTCACTTAACATAGTGTTTCAGTTTCACGATAGCTTTTTCATAAACTAGTGTACACGACAGAAAATACTGAGAAGAAACTAAAAAGTGTAATTAAAAATATACGATTTCCCTTTTTGAAAGCATGTTCTAAACGACTGTGTTGCCAGTTTGTTTAAGCTACTCAGGTACCTGTGCTCACTTACTAACTCTATGCTATCACCAATCGGTATGCCTAAGACTATCTATTTGACTGCCCTTAATAAGATGCTAAATCTGAGTTTTCACCTATTGGAACTTAGCAACGTTGCAATTGCCAGGCAATTGCTACAGAATGTACTGCAAAAAAGAGACACCCGGCTGCATATGTCTCTATACCTGCTTGGACAGACTGATAAACAGTTAAGCTTTAGGCATCCTTTTGCCCCTTAGAGGGTTCGTGCTCAAAGCCTTCAGGCTGCTACTGGGAAGCTAGGGATACGACTAGGCATCGACTAGATAGCAGCCTCGTTTGTCTAGTGGCAGAAGAGCCTTATCGGCTATCACCACAGCTTACAGTTGACAATGAAGAAGCACCTAACAGAAGGATTCGAACCAACGCATTCGCTCGTGGAGAGCAAGCACCTTAGCTCCTGAGCTGTCACGGCCTGGCATCGTAGAAAGTCCCCTTAAATAAAATACCCGAAAATTAAAAATTAAAAAAATTAATTAAATAAATTAAAAATTAAAATTAAAATACCCAAACTTAGCTGCAGCAACAGCAGCTGCGGTCATACTGTGGAGATTTTTCGCGACTGAGTGTATGGATGGTGCACTTAGAGAGGTTCAGCCGTATGTTGACATACTTGAGGATTTGACTTCGGTGCACTCGTGCTTCTATCCATACAGTAGGCGATCTGTGCATGACCATACGTTATGACCATTAAGCTTCTGTTGCTGTCCTTGCTCTGGGGGGGTTCCTTTCTGTTTCTTGAGTCCCGTGAATGGCATTTGGCAGCAAACCCCTTGGCTAGTCGCATGCTTGTTACTGCTAATTCTGATGGATCTCTCGGCTTAGCAACGTCAAGCCCATCTGTTCGAGCACCGATCGCCTCGCCATGATATCACTGGCTGTATTCCAATGGTTGAGTTCCTATGTTAGTGGGAGATTTCAGAACCCAGAAGTCAAAGGGCAAGGGTCATTCCAGGATGCCTTTAAAGAATTGATACCCCGAGGATCTGTGCTTGGTACGTGTTTCATAATGTATATGCCCTCTCTTGCCAATGTAATCGCCAAGCACAACTTGATTCTTATTCAGATGACACGTAGCTGTACCTGTGCTTTAAAAACTCCCTGTGCCCTCCAGCATTACGAACACCCAACTCTTTTGCAGCATGTATTCCTGACATTTGTATTGCATGACTGCAAAGTTTCTCCAATCGAATGACGATTAGACCACCTAACTAGTTGTGAGCAAACTTGTGTAACTTTCAAGTTGAAAAGTCTGACCCTCAAAATGGCCAGCGTATCTCAGATAACGTCTGAATACCATCTGGCTGTACTTTCAAAATATGACACTAGAATACCATATCAGCTCTTGACTCAAGTCCGCCTGCTTTCAGTTACATAGCATTGCGAAAATTTTGACCCAAGTTCCTCGAATGAAGTGCAAAGAAGCAATAGGAATCTTTTATAGTGGCTTCTGGGGAGACTTCGCGACTCGCAGAGGCCATCGTGCTTGCTGTATTGTCCTGTACGAGCTCATTTTATCTTCCAGGGCATTCCAGAGCATCCTCGACGACACTGGCGAGCCGGCCAAGGGCGAGGAGCACTTGGCGGCGCTGACCGCCGGTGAGCGAACGCCCTGGGCGAAGGCCAGGCAGCAGTACTTCAGCACCGGCGTCAACAAGGCTTCGCTGGCAGCAATCGAGAAGGTCCGTGTGTGTGCGTGCGCGTGCGTGCACGTTTGGCACCGTCGAAGCGTGGACGCCAGTCTGCTGTTTCGCAAAGCACCGCTGGCAGGCATGCTGCGAGTGGTCAGCTTGCTGATCGACTTGCTGACGACCAGGCGGCGGCTCGCCGCCACTGCCTCACACGCGTTGTAGGCAGCGTTCGTTCTGACTCTCGACGGCGACGAGTACGACTACGACCCGGTAGGTATGAGCGCTCTGGCTGCAGCTGAGGCTCCGGCTGGGCAGCATGCGCCAATTGCTTATGGCACAGTAGCAGCAAGAGCTGGTTTCTGCCCTTCACCCCTTCGCCGGCCAATGTCCGACCCCTGCCGCCGTGACCTCTAACCCCGGTGCCTCTGTCTGTGTCCAGCCCCTGACACTGACCGTGCCTCTGCCAGCCACCAGCATCACCACGGCCAATGCCACCCTATTGTTGCCACCTACCTACCTACCTACCTACCTACCTGTAACTTATGCACCTGGCTGGCACTTACTCCCTTCCCGTCTGCCAATGACCTTTGCCGGTGACTCGTTCCTGATGCGGCCCTGCTCGGTTGCTGTCCCTGCTGGAAAGCTGTTTCCGAGTATGGATGGAGTCCAAGATTGTCAGCCATTGTTTCTTGTTCTAAATTAGGCTGACCACACAAAGCTGGACAGGTGGGCACGAGCCATGCTGCACGGCAAGTGCTATGATCGCTGGTTCGACAAGACCTTCACCTTGGTGGTGTGTGCCAACGGACGGGTGAGTGTCCTGTGTGATCTCTGAATGAACTCCCACGTGAACCGGCCAGATCTAGCCAGGCGTGCTGCAATCCGCCACAGCTGCCCGAGGTTTGACCGGCCGGCGGTGGGGCAGTTTCTGACTGGTCTCACGGCCTCGGGTGCCTGTTACTGAGGAGAGGCCTTCTGCAGTAAACAGCCAACCGTAAGGAGGCGTGTTCGGCGACCTTCTTTGTGACCCACCCACTTGGCAGGTCGGATCGATGACATGCCATGAAAATGCAGTTTGATTGGTGGCTGAATGTCGTGTGACAATATCACAGGGGGGGGCAGCAGCAGCAAGTTTCGTTTATCCCACGTGTCACTTTGGGCATGGCCAGTGGCAGCTGCCGATTGTACTCGCATGCACCTGGACTGAACTGTGATGCCCAACTTTAATTGCTTGTCAAGTGACCTTTTTCGTCACCTTAGAACACTGAATGGATATGTTAGTGGTGGCTTTGCTAAGCGATGCCACCCTGTTTTCTTGATGCTCTTGAGCAGCTTGGCTGGGCTGCCTCCAGCTTATCCAGCGCAACTGTATGTATTGTGTGCGTGCATTTTGTAAATGTATTATCTGTGAATGTATATTTTATTGCAGATTGGTTTCAATGCAGAGCACGCCTGGTAAGCACTGCTGTGTCGACGATTTACAGCAATTGCATGCACCGGCCGTCGAGATCCCTGCTCAGATAGTAACTGCCTGCTGTAGCAGCTACGCTGATGCTGTTGCTGCGTTGCATGTTTGAGTCTTTGTAAGAATGTGACGATGCCGTTTCAGGGCCGATGCTCCTGTTATGTCCCAAGCGTGGGAGTATATCCTACACTACGACTACATGATACTTGGGTACTGTAATGTTTACATGTGGCTGCAGTTGTTGCTTGCTTGCCCTAACTTCAGTTTCATCAACTGAGTGGAGCACAGCAGAGAGATTCGTTTGTCTCGGTCACCTTTGTCTCTAATCAGCACTCTTTTCTCTCTATCTCTGTCGCTCTCTTTTCTCTGTCTAGCACAGACACTTTGACACACTGTCTGTGTGTCTCTGTCTGTCTGTCTCTGTCTCTCTCTCTATCTCTCTCTCTCTCTCTCTCTCTCTCTCTCTCTCTCTCTCTCTCTCTCTCTCTCTCTCTCTCTCTGTCTCTCTCTGTCTCTCTCTCTCTCTCTCTCTCTCTCTCTCTCTCTCTCTCTCTCTCTCTCTCTCTCTCTCTCTCTCTCTCTCTCTCTCTCTCTCTCTCTCTCTCTCTCTCTCTCTCTCTCTCTCTCTCTCTCTCTCTCTCTCTCTCTCTCTCTCTCTCTCTCTCTCTCTCTCTCTCTCTCTCTCTCTCTCTCTCTCTGTCTCCCCCTTCTCGTCCCTACTCGATGTCTAGCATAACGATTCTGCATGAATAATTGAAATGAGTCCTTACTGTGCTTTGTATTGCTGAAGGTGGTATTATTAATTTTCCTTCCCTTATATAAATCCCTTCACGACTGGTTTGGGTTGCACGACCACGACCGGGATCTGGTGCTATGAGGCAGCTACCCAGTCCAGTCCATCCCATAGTCAGGTTCATTGGGTTTGTGAACTCGATTCCTCAGCAAGCAATTTCTCAGGATACGCATTGTCTGACAGACTGGTGTGATGGGATTGATTTCGTCAGCTGCATGCAATTAAAGTGAAGATAGATTCACAGACCGAAGTATAATCGATTTGTCAGCCTTAACCATGCCAAAATGAGAGTGCAAAAGAGAGTGAAAGAAGCCAATACTGGAGCAAGCTGCAGGACGGCCTGCTTGACACAGGCTGCCGGCGTTGGTAACCGTGAACGGTTCAATGAAGGCAATCAAGTCTGCCTGTCCCTGGGCAGCCTGCCGATTGCATGGAGCCGTGCACAGGCTGACAAATCCCAATTTCATATGAAGCGCCTGAATAGAGATTAAGTTCTTTTGGGGTGCTATACAGATGAGTTATATTTATTTATATATTCATTCATGACCGAGTTTCTGATTCGTGTAGTCGCTGGCATGCCCATGAAATACTCCAGAGTGACTGCAATGCTTGATGCTTGTGCGTGGCTGCACACAGTTTATGCAAAGCTTCGTTGGAGGATTCTATTCAGAAAGTCGTTTGCTGAGAGGAGGCTTAGGAAATATGTATGTGCACACTCATGTGATGCTCGTGTGGCGTGCAAGCACTAGCTTTACTGCAGTAGGCATTGCTCATGTAGTGCATGTGTACTGACCTGCTTGTTCATTCTGCTTCTACTAGTAGCCAGCATGAGCAGGCACAACCAGCACATGGCTGGTTGACAATGCGCTGCTTCTCAGATCATATCCGAAGCATGCTACACGCACACATCGCTCAGTATTTGCTGCCCTGTAGACTTAGAGATTCCGCACAACCGGCGCCACCGGACCTGCCGGGTCTGCTGATCACTCGCCTCCTAAGCCTGACGGCCGTTGGGTGTGCGTGCGTGCCGGTATCGTGCGCATCGGAGTGCACCCCACTCTGCACGATCGGCCAGCCTCCTAGGGTTCACCGAGTGCTGCCGAAGTTTGTCACTGTGCCTTGAAAGCTGCTGCACTCTGAGCCGCTTCCAACATGCTGTAGATACACGGACGACGGTCACTGCAAAGGCGATTCTGTTAGCATGCTGAACCCCGTGCGACTGCAGTGGGAGCTGCCTGCCGAGGTAACCTCGCCTCGGGGCCCCTAGTGGATTGGTTGCTTGCTCTCGTTGAGCAGAGAAGTCGGCGAAATTGCGCCGGAACCGTGTGACTGTGCTTGCCCCTGTGCAAAACGTGATGTCGCTGCCGCCAGCACTGCTTGCCAACGACTGTTGCCGTACCAGACCGTTGACCGGTTTTCTTACTCGTGATGCATGCTCACAGCGTAGGCTGTCGATTACTTTTGATGCCCTAGTTTTCGGCACCACGTCAGCGCTATCTTTGCTTGCTTTTCTTGGGGGGAGGAGAGGGCGACCCCAGATTCGCCCCGCCTTGTTTGCGGGGACCAACTGTTATGCATTGCTCGATCACACTCGCATGCAGTGCATCAAAGTGGCCGAGAGCAGCCTAAGGGTGGCCGAAAGTCTGGCAAGCGACGTGGACCTGCACATCGAGGTGCACACCGCCTACGGCAAGCGGCTCGTGAAGAAGGCGAAGGTCAGCCCGGATGCATACATCCAGATGGCGCTGCAGCTCGCCTACTATAGGGTGAGTGGATCTAGGCTCGAAGTTCTCTCGCGCACACGCACTCAATGGGTAAATGGGTGCGGTCTCACATGCAGCACATTTTAACCAGCTATGATTCAGGCTTGCTTGGGTGCGAGACACGGGACTGTTGGCTATCGATGCCTGATCTGTTGTACATCCGCCTAGCCTGCTGAGCTGCGCCCCTGCTTCACCCGTGGCACCCGGAAGTAGATGATGTGTACCGATGAACCGTTGAGAATTACACATCTGCCACGATCGGCATGACGTGGAGGCAAACTGGCGCCGAGGTGATCGAGTGGAGCAGCGACTGCCGTTGCTGTTTCCTTGTCTGTCACTTGTTACCCGGTGGCTGAGGCTTTGAGTCCACGGCAAGTAGTCCCAGCTCAGCCATCAGCCATGGAGGCAGATGTAGCGGCCTCTGCGCCGCCCATCGATCGGTGGAAGCGCACCGGGGAGGAGGTTCTCCCCAAGAGTGCTGCCTTCTGATTCCTTGGATGTAGATCGTCTTGGCTTCCTAGTTTTACTATCCACGTGCAGTTGACAACAGGCTTCGGCTAGCAACAGTCAAGTATAAATAGTCCAGACTGCTTCCACAGCGAGCCATCACGTTCGATCCCTGTCAAAGATAAGAGACTGTCTACTAGAGGCAGCAGGCTAGAAATCTTACTAGCCCCTTGACTCTGTCTGGGCTGGACTACTCTTATTCAGTTATGGCTTGGCTTCTGAAAATTCCATTGAACCTCTGATGAATATGGCTGCAAGGCTAGTCAATAAAAATAGAGATTTAGCCATGTGTCTCCTTTGCTGAAGGAGCTGTGATTTCCTCTGATCTGTCTACATATACTGGGCGAAATTCTCACTATGAACTACAAGGCCTTCTCTTGCTTGGCTCATTCATACCCAGCTGGACTGCTGCATTAATTTTAGCCTCCCGCGCCCCCTTAAGTCTGACTCAGCTATGCCTAACTTTCCCTTGGTTGGGCGAGATGAAATCTGTTGGCTACCGCATAAGCCATTAGGCGTTGAGTTTGCTATAGAAAACCCACCAATATAGCACTTGCGTAGTCCTAGTGGCACTGTGGAGTTGCAGTTGTAGATGCATGGTAGTACCTTACATTTTCTGATAGGCAAACCGGATAAACAAAATAAAAGAAGCCTACAAGTGATGTTACATGGCTTTTGAAGTCGATCACTGCTTATTGTGAAGCTAATACGGGACGAGAGTGGTAGTGTAATTCGGCAATCACTATGACAGAGATTTCTAGCGGCCAAGTTTTGCGCCATCTGAAGGCCTCTTGCCTAACCGGTCAGAAGGAAGCCTTTCAGGTAGACACTTAAAGCCTTCTGCTGGTCTTGCAAGGCTTTTACCAGGCATAAACCAGAGAAACTATGCTTACAGTTATAATTGTCCATAACAAGGAAGTGACTCTTTTTGTGTAAAGGATTCTTGAAAAATTGTCACTAAGCAGCCGTAGCACTTCTTGAAAAGAATGATACTTCTGAGAAGTTTCGATTGGGGTTCAAGCTGCAGAACTCCACTGAAACTGCTCTTCTCTGTGTAACCAATGAAATCTTATGAAGCCGCGATGATTGCGATATCCTACTTGAACGATTAAGAACAACGATTGATCTTGCAGACGAAGCACCAGTGTGGCTTAAATCGTACTTGTCCGATCGTGTTCAATCCGTGTCGTGTAGGGGTGAGGTCTCATTCACCAGACCAATCAACTGTAGAGTCCTGCAAGGGTCCTTCCTCGGTCTGTTGCTGTTCTTCATTTATACTCAACAGCTGGAAAAAGTGATTCAGGCCCATGGAATAAGCTAGCCATCACTTTTATGCTTACGATACTCAGCAGTATTTGTTTTACGTTGGAATATGCTGCAGCGACTGATAAACTGAATGCTTACCTTGTAGTCATTCGATCCTGGATCTCGGCAAATTTCCTTTAACTAGACGACGATAAAACACTCCATGCGTGTGGCTGAAATAGAAGGCTTTGCTCCTCTAGTAGGGGATGCTATTGTGTGTTCGTCACCACGTGCTCTGAATTTAGGTGTTGTCTTCGACGGGTGCCTAAATTTTGAAAGCTTTATTAAGAAGACTGCTTCTTCAGCTAGCCGTCGCATCCCATCCCAATCTAAGAGATTAGGAACTGTCTTACTCAGTGGCTTGCAGTCAATTTAACCAGCACATAAGTTCTGTCTCGGCTAGATCATTGTGATTCCCTTTTGGCTGGGCTACCGGAAAAAGCCACTAGGTCACTGCAGCTGGCAATGAATATGGCTGCAAGGCTAGTGTACAAATCCCAGAGGTATGACCATGTGTCTCTTTTGCTGAATGAGCTTGGGTGGCTTCTGATTAATAAACGGAAATAGAGAAAAATGCTTAAGTTACTCACAAGGCCTGCCACAGCGTAGCTCCTTCATACCTAGCTTAACTGCTGCATCAGTGTCAGCCTCGTGGAGCTCTCAGGTTCTGTATGGAGAATACATTAGCTGTTCCATACCTTTGCTTAAAGACCTTTAGCAATAAAAGCTTTTGCTCTGCAGATCTTAGGCTGTGGCACTCACTTCCACAATTCTTATGCAACGACATCCACTCTCCTGCTGCCGACTATGGCACATCCTTTCCAGCCGTGCTGAGCTGCCACTTCCATGCTACTCAATACCTTAACTGCTCTCCCGACTCAGCTATTCTTCTCACTTTCTCTTTGTTGCATGAGATGAAGACTGTTGGCTAGTGAATGCATATCAAAAGCTGCTTTGGCTTTGAGTGGGGTATAAAAAGCTTTCTTGCGTAAAACCCGTATAGCTATCGTTGCTTTGTGGGGTTACATTCATAGGTGTATATAAACTCTACCGTGTAAGTTCCTTGATTGAGATAGCTCAGTGCTGTGTTCCGGACCCTGATTTTCAGAAGTAGGCCTGACAGTGGTTTGACACTACTGTTCTGCATCTGCATCTGGTCACTGCAGGAATCACTTCCGTCTGATTTAGGACTCGAAGAAATTCTGTCTCACGTATGAATCGTCGATGACTCGACTATTCCGCGAGGGCCGCACAGAGACTGTGCGCTCTTGTACGACCGACACGTGTGCTTTTGCTAGAGCCATGGATGACGACTCCAAATCGGTGAGCGGTCCGATGACTGTCCATTATTGCTGAGCACAGATTGGGCAAGCATCTGGACGCCAGCTTTTGCTATCGGTGCATTTTACTCTTGTTGGAATCAGAACTCTGGCTCGGGCCTGATGGCTTTGGGTCTTAGGCCAGCAGTTAGTTGCTTGGATTTCACAACCCATCGTTGAAGGCTCAATTCATGCAGACAAGTAATTCCTTGTTACCTGCTGCTGCAAATTCGGGGGAGGGCGGTGATGACAGCCACCGATAAGGATGTTCTTACACGATATGAATGAGGCTGTTGAATCAGTCGTTATTCGTTTTTGAGTTGACTGTTCGCCCTGATCGTTTCGTGGTCCGTCTCTTTGTTTAAGAAAGAAGAAAAAGTCGCTTTAATGCGCGCAGCTGCCGAAATGCACCAGCAGATGTACCGCGATGCTATGACTGGTCGTGGCATCGATCGACATCTTTTCTGCCTGTACGTTGTCTCAAAGTATCTCGGCATCGACTCGCCTTTCCTGAAGGAGGTGCTCAGTGAACCCTGGCGCCTATCCACGAGCCAGGTCTGCCAGGGCGATTCTGCAGTTGCTGTCGGCTTGTGGTTCTGATGGGAAAAGTGGCTACAATTCCTCCTGTGACGTTGCTAATGGTTGCCTTGTATACTCTGCTATAGACGCCTCACGTGCAGTTAGGCAAAATGGACTTGGAACAATATCCTAACTTCCTCTGCACCGGTGGTGGCTTTGGCCCGGTGTCCGATGATGGTTACGGTGTATCGTACATCATTGCCGGCGAGGACAATATATTTTTCCACATCTCATGCAAGAAGCACTGCGAAACGACGGTATGTATGTACGGTGCTATGTGGTGCCTTCGCCTTGCCACCATGCTGCTCAAAGCAGCAGGCCTTATATGAATTCTTAAATCACTCCTTACTCTCCTGCATTATCAACACAGTGCTGTTTAACCTTGGTAACCAGTGGAAATAATCTGCACATTGTGTTGTTGTGTGGAACGTAAAGTGAGCAAATTTTTAGAAGAGACTGAAACCTTACTAAAAGTGGGTCACGACAATTCAATTTTGCTGTATGGGAAATAGGCAACTTGTATCATCGCTATGCATCGAAGCACCCAACAAGGTACATCTGTATGATAGAGTAGATAGCAGGAGTGTCTAGCTTCGGCATGTGATCCATCATGTGCCACTATGCAAGATGTAGTCTAACTTTTTCTAACCATAAGTTCTTGCAAGCACAGCAGCTGAGTGCACAGCATGTGTAGGCTTTAGAGTTAAATCACGTGCTAAAATGAGTACTGCTGATTAAAAATAAATTGACAGTAGAGAAGATAGCATGAGCACTACTTTTCTCTAATCCTCATGGGTATGTAACTATTCGCAGTGTACATTTTATAAGCTCGATTTCCACTGTCCCGTTCTCGTTTTGCTGTTACTTGATAGAATAACAATAATGCTTAGTGCCCTAAGAGTAGTAAATCTCTTTTTAGACTCCAAGTAGGCTTAAGCGAAAGCATCAACTGATTACAGATTACCTGCACAGTTGGTTCACTCGTAAGCACATGAAATGCGATTCATGTAGACCAAGCATGTTATACAAGCGGGTAGGTTAGTTTCGTCTTAAAATGTCGAGAAGTCTTGGGTGGGTTGGTGACCTGGTGTCTGTCAGCAGATAGTCATGGACTTGAGGTGGTCCAGAAGCTTAAAGTCTGGTCACCCAAAGCTTGTAGGATGTTTAGATGCATAGCTAAATAACCGGAGTCTGAGAAACAAGTGTTTTGAAGGGCGACCCGATTGCTATTTAATTAAGATAGGTACGTCTGGGTAAAAGAACGGTGCAATTAAAAAGTAAAGGTGATCTGATTTGACAGCCTCGTGTATTAAGCTGCAGAAGAGCCTTGTCGGCTTGTAGTCTGCAATAAAGAATTGCCTGCTGGAGGAATCGACCCATGTCCTGGATTCGTAACATGCCAGCCCACTACCTCTAAGCTAAGACTCAGGTAAAAGGACCCTAAACAGTTATTGGGCTACTTGAAGGTCAGCGGTTGTTATAGTGTAGCTTTATTGCACTGGCAGGTATGCCTGCAAGGCGGTAGTTGCAGAAGTCTAATGATAACGTAATATTAATATATTTGTGTAGCACATTAAGAGAGAGCGCTCGTTTAGGGACTGGATATATTATTACGAACGTGCAGTATCAGCACCTGAACAAAAGTGGGGGGGGGGTAGCAGAAGCTGGTGTGCAGTCCGGCATGCATAGCAAAGTAGCTAGCATCTTTCTGCTTCCTTTCGACACATATTGATAAGAAGTCGCAAGTGTTTGAACTCGTTTGTCTTTAGGTCCTTATTTTCACGTCCTAATTGTCCCCATATTACAAGTTTTAAGTGAGGCAGATTTGACTGTGGAGCTCTCTTGTAGGTCGTGCTCATCTAGCAAAAGGTTATTGTGGAATAGCGTGCCCAGATTCCATACAGAAAGTACAAGAGACAAGCCAATTTTGGTTATTTCATTTCCAGAATTGCACTAGCCCTAATAGTTGGGTTGTCCTTGGCATTGAATTAAGAAGGCTAGCTGTTCTCCAAGACCAAGTGTCGTCGGCGATGCCAGTCGCAAAGAGGTTGAAAGTTAAAGGAAGTTCAGTGTTAAGAGTAGGATCGAGGCATGTAATGTGCTGATTGCTAACTACATAGAAATGAAAGCCGGGATTGTGCTTGACGATGAAATTTGTAAGAGTGAAAGGTTAATTTGGGAAAAAGAAGATTCTTATAATGGATGCCCGGAGCACATCGGCCATGCACATGTACATGCTCGCGCACATTAGTTTGGTGTACCTGCTGCATCAAAAAAGAAAATATCTAGTCGGCCTTTGTTAGTACCATAGCTGGTCGTCGATGGGGTTTTTCGTGCTTTAGAACCAAACGCTCCGCCAGCTCTCCACCTGTTTGACTAGCCTTGTTCACGACTTGGCGCAGCCGCTAGCCTATGCGTCTCGACGGGTCTTTCATCTCTGAGCTTGCTTCCACTCGTTGTTGATGCAGATCGGCGTGTGCCCTGGTTTTAAGCGTCGCGAGTGATAGCCACGGCTCTCTTGGAGCGGAGTAGAAGTAATTGCAGCCTCTGATGATGCAGCCAGCGCTTCTTGCTGCTCCTGATTCCTGGACCGAGTTTCTCGGTTGCTCGCCTGTCTGCCGCTGCCGCCGCTGCATGTGTCTATTGGCTCGCGTGACGCAATGGCAGCTGCTTCCCCTTGCAGGACTCCTACCGCTTCGGGAAGAACATAACGCAGGCAATGGCCGATATGAAAGCTTTGTTCTCATAAAGATTGGCTACGGCGTGGGCTGCGGCTCGACTATGCAGTACCACTTGAAAGGACTGGCACTCCTCGTCGTCTCTATTGCCAGCTGCTGCTGCTGACACTCGCGTGTGTGCGCGTTTATTGGAGTGTGATGTGCTTGAGTGCTCCGTCTCGTGGACGTTGCCTGCTGGACGTTGCGCGGGGCGGTTGCCGTGCTCCTGGTAGTGTGTCTGGCCATCGGTGCGAGGCCGCGTGTCCTAGGCTGATCTGCTGACCTCCCTGTGACCCTTCCGCTAGCTGTTTTTCTTTCTGTATCGGTGTTTCTCATCACTGTTGCCTGCTAGTGTCTGCACAACAGATGACCGGCTGCCACACTCAAAAGAGTGTGCTGTACTGTGGTTTTTTGTGATAAAGACTTGACTAGGCTCTTTTATAGAGGGCACGCTGAGTGTCGTATGTTTCAATACACGATAACCGTCGGCCTCCGTGCAGCTTGCCGTCTAGCTTAGATGTCTGGCTGTCTGCGTTTGACCTTCGATACTTGTCTTGCTAAAATGCCTGCCTTTCTGGCATTGGGCTTAGCAGGCGGGTTGTAGATTAAGCTGCACTACCAGAGACAGTACGGTTCAGGGCCTGATCTGACACGTTGTTGTGACTCTAGTTGCCCCCATCAAAGACTTTTTGGCTCTCTCTTTTGAACTTAACACTTGATAAGTGATTTCTAAGGTCTTACTTGCAAGCGATCGTACATTGGGCGAATCGTATTATCAGCTGCTGGTGGAGAGAGCAGCATTACCGTCCTGGTGGCAGCAGCTGACACCTGGCCGGAGAGTATTACAATTGCCAGCAAGATTTGGAATCATAATCTCGCGACTTAAGGAATGCCAAGTATCTGAGACCTGATTGTGTCGAGGTTTTAATATCCATGGGGTAGCAGCCTTGAGCTATCAATCATTTTGATATTTCTCATACTGTAACTATACATTGTAGATACCGACCGACGGCCTATTGCGGCAGTGATATCATGAGCTTTGAATTCGCATGAGGCAGGTCTCGTTCTACGACTGAAAAGCACTGAAAAAATTAGCTGAAGAGTTTCTTCAGCTGTTTTTGTAAGCCTCGAAACACGTCCAGATGAAATGAAATGGTCGAGCAGTCTAAGCCAAGATTAGGCTCTGGATCAGCAAGTTGGAAAATCCATATTCAGAGCTTGAAAGTCTGGCCGTCACACAACGACCCAGTTGGACTAGCGTTGCACACTGCTCTAGCTGCATGTGGATGCTGCTGTGACTGATTAATTGGGCTACTGTCGTATGCTGTCTGTTTGGCCACTGCCAGTCTTGATGGATCGTGGAGGCCAGCGTTTTTCAAAATGGTGTGCTGCTAAAAATGGTACCACTACACTGTTTTACACCCTTCCCACCTGCTAATCCTAAAACCCTTCCGGTGGCTGATTTTAGGTTTAACACGGCTTGTATGCAATCTCGTGTCGCCAGAGCAGTTTTGAGTTCACTGTCAGCAGGAGACCTTCGTCTCCTAGTCTGTACCTAATACGATGGGTGGGGCGGCAGCCGGCCCTTGGGGGAGGAAACCACTGCTGCAAGAGCCTGCAGTGGATGGCAGGCCCGCCCTGTTGTCTCTTGTCTGTCACGTGGGTGGTAAGCTCATCGTGTTTCTAGTTGCTTGCGATATACAGCAACCTCAACTGCTCTCCTGACTGCTATGCTTCCCACTTTCTCTTTGTTTCGTGAGACAAAGTCTGTTGGTTACCGAATGCGTACCGAAAGCCACTTAGGCTGTGAGTGAGCTATACAAAACTCTCCTGCATAACACCCACGTGGTCTTTATGACTTTATGGAGTTACAGACGGAGATACATAACATAGTAGTGAACAGAGGTGGACGTAAAATTTAGATTGAAGTAAGCAAGCATTTGAGAACTTGATGAACGCGTGCGTGCTCCTGAAAATGGATAGCTCAGCCTTATCAGTAAGTGATCGCTATCAGAAAAGGGGTTCAAATGCAATTTTGAATGGTGTTGATACTATACAATAGTTTTTACCATCGTTTAATAATAACACCATCTAGGTCATGTACTATTTAAAACACACTGCCTTTTCAGCTTTGTGGAATTACAGATGTAGATACATACAGATGCATACATATGATTTACGGCAAGGTCTCCATGATTTTAGGTAACTTAAAGAAGCCGAACGACCTGAGTCGATTCAGGGGAGCTGGTGGCTCGATTAGTTTCCTGATGGGGAAGTGTTTAAGATGGGTAGGCCGGAGCAACATAATGAAAGAACATAAAATCAAGTGACGGAATCTTGAAGTCGAACCACGGCTTGCTTCGGAGCCAGTGCAGGTCGGTGAAAATGCCGTTATGCGGCAGCTGCGACTTTCGCGACGGACGAGCCACCAAGCTTGACAGGAGGCTTGCACCAAAAAGAAGCTTAAAATACTATTATGGCACTATTTATACCGAGAAAGCTTGCCATTCGAAATTCGTCAAAAGAGTCCATATTTGAAGTTGTGCTCAGCCTGCAAGGCTCGCCTGAACGGGGGTGAGTAGTAGCTCCCCTGATGTCTCTGACTCTCAGCATGCCGTTGCCACCGACCGGAAGCCAGGCAGCCAAACAGAAAGCGCTGTCGGGTTTTCAAGGGTAGCGGTGTAAGGACAACTTTTTTGATAAAGGGAGCATGCACGGCCGCCCCTTTGATTGGGTGGTCTGCCTCACCTTCTCAGCCGGACTCAGTGGGTGAGAGGTTAACCTCCTCCCCTCCCCCGGGCCAGATTTTCCGCTGCCTTCCTGCAGGACAGCGAGGGTAGTCGTTTTTCGCGAATTCCGCGGTCATTGCTGTATTGATTGGGCACGCTGCGACGGCTGAGGAATCTTTTAACGACATTTTCGTACAGGCGACGAACCGCCAAACTGAGCGGAAGAATTGTCAAGCGAAAGTGGTACGTGCTGCTGTCTCGCTATGGCGCCTCAAAAGTGAGAGCGAGGCGTCTTCTCCCGCCCCGCCCCAGGATACTTATCAGCCTAGCCCTGGGAGATGGACGGTGCTCTGGTATTCTATTCAGAGGTTATTTGAGCGTTCTCGCAACGGCCATTTGGGCGAACCGCGTATTCTCGCTTAGCGGCCAAGGCCACGCACTACGTGCGGTTAGGTTCACCGTGCCATAACACTAGCCTCAGAACTGAGATTAAAACCAGCAAGATGGTGAAACTATGATGCAATATACTACCCTTACTGTTCGTTGTAGCTGACGATCGATAAAGCGTAATTCATCCAGAGCTTTCCGCCGCCCCCAGGCCCGCCTGTGCTGTAGCACAGCGCTAGCCTGGCTTAATTTTAGGCTGCACGAGAACTGCTCGGCTGAAAAAAAAGAATGCCTTCGTCCTCGAGCAGTGATCAAGATGGACAGCAGTTGTGGTAGGATCGGAAGGGCTTAATGCGAGCAGGAAGGAGGCTCGAGAGCCACCATTTCGTGGCATTTCGGCCTCTACCGTCGGCTCGCCTAAGGAGCGGCTGATTGAGTAAGCGGCAGTGCAATCGCACTTGGGTGTGGTAATGTGGTAGAAAAAGGATCCTAAAAACACACCTATTTAGGACAGCATTTAGTGGATCCCTGTGATTCGTCCTTGATGTGCTTATGCGTGCTGACACTGTGCATGCTGCCACTAACCACATTTGCATGCTGACCCTGTGCATGTCACCCCTAACCATATTATTCATTTCGTTTGTTTTTCAAGCATGATTTTACTTACCATTCAATTGCATTTCACTTTACAGCAAATGTAAAGCGCCTAGAGAGAGATTAAGTTCTCTGAGGGCGCTTTATCAAGTAAATTATTATTATTATTATTATTATGTCGACTGGCCTGTCAACCTAGGCCGCCCTAACTACTCAGTCCAAAAGAACAGTCTGGACCTTTTTCGGCATTCGAGCTGGACGCGGTTGCTCATCGGTTGTCGAGTGGCGCTAGTCATCCTTTAGCGTAGCGGTCCAGGGGGGGCCAGGCCCGGTGACCTAAGCTCTTACCTTATTGTCCGGCCCAGCTATCTAAGAATAGGGCGACGCTTTCTCAGCGTCGGGAGAATTCGGCGGACGCCGCCGATTGCGTTCCTATAGCGCCCGTGGCTGCCATGTAGTGTGTGTGTGTGTGTGTGTGTGTGTGTGTGTGTGTGTGTGTGTGTGTGTGTGTGTGTGTGTGTGTGTGTGCGTACGAGCTCGAGTTTCCGGCGTAGGGGTTTAGCACTTCGATGTAGTATTAGGGCTACGCGCCTCCTGAGCAGAGGCGAATGGAAGAGATTGTTTTCGTATAGCAAAAAAACCTCTCAGTTTACCCGCCTTCGAGTACGGTGGAATCGAAATCCTAGTTCTCAGGTCCTAGTTGCAACAGCTGAACAGAAAAAAGCAGTACACTCCACTGGCTACGATTAACCCTGCCCAAGCTCGCTGAAGTAAGTAAGCCTGCCTGCGCGCTCTCTCTCTCTCTCTCTCTCTCTCTCTCTCTCTCTCTCTCCCTCTCTCTGCTCTACATTAATCAGCGTCGGTCGCATCTGCTCAAGACGCAGACAGGAGGATGGCTGATGAAGTATAGAAACAGATTAATAGCGGCCAGAGTTTTGCTACTGCTCGATCCACACGTTTAAGCTAAGGCGAGGGCTCTAATCACGGCAGACTCTTTTAGCGAGTGAAATGTCTCGCATTCTTCACAGCTCTGCGGGCTCGTCTTCGTCGCTTTGGCCAATCAACTCACGTAGCGTCGTCCGACCTTGGCTGAGATCAAAACTGTTAGAGACTCGTGAGCAAAGCGTCGGTTGTTTCTCGCCAGCGTGCGGCCGTTTCGGAGATTGTGGGGATTTTTTAGTGCTCAAATACGTGAGCACTCTGCAAACGCCGTGCTACTCTCGACGAGATAGGCTGCTCGCTCAGGGTCTGTTCCGAGCGCCGCTGTTCGCTAAAACCTGCAGCCGCAAAGGCCGATTCGGCGGCCTCGTTTGTGCAAAGGGCAGGAGAGCCTCGATCGCTCTCGCTCCACGCAGATCGCCATAGAGAATGCCCTGCAGCAAGACTCGAACCCGCCACCTGAGTCGTGAAGTTCATGCACCTTGCAGCGGCAGCGGGTGGCCGGCCGTGCGCCTGAGTGTGGCGAGAGGGTGGCTGGAGCTTCGCACCTCGTCGCAACGGCGAGGAGAGACGGGGCCTGCCGCGAGGGACCTGCCTGCCTGCTTGCTGCGCCAGTGCGCCCGCCCGAGTCCGACGCTGCAATCGATCAGCTTCCACGGACTCTTGCTGGACACCAAAAAAGACTAATTTACTCTCAAGTTATTATTGGTCAAGCAAACTTTTGGATTTCATCGTTCAGATGCTCTGCTGCTTGGGGATCGTCGTTGCAGCTGGCAGCAAGATAGATTCGCTAAGCGCACACTGCCAGGCCCACGAAGTCCTTGTTGACCTATTCCCGTTCGGTGCCGATGCATCGGTCCAGCCAGTCGCCCTATCAGAATCCCATAAAACTACTACTGAGACATATCAATCAATGAGCGGCTGTGGCGGGCTGTCCGGCTCACACCTTTAGCCTTTGACCTTCTCAGAAAAGCTTGGGCTCCAATGTTGAACGGGCTACGGCAGAAGAGACACCGCTGACATTGACAGCTTCAAACTAGGGAGGTCGCGAATAATCCCGATACGATGACGTCACAACGAACGCATGCCCATGCATATGTAGCGCCTTGCTGAACTTGGCTAAATTTTAGCACGTGTTCGGCAGCAGGCAAGAATTCCTTTGTCCTGGAGCAGTGAGGTGCGCCAGTGCGGTTAGAGAGCAAGAGCTCAAGAGCAAGCCAGGAAGCTCTGAGACCAGCGGTGGAGATTCGGCATTTAGAATTGGTCTGATACCCTCGGGAGCTGCTGATTGATGTTGGCTGGCCTGTCAACCTCCGCCATCACTCTGTCAAAAAAGAATCGTCTGGAACCCATTCGGTATTCAAGCTGGACAGAGGTGCTCTTCCAGTGGCCTAGTGACGGTATTAGTTCCTTACCGTAATGAGCCACGGTGTCGGGCCAAATGCCACTAAGCGTTTGCCCCATTGTCTCAGCTAAGTATTTAAGTCTAGCAACGCTCGCTCTTGGTCTTTTGTCCGGCTTCTCTCTCCGGCTTCGCTTCGACGCCGTTGGACTCGTTTCTCTGAAAGTGAGTGAGGGGGCGGGCTGTTCGCCGGCGATGGACGGAACAGGACGAGGCAGCGCTAGGAGGATTCGGTGGACTCCACCGAATACGGTCGTATCGCGCCCAAGCTAGCATTTTGTGTTTCTTTTGTGTTTTGCGTGTGCGCGCTCGCACGTGGTCTCGGCATAAAGATTTGCCGGTGCGAGCTAAACGTAGTTGGTATGGTGTGAGATATTCCGTTGGTTCGGGCTCCTCTGTCTATTTGGGCCGTTCCCCCTAGAGACGCAGGGAGCCTAAGTGTGGAGAAGTGTTTCCTCCGCAGGAGTGCTTGAGGTGGCGTGTGTGGGGTATTCCTGCCGCAAGGTGGAAGCGGAGTCTTAGTTCTCCGGTCAGGGTTGAGGCTTCGGTTCGGGCTCCTTCGTCTATTTGTGTCGTACCCCCACTATAGACGTAAGTAGCCTTAGTGTGGAGACGTGTTTCCTCCGCAAGAGTGCTTGCGCTATCGAGAGCGTGTGAGGAGTGTGGAGATAAAACCGAGCTAGACGCGCAGTGACTCTGTGCGCTAGCGAATAAAGCTCAGTAAAATCCCCAATTTGTGTGTCTCGTTTTCCAACTCGCGCCGCGGACTTACGACCCCCCTTTAGTAACGGTGAGTGGGTCAGCGCCAGAAACGCTCGTTTCGTGGCGGCCAGCTTATTGCGCGTAGGCGCAATACCGAACGGCATTAGGCGCTAGGTTACGCCGCTAGGTAAGCGGCAGGTCAAGCCTACTCCGACGAGGCTTCGGCATTACACATATATGCTCGTTTTTCGTGCTTTCAATAAGTACTTTCATACATTAATTTTAATTATTTGAATGCCTAATTTTAAGATGCCGGGTATCGCAAGGAAACCCTCTTATTTCTCGAATGAATATACAGCCACAGCAGCTGCAGCTGTTCAGCGAGTACTTTTTCGCCTCCGAGTGTCAGCGAACGGCCCGCCGACATTCGTCGGGCAAGCCTTTGAAGGGAATCGCTACGCTGAGTCGCTGGCGCGCTACTAGTGCTTTAATATGTGGCGCCGCTTATTAAAGCGCAAGTAGCACGACGTATGAGCGACATCTTCTACGGACGCGCCCGACGGACGGCCGGCCGCCGGTGCAACGGCAAGTAATGCCCGGCCCAGGGGCAAGGTCGTTCGCTCCGGAAAAGACCAGACGAGCTATGCCGCGTTCGTGCAGGGGCGCCCCGCGCTGCTTCTCGCGGCTTCAAGCTGCGAGCCTTTCTGAGTGACTTTCACATGCGCACGCCCTCTTTGAAAGTGCACAGGTAGTCTGGCGGTCAGCAGCTTCTTCGCCGGGTTTCTCGAGGTCAAGCAGCCGCGACCAGAGTCCCCCTCCCAGTGGTCGTAGCAGGAAAGACTCGTCGGGGGAATCACGGCGTCTCGATTATGTTGGCGCTCGCTGTGACAACGGTGCCGGCGGCGACCGAGAAACGCGTCCGGACTAAACGGAGCGAGAAAGAAATAACGAAGCCTCACATTCACGCCACAGCACTTTCGGTTGCACGTCGCCTTTTGCGACGGCACCGTACGACACAATACGGCGACTGATTCACGGGCACAAAGCGCAACAGAATTCGCGATCCGCTGCGGCGGCGCGAAGCCTCGTTTGTGGCGGTGGCTAACGGTTTCTCGTCTGCCTCGGAGCTCAGAGATGCCCTCCGTGAACGGCTAATGCCTCTATCGCAGCAGCGCCGCTGAAGCGGGGCGTTGCCGCCGCCGTCGTCGCGTCGGTCGCTTCAGTCCAGAACCATCCTGCTCTTGCCGAAGTTGATGCCGCTCTGGTTGGCGCCCTTGTTGTAACCCATCTGCAGGCCGATGTGGCTGTCGCCCGACCTCAGCTGCTCGTCGGTGAACTCTCGCTTGTTCTCCTCGGCGAGCTTCGGGCCGAGCAGCGGCCCGCGCCAGCCCTTGGCGTGAGCCTGTAGCGAGGCGCAATGCCGAGGTCGGCTCGTTGCAGCTCTACAGCCCGCTGCAGCCACCGCCTCTACCACAGCGCCATCCAGCCACCGATGGGACTGCAATTACCCGCTTCCCGCTTCCCCTCATTTATAATAACAATAATAACAGTGCACTTGATAAAGCGCCCTCAGAGAACTTAATCTCTCTCTCTAGGCGCTCTACATTTGCTGCAAAGAAAAATGCAATTGAATGGTAAGTAAAATTAGTGGGACCGTAGATGTACTGGGCAAAACCACAGTGGGCCGTCGATTTAGCCACGAATCCGAAAGGCGTTTCAATCTCGTTTAGCTAATAATTAATAATACAATTCATATCTGTAGTGCCCCAAGAAAACTTAATCTCTATTCAGGCGCTTCACATATGCCTCGGGGCTCGAGCTCACGACCTCAGCCAGGCCTTGGTCGGGGTGAGCGCCTTACCGCTGGACCAAACCAGCAAGACCATACCACTGCAATAGCGAAAATGTGGCCGCAAGGAGATCTGAAGTTAAAAATAGCAGGGGTAGGCGCGGACGCTCGCCCTGTTGAGTGGTTAGCAGCCATCGGCCAGGCGCGTCGGGTTGCTCTGACGGCTGACAGCCCGAGCGAAGCTTCGTAGGGCAGACGCTGAACGTGGACGCAGCAGCTGGCTGATTCGATGGCGCATTGGCAGGCGTACGTCTTCATTTGACACCGGACGCTGCAGCCACTGACTGCACTGCTGCGACTGGGAGCCGTACTGTGGACCCTTGGTGCTCAGCTGGGCCGCCGGCATGTTTAGCGGACATTGAGAAAGAGCTGTTGGAGCCGAGCGAAACCGCTTGAAGTCCGTATCCCAACCAAAGGAGACAACTTGTCGTCTAGACCCTATTCCCACTGTCTTGCTTCTACGATGCTGATCTGGTGCTGCCATGCATAATTAACATTATTAATATTTCATTAGCCTCAAATCATGTCAAACCAAGTGTGATTCAGAAATTGGAAATGTCGACGCTCACTATCGGCTCTGCCAGCAGCTCTGTCCCGTTGAATGTACACGAAATCTAGGTGTCATATTCCAAAGTGAACTTTCATTAGACGACTATATCAGCTCCACAATCACGTCTGCCTACTTTCAGCTGCATAGCATTGCTAGAATTCGGGCTTGTTTAGACAGGGATACCACATCTAAATTGGTCCATGCATTTGTGACATCCCGTCTTGACTTCTGCAACTCACTGCACCGGCATGTGCAATCAGGATCCTGCAGCATGTGCAAAACTCTGCAGCTATTCTTGTCTGTCGTGAGCGTCGCAGTTGCAACACCACACCACTTCTCGCCGATCTGCAGTGGCTTCCAGCCAAGCAATGCATCGACTTCAAGGTTTTGTCGCTCAATTTGAGGTCCGTTCAATCTTTAGCTCAAGCCTACCTATCAGATCTACCATCCCACCAGGCTAAGCATCGTATCACTCGCTTTTTGGAATATAATTCTTTATCTATAATTCTCTATCTCGTGTCAACCTCAAATCCTTTGGAGGCTGTGCTTTCAGTTCGTATGCTCCCAAAGCCGGGAACACACTCTCGACTTGCATCATGACATATCTTGACTTGACCACGTTTAAAAAGAAACTAAAAGCGCACCTATTTATGACAGATTTTAGTGGGTCTCTGTAATTCGGCCTTTATATGTTCATGCGTGCTTGTACTGTGCATGCTGCCACTAACCATATTTGCATGGTGGCCCTGTGCATTTCACCCCTAACCATGTTATGGTTGTTGTCGATGAGCAAGCTACCCCTAACCATTCTATCACTCTGCCACAAATGTAAAATGCTCAGACTGAGATTAATAATAATAATAATGCACTTGATAAAGCGCACTCAGAAAACTTAATCTCTTTCTAGGCGCTTTACATTTGCTGCAAAGGGAAATGCAATTGAATGGTAAGTAAAATCATGCTTGAAAAGCAAACAAAATGAATAACATGGTTAGGG
Source organism: Cristatella mucedo (assembly GCA_009760855.2). Taxonomy (NCBI): domain Eukaryota; kingdom Metazoa; phylum Bryozoa; class Phylactolaemata; family Cristatellidae; genus Cristatella; species Cristatella mucedo. The sequence goes on along the minus strand of WPIO01000006.1, from coordinate 5,623,267 downwards.
GTGACATGCACAGGGTCAGCATGCAAATGTGGTTAGTGGCAGCATGCACAGTGTCAGCACGCATGAGCACATCAAGGACGAATCACAGGGACCCACTAAATGCTGTCCTAATTAGGTGTTTTTAAGTTCCTTTTAAATGTGGTCAGGTCAGGCGATGTTCTGACGCAGGTCGGGAGTGAGTTCCAGGCTTTGGGAGCATACGAATTAAATGCATCGTCTCCAAAGGATTTAAGGTTTGCACGAGATATTTGTAGACTGTTGGATTCCAAAAAGCGGGTGGTACGATGCTTGGCCTGATGGGGGAGTATATCGGGAGAGATAGGCTGGAGCCATAGAATGAAGGGATCTAAAAGTGAGCGACAAAACCTTGAAGTCAATCCGTTGCTTGACTGGTAGTCAGTGCAGGTCGGCGAGAAGTGGAGTAATGTGGCAACTGGGACGCTCACGACAGACAAGCCTAGCTGCAGAGTTTTGCACCAGCTGCAATCGCCTTATCGCACATGCTGGAAGGCCAGTAAGCAGTGAGTTGCAGAAGTCGAGACGGGATGTCACGAATGCATGGACCAACTTGGACGTGGTATCCTTATCTAAGCAAGCCCGAATTTTAGCAATGTTTTGAAGCTGAAAATAGGCAGATTTGACTGTGGAACTGATATGGTCGTCTAAGGAGACATGATTGAGACAGTACGAGATAACGAGACATGACATAACGAGATTGAGTTCTCTGTGGGCGCTATATCAAATTTATCATTATTATTATTACATTACATTAGAGAGGTGTGCAAGCCGAGACCGCTTGCTAGAATCTACTTGTAGCCAGAGCAGGCAAGCAGCAAGATATGTTGTGCGAGCAGCAACCTTACCGTTCGGGACAGGGCATAAATGCTCTTGGTGACGGCCGGGATGTTCTTCTTCTCGTACAAGTCGACAGTCTGGAACGTCTCTTCCTTCGGAACGCCGTACGCGACGAGGGCCTTGTTGAATGCCTCGGCGTTCTGCATGAGCACGAATGCTTGGCCGTTCGACGGGAAGATTTTCTTCACCGAGTTCGGCGATATCTTGTTTATAAGCCTGAAAAAAACGAAACGAATGAATGAATGCGAACGTGCTCTGAACCGCAAGGCATCCTTCGGGGCGCACTCCGTAGACATCGGGGTGCCCTGCATTTAAGGCACTTTGGTATCGGCTTCTGCAATGTGTCCAAATACTACACTCTTAGGTAAACCTGCATCTACTGTCAAATCAAGAGGAGCCCAACGAAAGCGAAGAATGACAGCCAAGGTCAAAGTGCCCTGACAAAACAAAGAAGACGGAACGTCTCAGATATTTGTCTATCGCCGAAACAATTCAATCGTTCAGCCACATTTGATTCAGCCGCCACATTCTCAATTTCATTCACGGCGGAAGTAGATTGAAGGGCACGTGGGCTAACAGGCTCTGCGATACTGGGTGCCGATTGCAGATACGCGCCAGCTAATCGCGCCACCCCTCGGAGCCGCAGGTTTCCTGCCACCAAAAGGCACGGGCATCTCTAGGCTATCTCTATCTCTCTCTCTCTCTCTCTCTCTCTCTCTCTCTCTCTCTCTCTCTCTCTCTCTCTCTCTCTCTCTCTCTCTCTCTCTCTCTCTCTCTCTCTCTCTCTCTCTCTATCATTGTGCACAACGTGTATCCATCGAGGACGTTGGAAGTAGGACGAGGAGCATTACTTCCTTTACTTGTTGCTATCGAGTACGATAACATTCATGTTGTTATCAAGCATGATGCCACTCACCATTCGATCATGTTTCCTTTGCAGCAAATATAAATCGCCTAGAAAGAGATTGAGTTATCCGAGGGCGTTTATCAAGTGTATTATTATTATTATTATTACTATTACTTTACAAACCGGAAGTAGCTCTCTTGCTCAACGTCTTAGGAGCGAATAAGTGCGTTGAATTGGCCTGAGGCACTTGTGAACTTGTCGTAGACTTGTCCTCTTGTCACTGCGAGTGGGAGGCTGGGCAATGCCTTCTGATGCCACCTGATCGATGCTTGTACGAGCCAGAGAAAAGGACGAGCGACGATAGTCTGCTACTTGACATGGCACATAGAATTAGGCACCTCGATTTTCCGATAAGCAACGACCTTCAACTTCCTTGTCTGGTCTCTGCAAGAGAGTTCAATGGTCATGGAAATTCAACGATGTCACTGCTGCCGTCGACCCCGTGCTATCGACACGTAACATTTTGCAAAAATGCAGCAGGAACGGCTTCTCGAGGAAATAGAGTGAGTGAGTCGTGCTCGGTTTTCAAACTGGGGCTGTTTGCGTACAAGTAACTTTGGCTCTGCCAGCCGTCAAAGACAGTGCCCGAAAACAGCCATGCAGTTTGATGGGACGGATAAGTCGGCCGAACTCGATCGAGCAGAGCATCGCGCCTTGCCGTACCGCGCCGTGCTATCGAGAGGCGACGTCGAGGCACAGAGCGCTGCATAGCAGTCAGGCTTTCTTTCACAGGCCTTTGCTCCACTGAACCGGTGGGCGGAGCCGCAGGTCGATCGGAGGAGACCGTTAGCTCATGCATTCCTCAGCGCACTAGACTCGGGGCACTAGACCCAGAGTAACGAGTCGATCGTAAACGATCTAATTAATTAATTAGGCAGCTCGCTCCTAGGGAGCTCGTAGAGAGCCAGTCGGTCGTGACTGCTTGACGAACAGAGCGTGTGTGCGTGCTTGCATGTGCAGCCTCGATCCAACTCATTGACCTTTAATATCCATTCAGAGTGGCCGCAGACGCTGCCCCATGTTTATCCAGCAGTTGCCTTTGCAATTATGCTCGACTCTGTACGTCTGTAATAGCTCGAGAGCGAGTCGGCTGGAGAGTGGGCGCCCGAGGGACGAGACGGCCGCGAGCAGACTGCCGCGGCAGGACTAGCTGCGAGCTGGATTGCTTCTATGGGTTTCGAGAATGTTCGAGCTAGAGAGCGAGCACCAGCACCCCTGGGCTCAGGCCCAGGCCCAGTGGTGCTGGTGCTCGCTCTACATGACCTGCGTCGTGTAGAGCGAGTCCTGCAGAGGTCGATCCTTTATTGATCGCTGAAGGCGGCGTCGGTAGCCGCTCAGGCTCTTCTCTCGATGTGTGCAAACCAGGCTGCTATATCAGCTTTCAAATTGCGAAAGTTAGCGGGATAGAGACCAGAAAGACGAGGATAGAAGTACATAGACGAAGAGGGTAGAGAGAAATTGGAAGAGCGACTGGGAGCGAAAGAGAAAGAACGAGGCGAGAAATA
>WPIO01000006.1:5432500-5617500 GCA_009760855.2 Cristatella mucedo | reverse complement strand
CCGGCGGCATTTACGGCGGAGCTCGGAAATGATTTCGCCGCCGCCGAGCGAGAGTGGTCCGCCGAGGCGTCGAGGACTATCGGGTGAGCGATCGACGGTTACGTAGCGGCGGCAGTACGAGCGCGTCTCAGCGACGAGAGGCTGGCTGGTCAGGACGACGAAGAGCACCTTGCACTCCGACGTCGACCAGCCACGCACGTCTGCTTATGTATGGCGCCGAAACTTAGCAGCGGCTGAACAACCGATCTGCCATTTCTCGGCCTGCTCGGCCGACGGCGGCGGTCGTCATCTGTACATTAGGCAGGAGAATTAATGATCATGAAACCAGCAAGTAAATCAGTAGCCGGAGCTGGTTGTTCTTGCTCGTGCTCTTTGATTATCGTCGATAGTCACTCTCTGGCTCGCCACACCGCCGGCTATTCGCAAGCAGCAGCCGCGCCGGCCGCGTGCGAAGCTCGCCTGGCCAAGCTGCTCAGCAGCTGTCGGCTGCTCGAGTCCAGGTTTACGGCCCGTCGCGTTGCCCTGGCCTTATTCGATCGCCTCATAAATGTGCGGACGGATGCTGGATTCTCTAACGAGCTCGAGTCAGGCGCAAGGCATGGGCTGAGTGATGGGCAGGGGCACTCGCGTTTAAGCGAAGGGGCCAGGATCGGGGCAGGGGCGGAGCGCAGGAGCGGGGCCGAGCCCTTCGGGTAGGAAGGCGCCCGGCGCGGGTGACCTATGGCCGCAGGGACTCGCCGGGGGGGGGGGGAGGACGCAGTCGCTTGTTCTTGAGCCGCAGCGATCGGGCGGTCAGAGGGCGGGGCAGGAGCAGGAAGCAGGCTCCTGTCGCAGACCGAAGATCGCCATCCAGTCAGTTTGGAGGTGTTTAGTAGTCTCCCTCCGCGATGTACACGAAAATGTCAAGCAAGCGCACGTCAGCTGCCGTTGATGCAGTTGCAGCGTAGCTCATTTGCGTAGCGTCGTAAGAGCCGTTTGACTTTCGTCGGCCTCGGTTCGACGCACAATAATGAAATGCAGGACGGCGTTGAACCCGCGACCTCTTGGATCGCGATGTGCGAACGCCGCACCGCTCGTCTTGGAGTCTGCGGCAGCTGGCGGCGGGGGCCAGCAGAGTAGGGGACACAATCTCGGCTAGCGGACGTCTCTTTCCAAATTCGTAGGAACAATTCAGGTCGCTCGAGCCAAAGGCCTCTTGTACGAATCGGCAGAAGAGTCTTCTCGGCGAGCTCTTCCGCTTGAAGCGGATACTAAACGGTTGCTCACGGCTGCTCACGGAGTCGCAACCGGTCGCGTAGTACGAGCAGCCAAGTACGCGAAGAGCGAGCGGGCAGGCGGCGGGGCCGACCTCGCGCCGCCTGCCCGCTTGGACGCTGAGAGACGCGCGAAGGATGCGATGTCTAGCGCCGACGTCTGCGGCCGCAGCCGACGCAATGGGCGTCTGCCAGTCTCACGCGTAGCGGAGACTGACATAGCAGGAGCGTCTCGGGGTGGGAAAGCGAAAGCGAGACTCGGGGCACGCCCACTCGCCGCTTCACCCGGCGCCCATCGGCCGGTGCGTCGGCGAATCGCGGCGCTATCTGCCGGATTCCGGCGGCGGCAGCAGCGCACGATAGCTCGAGCGCTTAACGAGTTTCGATTGCCTCAGCGAGCGAATGGTGAGCGCTCGCTCCGCCTCTGACGCCGCGAACTCAAACGGCCGACGCTCGGTGGCTAGAAGTAGGCGATGCCTTTCGTGCGTTCGCGCGCGTTCGCGCGCAAGCGAGTCACGTGCTGCGGCCTTCGACGGGTGCAGCCGACCTCGCTGCTCGGACGCCGCGGGTGCGAGTGCATGCTACGAATGGATATTTCCTCCTCTGACGCTAGGCCGCGCAGACGTTGTGCGCAGCGAGGCATCGCTGTGCATCGGCATCGCTTTCCCAATGCCGGCAGATGCGCGATCTACAGTAGTGCCTCCTTCTAGCCGGGTAAGAAGGGAAAAATACAGAAGGCGAAAAACTACAACCACAGTTATGTCCTGCCAGGACGCAGATAGGTGTGTGGCAATGCTCTGTCGTCGATAAAGATAACATTGCCATGCAATTGTCTTTTCTCATCTAATGGTCGCTGACATAAATTGCCCTATAATTCGGAAAAACCAGAAGAGAGATTTATTTCTATTCAGACACTTCACATATGCCAGCCACGCGGTTCGAGCCCCCACGACAACAGTCTATATATCTATAGTTATACTGGTTAGTATTATATTATACAGTTAGTATTATATTAGTAAATTTATATATTATATATTATTATATATAGTTAGTATTATACTAGTAGTATTATATTATATTATGTCATATATATATATATATTATATATATATATAATTATATTATTTTATTATATTACTATTATATTATATTATATTATATTATATATCGTATATATTATAGTTAGCTCGCGTATTGCAAGCTCCTTCGAGTCTTCGCACCGCGTGCTTACTGCGTTGCGTCGCTACCCGAACTAGAAAGGGTTGAGCGGTCATAACGAGGCCACGCACGCCATCTTAAGCAAATCCTAGCCGATCCGACGCAGCTGCTCACCGCCGCCGCCGTTTAATAGGCGGCGGCGGCGGCGAGCAGCTGCGGCGGTCAGCCCATCGGATTCGCTTATGCAAACGTAGGCGCGTCGCTGCTGAGTCGCAGCCGCGCTAAGTCGAAAGAACAGGCTGGGCGTAGGTTCTGATCTTGACTTTGGCCCCTCGAGCGAGTCGCTAGATTTGAAAGAAGACCGAGGCGACGTCGCCGCCGCCCACGAGCTGGAGGCGGCGACGTCGCCCAAGGGCCGACGCGGCCGCCGGCTGCTGGCTAACGGCGGCTCGCGTCGTCAACCCGGACTATTTTCGCTCGCAAGCCCTTGCGAGCAGCGCGTTCGAAGGCGCGTTTAATGGATAGGACAGACGTTTCGCGAATCGGTCACGCATCCGCAGCGGAAGTTGACGGAATTCAGGACCGATGACTTCCGACGGAATTTAGGACCGGCGAATTCTGCATTCAACATCCGCACCTCCGGTCCGCGTCTACAGGCGCTCTTCGCGCTGCTCCTATCGGTCGCTTTCGCTGGCGCCACACTATATCCGTCGGCGCCTGACGCTCGCGGCAGCTGCTGCTGACGTCACGGCCCGGGGCAACGGGCCCGTCTGGTTCGAATCGTTCGCCGTGCCGTAGCCGCCGGGCGCGTGCCCCGCCGGCACGCTGTTGCCGCCGCTCCGACCGACAGCTGAGGTGCACTCGAGGACGCCGCACTGCGACGTCGCAGTCGCGCGGCGCGTCTTCGTCGGCCGGGCGGGGCGGAGCGGAGCGGCGAAAGCGGAGCCCAGCTCGGCTTAGATTGTCGGGCGCTCGCCGCAAGCCGGCGGCGGCGACGCGCTCGCGGTGCGGCGCCGCCCGGTCTCGCTGGAGCGCGCCAGCTTGCTGAGCACGCTCCGATAGCGGCGCTTGGCCGCGCTCCGCCGAGTTCCGCCTTCCTACCCCTACCGCACGGTTCTCGTCTAAGCCACAGACGGCGGGTCGCGGTCGCTCTGTCCAGTCGTGAACTGCCGCTCGCGCAGACATTCGGCGGAGCGCCGGCTTGCAGCGTGCGCTCAACTCGAGCGAGCTCTCGGTCTCTCTCACTCTCTCTCTCTCTCTCTCTCTCTCTCTCTCTCTCTCTCTCTCTCTCTCTCTCTCTCTCTCTCTCTCTCTCTCTCTCTCTGTATGCGCAGTCGCGTCTCAGGCGCGACCGAGGCCAGATTAGCATCGCAGGAAGTCTAGTCCTTTGCGGCGGTATCGCCGAGGCGCATACTTGGCGTATCATTGGTGGTGAACCTGCGGTCGACGCCGAAGCGCAGCGCTGCGTACCTTCTTGGCGATGTCGGCCGCTATTCCGGACGGCGCCGCCCTGTTCTCGGCCATGGTTACAAGTCCTCTCTTCGGGCTGCGGGCGAGGCGAAGAGCGGCGGGCTAGCGTTCGTGCGTCGGCGTCGTGCGGACGCGCTGTGACGGCTCGACTGCGGCTGCGCTGCCGCTCGAGCCAAGCAAGCAATGGCGCGCTTATGCAAAATGTGTATCGAGTTACATTTTCCCTAAAATAGATTCCCACCGGCGAGAGCCGACGTAAAGGCGCGCGCGCGCGCGCTTCAAATTACTGCAACGCCGCCTCCGCCGACTGGCATTCCGAGGCGAACGCCGGCGTGCCTCCGGAGCGGAGCGGCCGCGCGCGCGCGCGCGCACACTTGCCGTTGGCCCAACGATGCACCGAGTGTGGCGCCGCGCGTAATGTTTGCGCGACTGCTCAGCTCCGCGTCTGCCGCGAGACTCGGCAAACAAACCGGCTCCACGCCGCACCGCGTACCAGGCCGCAGGTCACCGGCGGCGACCTTCCCTTTGCTGGGGTTCCAACTCATAGACCGCCGCTGCCGCCGCCGGCGTTTGGCGGCGGCGGCCCCGTTCTGCGCCGCCGAGCGCGAGGCCTTAGGCCGCGGCCGGCTGAAGGTGGCGCTGTGGTGCCACGGCGCCCGAGAGCCAAGATTCTTCGTCGAGCCGAAGACGTAGGCTTGCTCGGTGACAGACAGACAGACGGGAGAAGATAGAGAGAGTGAGTGAGAGTGAGAGAGAGAGAGAGAGAGAGAGAGAGAGAGAGAGAGAGAGAGAGAGAGAGAGAGAGAGCGAGAGAGCGAGCGACAGACAGAGAAAGACGGAAGATGAGGGAGAGCGAGCGAGTGAGAGAGAATTAGAGAGAGAGACAGAGAGAGAGAGAGAGAGAGACAGACAAACAGAGACATAGAGCGGCACACAGACAGACAGACGGAAGAAGATGGAGAGAGTGAGATAGAGAAAGAGTGAGAGAGCGAAAGACAGACTGAGACAGACGGGAGATGAGGGAGAGTGAGATGAGTGAGAGAGAGAACGAGAGAGCGAGAGAGACGGAAAGAGAGAGAGACAGACAGACAGATAGAGACACACATATAGACAGACGGGAGATGGAGAGAGTGAGTGAGAGTGAGAGAGAGAAGCAGGCAGACACACAGAGGCACAGAGAGAGACACACAAAGAGAAAGAGAGACATTGACAGACAGGAGGTTTCTCGCGCAGGTCCGGGATCTTCCCTCCAGACAGAGTCGAGCGTGGCGCTTCAGAGACCGCATTCCACTGCGCTAAGCGTCCGGCGACCGGGCGCTTAGCGCGACGTGAACGGCCAGAGGCGATTGACCCTTGTAAGAACTCGTGCAATGGCGGCGACGGAGGCGGAAACTCGTGTCGCACTTCTGCAAGCTTGCTGCCGTACCTAACCCAGAGGAGACCGAGTAAGCCCAGGATTAAAGAACGCAAGACTTGGACGCGTCGGCTCTGCGAAGCTGCATTTTCACTGGCTGCATTTACTCCTTCGCAGACCGGAAGCTAGAAGCTCGGGCCGCAGCGGGCCGTGCTGGCCATACTAAAGCCACCCCGGCGCGGCTTCGGCTGCCGCCTGGCGCCGCTCGCTGAATCGGACTCGGCGGCCGCTGCGGCGGCGGCGGGGAGGCGTCAAATGTCGCCGCCCGTCAGTCGTCTGAAGCCTGTCGTCTGAGCCGGCGACGCGTCCGCCGCAGTCGTCCTCCTAGCGGAACCCGTTTTGGCTGCACAAAGAAAGCCGCGAGACCATCTGAAGCCGTCCGTGGCGACCTCTTGACCTACGGCGGAGGGGCAACCTCTTTCGCTGGCACGCCGTCTGTGGCCGCATCCATTGCGGTCTTTGAGCTGAGCATCTGCACGGTGCCCAAAGTTGCCGTTAAAAAACTTAATGCAGCCTCCTAACCAAGGGGTGGAGCACCAGTGCCAGACTCGATCTCACAAACGTATTCGCACGGGTCGGCCCGTCGTTTGCCGCCGGAATTTGAACGAACTCGGGGTAATGGCAACGAGAACGAGGCTGGCAGAATGGTTCCGCTACTTCAGCCTCGTGTTGCACTTCCGTAAGAATGCTGAGATTTCTCTTGCCCGCTGTATAGTCGGCACCGATTTTTGTTCGCATGCTGGCGCGTCGCATGGTCGCGGAGGCGGGCGATCGTGTGAGAGGCAAGCGCAGGGTATCGATTTTTAGCTGATTTAACGGCCTCATTTGTCTCGCGGCAGAAGAGCCATAAAGACTAGCACCGCCGCTTGCAGCTGCGGCCATTAAGGATCGTTCGCGGCATGATTCGAACCCACGACCTCGATCGCGAGGAGCAAGGAGCACCTTAACTCCTGAGCTAAAGAGTCAGTTCTTTTCTGGTTTCGCATTAGCTGCAGTGTGCGACAGAGATTTTACGTGAACTTATACATTACGAGAGAGCTAATCGGCATAAGATCGCGAGGCGCACGCACCGCAATACTATGCAAATGGACGGCCGCTTTGTGATAATGTTTGCAGAAACAGCGGGATCCACGATCGCTTCTCCGGTCGCACGTGCCACCTGCCGACAGAAAGTGCAGCTTCTCAAAGGTGAGGTACACAATGGTCGCCAAGGTCGCTGGTTCCTCCTCCTCCTCCTCCTCCTCGGACTCGGCAATGCTTTTCCGACGGATGGCAGGTCGTCTTTCCTCAAAGAGAATTTCTCTCCTGCCAAGCCGCCGTGCTGCCCGTGACATTCTCGCTGACGCCGACCTTCCCCGAGGACCTCAGCTAGCTCCTTGGCATGTCAAGAGCATCGAGGTCAAGGTTCGATACGTCTAGGGCATCGTGGCCGCTTTCAATCTCGGCAGTAGCGGAGCCAGGGAATGGCGGACATGGGGGAGGGGCATTTGACAACCCCTCCCCCCCCGCCCCATAGCCGGGCAGCAACCCGGGCCGCCACCTATTCCCTACGCCCCCACCGATGGTCAGCGACGATGAAATTGTGTCGGAATTCCACTTGATGAACTGTTGCCAAGTTCTCGTCTAAAAAACAATAGGACTGTGCGCAATAACTTTTCATTAATTTCGATTCTAGCCCCGCCTACACGAAAATCTTGCCGGTCTTGCCGCTGCATAGAGATCTTCTGCAAGCCTGCCTCACCAAGACGAAAACGTCCTAGCTCCGCTGCCGGTTTTCTGGCTACAATGCGGATCTAAGAGAACCTTCAAGGCGAGGCAACATGGCTGCTACTCTGCCCCCAGAGAGGCGTTCGTGGTGCCATCGTACTTGATAATCTTTCTCGAGGGCATCCTTGTCAGTGTCAAACGAATGGTGTGGCAGCCCTCCTCACGACCTATCGCCGGGCTGGTAGTGGCGCGACCGAGCAACAAGTCTCGGTGGTTCCACCATTGAGCACTTTATTCGCAAACCGCGATGGCCAAGCACAGGATATTCACTGTAGACGGCTGCCGGCGACGAGTGGTTTAGCCTTCCTCTCCCTGCTGCTGTCCCTGCTGCTGTCCCTGCTGCTGTCCCTGCTGCTGTCCCTGCTGCTGTCCCTGCTGCTGTCCCTGCTGCTGTCCCTGCTGCTGTCCCTGCTCCTCTCCCTGCTCCTCTCCCTGCTCCTCTCCCTGCTCATCTCCCTGCACCTCTCCCTGCTCCTCTCCCTGCTCCTCTCCCTGCTCCTCTCCCTGCTCCTCTCCCTGCTCCTCTCCCTGCTCCTCTCCCTGCTCCTCTCCCTGCTCCTTTCCCTGCTCCTCTCCCTGCTCCTCTGGCAGTCTTTATATTCCATGCATGCTTTATTTTTCACTGCCGAGCTGTTATTTTGTTTCGAAACCCCGTCGCAGTTGGTGGTAGATGGATGTCCCACAGACGCCATCAATGCACAGATTTGTGCCGGACTGCCGAGTCATCCGCGAGAGCTTTTGTCCATCCCTATACCACTCGAGAGCCTGAGGTGTGCTTAGGCAGTCAAAGCCCTCGTAGGGCTTCCGCCCAGTGCTCGCAGGCTTCTGAGTCACGGTCTCTCACACTTCTCCTCGTCGAGCAACATATCGGTGGTCTATTGGTCTCTTGCCTCAATATGAGGCTGGCTTCTATCACCTAGTGCCTCCCTGCTATGTCGCTCCTGTGCCTCATGGCCGAGCAGATTGATTGGCTTCACATCTACGATGATGGCCGTGGCTCCATCATTAACAACAATTCTAGATCCGGCCGTAGCAGGTATTTCCTCGCTACACGCCTTGTAGCTATGATAGCACCCCTGTTAGATGGGTAATATAAGCCTAAAAAAATACTAGTTGATTTAAAAGCCTTTTTGTATAGCTGCAGAAGAGTCTCCACGGCTATCACCACCACTTGCAGTGGCAATAAAGAATCCCCCACTGCAGGATTCGAACCCACAACCTGAAAAGCAACCACTGTATACAGTGTGCCATCGCGGCTCACCAGCCTACATGCAAGCGTCCATCCCTGGAGAGATCATCAGCGGTTTCTGACTAACGATTTCCAAGGGGTACCTCATATATCATAACCTATGCCTCAGACCTCATAAAAAGGTCATCCCCGAAGTGATGCTTTGTCGGTTGTGCTTTATCTCAAGCATTGGTCAGCTGCACGTGCAGAATGTACAGCTGTGCGCTAGATTGCTTCGTCACACAAGTCTAGGCGGAATGTCACAAGTGTTGGACCAGCTTGATTGTGTTACTCTTATCAAGGCAGTCAGTCATTAGTTTCTGAAATGCCGTGCAACAGAAAATAGGCAGACTTGCCAATGGAGCTGATGAGCCTATCTGTCGAAGGTCACTAACGAAGGTCGCTAGCGAAGGTCTCTGTGCGAACAGGTTAACCGGACTGTGTGCAGACGCCGGGGAAAGTATGCTGAGCGAGAGCCCATTTTGAGCGTCCGGTTTTCCAGGTTCTGCATATTGCTAAATTTTTTCATTACCATCTCGCTCTTTCTTAATTGTCATTCAATAAAAGGGAAATATTGCTGCCTTCCAACTGTGAATTTCATGAATACATGTTGCCAGGGAATAAAGTGCTGCGTGCTGAATGAAGGCGGCGAGGATTCAAAGCTTTGGAGCGCAGGTATTTGCCTACGAATGAAAAAAGAGCGTACACGTCGCGTCGGGCGGTTGCACCGGCGTAATTATGTGAAAAGAAGTTGACCGAGTACCGAGTATCCGGTGGTTACTCCAGGCCTCTTTAACGTCAGGGACAACAGAACGAACGATCTTCTTTTTAAACAAGTTTTCGAAATTTTCGCTTCTCATTTCAGCAGCCGCCCTACGAAGCGCGACCGGGTCAAGGCCGCGGCCGCAAACCGGCCGCTGCGAAACATGAGTCGGCGCGCCGCTTCTGGATGGGGGGGGAGAAGGCCGAGGCACTTAGCGGCGACGCGCCCGCTCGCAGTCGGAAGCCGTTAAAGCAGCTAATAGCCGGCTAACGAGCCCGCCTGGCCTGACCTTTCGCTGTTAGAGAGGAGCCGAGGGGGGGGGGGCGGCGACGAGGCAGACTTCGAGCGCGGCGCGACTTGCGGGCGGAAGCGACCTACGCGTAGGCCTGCCGCCGCTCGAATCTTCCAGCCCGGCTCGGCGATCCGCGAGCGGCGGCCAATCGCGAGGACGGAAGTGAAACCTCGCGTCCTTCGGCGTCTCTGAGCAGTGCACTCGGCGACACGCGGCGCTGCAATACCGAGCGACGCTCGCGACGCGTCGCTGGAATGAGGCCAGGTGCGATGGCAAGCGATTCTTAGCTACAGCGAGCAATGTTCAGCTGCAGCGAGCAATCCTTTGCTACAGCGAGCGATCCTTTGCTTCAACGAGCGATCCTCACCTACAGCGAGCGATCTTTTGCAACAGCGAGCGATTCTTTGCTTCAACGACCGATCCTTCGCTACTGCGAGCGGTCGCGGTGATTTGCGAAAATCTACCTCCAGCGGCTGCCTGCCGGAAGCCCTGGCTGGCCGTACTAAGAGTGGACGTCAGAAAAATGGTCAACATATAGACGTTATGGAAGCTTGCTTGTTAAAAGGCAAACGAGTTATAAATGCAATCGCAAGTTTTGACGTGTGTGCGAGAGAGAAAAAGAGAGTGAGCGAGAGAGAGAGCGAGAGTGAGAGAGAGAGAGAGAGAGAGAGAGAGAGTGAGAGAGAGAGAGAGAGAGAGAGAGAGAGAGAGAGAGAGAGAGAGAGAGAGAGAGAGAGAGAGAGTGATGTAGCGCCCTGCTGGCCTTGGCTGAATTTTAGCACGAACAAAAGCTGTTCGGAGGCGGGCTAGAACTCCTTTGTCCTGGAGCAGTGAGCCAGAGAGGAGCGTCAGTGCGGTTAGAGAGGAAGCGCTTAAGAGCAAGCCAGGAAGCTCTCTGACCAGCGGAGACGAGTCGGCCTTTGGAATTGGTCCGATACCCGCGGGAGCGGCTGATCGATGTTGGCTGGCCTGTCAACCTTCGCCAACACTCTGTCCAAAAAGAATCGTCTGGAATCCATTCGCCATTCAAGCTGGACAGAGGGGACATTCCAGTGGCCTAGTGCCGGTATTAATTCCTCACCGTAATGGGCCATGGCGTCGGGCCCAATACCACTAAGCTCTTGCCCCATTGTCTCAGCCAAGTATTTAAGAGTCGAGCGACGCTCGCTCTGGGTCTTTTGCCTCGTGTCTTTGGTCTTTGGTCCGGCTCAGCGCCTCGACGCCGTCGGGCACTCGTTTTTCTGAAAGCGAGGGAGGAGGGCGGGCTGTCCGCCGACGATGGACGGAACAAGACGAGACAGCGCTAGGAGGATTCGGTGGAACCCCACCGAATACGGTCGTATCGCGCCCGAGCTGGCATTTTGTGTGTTCTTTTTCGTGTTTTGTGTTTCTTTTGTGTCGTGTGTGTGCGCGCTAGCACGTGGTCTCGGCATAGGGATTTGCCGGCGCGAGCTAGGCGTAGTTGGCGTGTGTGGAGCTCTAGTTTATCGGGTAGGGTTTAGGCTCCGGGTCGCGCTTCAGTGTGGAGAAGTATTTCCTCTGCATGAGTGCTTGAGTTGGCGTGTGTGGAGTATTCCTGCCGCACTGTTGGAAACCGAGTTCTAGTTCTCCGGTCAGGGTTTAGAATCTGGTTCGGGCTCCGTCTATTCGGGTCGTTCCCCATTATACACGTAAGCAGCCCCAGTGTGGAGAAGTATTCCCTCCGCAAGAGTGCTTGAGGTGGCGTGTGTGGAGTATTCCTGCCGCACTGTTGAAAACCGAGTTCTAGTTCACCGGTCAGGGTTTAGACTCCGGTATGCGCTTCAGTGCGGAGGAGTATTCCCTCCGCAAGAGTGTTTTAAGTTGGCGTGTTTGGGGTATTCCCTCGGCACAGGTGGGAACGGATTCCTAGTTCACCGGTTAGGGTTTAGGGTCCGGGTCGCGCTTAGTGTGGAGGAGTATTCCCTCCGCAAGAGTGTTAGTGCAGCTGAGAACGTGCGAGGAGTATGGAGATAAAGCTGAACTAGACGCGCAGCGACTTTGTGCGCTTGCGAATAAAGTTCAGTAAAATCCGCAATCTGTGTGTCTTGCTTCCAATTCACGCCGCGGACTCGTGACCCCCTTTAGTAACGGTAAGCAGGTCAGAGCCAGAAACGCTCGTTTCGTGGCGGCCAGCTTATTGCGCGTAGGCGCGCACCGAACGGCATTAGGCGATAGGCTACGCCGCTAGGTAAGCGGCAGGTCAAGCTTACTCCGCCGAGCCTTCGGCGTTACAGTGAGAGAGAGAGTGAGAGTGAGAGAGAGAGAGAGAGAGAGAGTGAGAGAAGGAAGAGCCGCAATTGAACGAGCAAAAGTTGTGAAGCAGGCCAGAATAGACATCCAGAGTAGCTTTCCGAGCCAACTCAGTCGAGCAGGCAAATCGTGGTAAATGAGAGAGGACTTGTGTGAATCTTCGCTGCTTCGGTGCAGCTAATGAAAACGGTCGAGTCCTATCGTCAAATCAGATCGCGATGCTGGTTTGGCAGCGTGAGCCACCTGACGGAAATGGACGAGAGATTTCATACGAAGTCATTCTTTTTCAATAGCTCATTTAAGTACACGGACTCAGGAGAACGCATGTTTGGAAGCTTAGGAAAATTTTTCCGCAGAACTTTTATGGTTGCTTGCGGCCAGTCAAGTCAGATCCTGAGGTGGGAGACATAGGTTTGGGGTCCGACTTGCTTATCCGTGTCTGTCATTTTAAAAACTGACGCAATCTAAATGAGCGCGTCTCCTTTTTTTTGTGCCCGCCCGTCTCTATGTGTCTTGGCCGCTCTCTCTATCGGTGCAGAAGTTTTCGCAGTAGTTTCTGACGAACGCGCTAACGCGAAACGGCCAGCACCGATCGTGCGAGGACTAGCTGTCTGGCTTTTTTTTTACCAACGCATTACGTTTGAAAGAAAATGCGAGAAATGGATCCTGACAGCTGACAGCTGACAGAGCGTGCGAGCAATCCCCCGAGTTAGGTATTGCCGTACAGCAGACACTAGCGGCCGATCGACGCCTTCGCGGCTAGGCGCTTGGCGGCGAGGGCTGGGAAGAGGGCTTCGATTCGGATCAGACATCACCCAGCTGCGTGACTCGAAGCGAAATTGCTAGCCAGTCCAAAAGAGAACGGCTACGGATTGCGAGCTAGGAAACCGCAAGCAATTTAGAGACTCTACAATGGCGCATCGACTTGTCCCAAGTGCCTCGATGGACCGACGCATCGACGCATTCAGTTTCCACGCCGCTGTCCAAACATTAAGTCGATGCATCGCATGGCGCGAGAAAAAGTCCTAGCAACGGGCATGGGTACACTAGTAGGGCCGGACCGCTGCTGCGAGCATCCGGGCTGCGAGTGGGGCACGCCCTCGAGGCCTGCTACGCAGCACGGTTCTAGCAGGCTGCCGCAGAGGGCAGAGTGCGTACGGAATACGGGCTTTGGAAAGGAACAGATACCTCTTCGGTCTGCCGTATTCGTCAGGAATCGTACGGCCGTAGGACGCAACGCAATGTATCTAATGCATCTCCGTCTGCAAACTTCTAAAAGCCACGAAGACTATGTGGGTGTTACGCCGCAGGGGAGAGTTTTGTATAGCGCACTCCCAGCCAAAGCGGCTGTCAGTTTTCGCATTCGGTAGCCAACAGACTTCATCTCGCGCAATAAAGAGAATGTGGGAAGGACACCAGAGTCAGGAGAGCAGTTAAGTTAGCGAGTAGAGCATGGAAGTAGCAGTTTAGGACGGCTGAAATGGATGTGCCATAGTCGGTAGCAGGAGAGTTGTAAGAGTTGTGCAAGTGATGGCTAAGGCCCAGACGGGTGAGACTCACGCCGTGTTTATTACGCCGCCACATCCCGCCTATTTGGTCAGCGTCGAATTGCGCCTCGCCCCCTCCATTTCGCCGTCCCAACGTTTGATCGGTAGCCCTACTTTACTCGCGCCTCGTCGTCTAACCGGTCTCGGGGACGCGCGATCCAGCAGCATCCGGGTCAGGACGCGGTCACTAAGGGCCTGCTTCCAGTGCCTGGTGCGCTGGCGGGTCGTTGAGCCTTCGCGCGTTTGCCTGCCCTTAAGCGCCTATGGAGGATGTCGACGCGTCTCTAAGTGCGAACGCGTCGATATGCAAGCTTTCCGAGATCGGCGGCTGAAGCAGCGCAGTCGGTAGCGGTGAGCGCCAGCATGCTCTAGCGAGCCGGCGCTCGCCGCTACCGACAGCTACTATGGCTACTCGCCGCTACCGACGTTTTGGCGCGAACCGAAAACGCGCGAGTTTTGGCGCGCTTCCGGTGCGCGCAGGCAGCGGCTGCAGCCGACAGAGGCGGCAAAACGAGCGCGCTGCGACGAGCGCGCCGGGCGAAGGCGACTGCGCCCACTCGCGATGGCTCGCGGAGCGTGCCTGGCGAACGATAGGAAGCTCGCACGCAGGTAATTCGCTGCAGCTCAGCGCAGCCGGGCGCGATAGAGCTCGCCACCGAGGGCTCGCCGAAGAGGCGCGATCGTCGCGATCGCGACGATCGCCCGCGAGCCGCCCGAATCGCGTCGTCACGATGAATCGGACGCTCCGGCGCGGCCGCTGAGACATCCGCGCGCGTGCGGTTTCGCGCGGCTCGCGGCGAAATGACCGTCGTCGGCGCGGTTGCGGCAGCAGTAGCAGAACAGCCGCGTCCGCAGCAGAGGCTGGCTAGAGGATGAGGGAGGCGAGGTCGAAGAGACGAGTCGCGCGTAGTCGGCGCCGACGCCTCCGCGCGACTCAAAAGACTGCGAAAGACGAGGGACGCCAAGGCTGACAAGCTGCCTCTGGCTGCCCGCCGGCCAATCTGCAAGCGAATAGCGCGCGCGTGATCTTGGCCGACCGGCGTCACCCGGCGTTTTTCGGCGCGGGCGACGAGCGCCGGCGCCGCCGCGGCGAACGCTCGGCGTCGTCTTCTCGCCTCCGACGAGCGGCCGCTCGGCTGAGCGGGATGCGTCGCTGAGCGTCGGCGCTCGCCTCTCGTCGACGCTCCACAAGCGAGAGAGCGCGGCGGGCAGAACGCAGAACGCGAAAACGCAGAACGCGCAAACGCAGAGCGCAAAAACGCAGAGAGAAAAGAAGACGCAGAGCGCGCCCCTGAGCGTTTTCCAGCGGCTTGGCATCAGCTGGCGACGCGAGCTTTACCGCGCGAGGAGGGCGATCGCAAGCGTCGCTCCGTCAGCCGCGGCGCCGATTTCGTCTTCAGCCTCGCGGCGCGCGAAATGAACGCGGCCGGCCGGCTGTCTCTGCGTGCGTCGGCGGCGGCTTGCCCTCCAAGCTGCGCCGTACGCCGCGCTCTCTCGGGCGGCGTCGGGCGCTGCCAGCTCGAGATCCTGGCGCGGCTTGCGACGTCTGCGAACTAGTGCTGCTTGCTGCCGCTGCTGACCTATGCGGCGTCGCCGCTCCGAGCTGCGCCGAGAATGTTTGCGCGGCAAATACTTCACGTATCGGAGTGAAATTTGAAATGTGAGTTCAGCTCCGCTTCAGCTTGTTTCTACTGACTCAAGATAAGCGTCTGATTTCAGCTCAAAACACTTTGCGTCCCGATGTCCACGATTATGGTAAAAAAAGCTCCAGGACGTTTGATAACGTATACGGCAAAAAGTTATCAGGCCGAAATCAAAAGTGTTTCGTGCTTCAGTTAAAACAAACAGAGCTGAATTCGTGCAATTTCAAATTTTGCTCCAATACCGAGTGTGGAATTTACAAGGAACCAACTTACCATGGAAATAAAGCTGCATTAAAATCCCAAGAATGCACCTCAAAAAGCTTCACATATGTATCTTGATCTGCCAAGATTTGACGATCTGGGATACAAGCCGTATATGATGCAGAGATCGGCAAATTTGTTATTTGTAGATTAGTTGCTTTTGCATACATCCGGATTAGACGTAGATTGCATAACCGGTTTTCTTTCCTCCGAAATTCATCTGAAATTCCGATTCCAGTTATAACATATTTGTCTTGCGAGAGGTACTCTAAAGAAATGTTCGACTTTTGGACAAATTGTATAAGTATTTTGTCGACATTTGCGCTCGTCTTTGACGGCTGAGTTTAAGGTGAATGCATTCTATGATCGAGGTCGTGGGCTCGCGCCCTCACCTGAATAGAGATTGAGTTCTCTTAAGACACTATGCGAGTGAATTATATTTTCAATTGCTCGGCAAAAAAAAACGGCGACCAAAGCTACTGAAAACTTCCGGTACACTTGTGGCCGCGTTCGTCTTGTGGTACTAATCCTGTCAACCCACCGGTCGGGGGGGGGGGGAGAACGCCGGCTAACCTCGGCTCGGTCACTAGCAGACGATCGGGCTCCCACGGAGTCCGCTAGAAGGTGCTGCTGCAACAAAGAGTGCTCCGACCCTGCGCCGCCTCGGAGCAAGTCGAACGCTGGGTAACGACCTGGCGGTAAAAGGCAGGTAACGCAGGAAGTCCAGCATCATCCAGCTGAAACGCCGCTGAAGCAGCTGCTGAAACGACGACAGCTTGTCGCTCGGACTTGACTAATATATACATGCACTGTTGCTCATAGACATAAATGCATAAGATATACCAAATGCTGTACACAGATACCTGTACGCGTAGTATATGCACTCATGCATGCAAGCATTTGACTTCTTCTGTAGAGAAATATGTGTGTATGTGTATTTAGCTCAAAAAACGGTCCACTGTTTATGCGC
The DNA here is from genome assembly GCA_009760855.2 of Cristatella mucedo. Lineage (NCBI taxonomy): Eukaryota > Metazoa > Bryozoa > Phylactolaemata > Cristatellidae > Cristatella > Cristatella mucedo. The sequence goes on along the minus strand of WPIO01000006.1, from coordinate 5,601,463 downwards.
CGATGAGCTGCTGCGTGAACAGCATTATCTCGCTGCTTATTAGGTTGGAAGAGCCTCCAAAGTGAAGGCCGCAGCTCTCTGCGAGTCGCTCACATCCGATCGGCTAAGTTTACTTACAAGGACAGGCACTGGCAGCGAATTACATCGCCGCTCAAGTAGTCCAAATAAGACAAACAAGAAGCTGCATCGGTTACCCCCTTTGAATACAGAATATTGCTCAAAACCCTACAATCGCATATAAAAGCGAGCAAGACCGAATCCGCCAATATGTATTTGCGACCTCTTCGAGAAAAACCGACCTCCTCCCAAAGAGAGCTTCGATCTTCCGCTTCCTCAAGGTTCGTCATTCATTGCGCTTGTGGTGGCTTGTATGTACATGTATCTCCGTCTGTAACTCCACAAAGCGATAAAGACCATGTGGGCGTTACGCAGGAGAGTTTTGTATAGCACAGTCATAGTGTAAGCGGCTTTCGGTACGCATTCGGTAGCCAACAGACATCGTCTCACGAAAAAAAGAGAGTGGGAAGCATAAAATAGTCAGGAGAGCAGTTGAGATAGTGAGTAGCATGGAAGTAGCAGCTCAGGACCATTGAAAAGGATGAGCCGTAGTCGGCAGCAGGAGTGTAGTTGTTGCGTAAGAATTGTGGACGCGAGTTATACAGTCAAGGACCTGCAGAGCTATAGCTTCTACCGCCAACGGTCTTTAAGCAGAGGAATGGAACAGCTTATCTATAGTCCACGAAAGACCTGAGGGCACGAGGAGGAGGCTGAAACTGGTGCAGCAGTTCAGCCTCGGTACGGCTTGCCTTGTTATCGCCGAGCGCTCACCTGGGTTCGGGAGAAACTCCCTTGCTCAGCGGAATTATCCACTCCTGAGATTCTTCGCGTCTCATTCTCGCGGAAAAAGTATTCAGTAAGTGGGATAAAAGCTGACTCCTCACACCATATATTGAGGTGACCGATTAAAATGTAAGTAAATGGCTTCTTCACGATTACCATCTATTACCATATAATATAGATATAGATAGATTACTCTACTTGTGATACAATAAATTATATACTTGTTAATTAATTAATAAATACAATAATAATGATAATTAATATATAATAAAATATATCTATTCATTATTAAGATAGATTATTACTATCAGCGCCTTTTAATGGCAACTCTTTTCGCGTTCGTAACGCATTACCAAATCTAGTGACAGCCGACAGCTTTCATTGGCTGTCATCTGCTTTCAGGTGAGTTTGAAGAGTGTTTCAGTTTTCTCGCGAACAGGCAATGTACTGTAATTCACGTTCAGCGATCCGGCAAAACGGACCGCAACGTGCGGTGCTGCCCAAGTCAGCACCGCGCTTCAGTTCATAAATGGCCGCGTCTCGAGATACCGCAATCTCGCCACTCTTATCAATGTCCATCGGCGTTCAGCATTCCAGTGCCACTCAATTCCAAGTTATATGTAATTCCGCGCTCTTTACAGCTTTCGCGGCGGTCAGTCGGTCTTGGCTAAGCGTCCCAGCAAAAAAGAGGACCAAAGCCAAGCTGCAAGTCTGGGCGAGACACCGAACTTGACCCTGCCTCAGCCGCCTTGCTTATCGTGTTGGGCGGCAAGTCTCAAAGCTCGCGCGGCGCGGCGCACGCGGCCAGACCGCGGAGTGTGCGGCCCGAAAGGCGGGCTCCTCGCTTGGCCGATTCCCAGCCGGACAATGCAATCGGAGCTGCTGGACGGCCCCGCCTGCCCCGCTCGTTCTCGGGCCAGAGAGTAAAAAACGCGAGCCGCGCGGGCTCGCACTTCCGGACATGAATGAGCTGCTGGCTCACGGCATTTCCTTCTCCGCTTTTCCCCCTCGTTCACGAGCGAGTACAATTGGTAGCAGCGCACGAACCCGCTGTGCGAGCATGCGGCCGTGCGCTGTCCGACGTGTTGCTCTTCCTACACCGCTGACGCTGCCGCCGTTACGGCCGACGCGGTTACGCCGCCGCAGCGGCGTGGCGCGAGCCGAGCTAGTGCTACCTCGGCGATGGACGACGGAGAGTCTAAGCGAGCGGCAGCGCTCGCCTCGCGAAGGAAGACGTCGCGTGTCGCCCAGTGAGTGAGGTTTTTGCGTGAGTCGAGCGCATGCCCGACGAACTAGAGCTTGAACGCGTGCCCCCTCCCGTTCGGGAGGCCAGGGGGTCAAGGTAATGCGTTGGAGAGTTTCACCAGTTGAAGTAGCGCGGACTGTGAACGCGTTCGGCGAGAGGGTCGTTACTCGTTAAAGTAGCGCAGGTGAAAACTTATAATAACAAGACAATCATTCAGCAGTCTGTCCACAGTCTCAGAGAATTAACTCTCTTTCTAGGTCCTTTTCACATTCTGCAAAAATGCATGTCAGTTAGCTTGTGATGACATGCAAAGTGTCTACCAGCATAAGCAAGCGCAGACAGGGCTTTACAATATTAAGAGGAAGAGGTGCGTTTCAGCTTCTTTAAAAAAGATTTCATGCTGGGAGATGTCTAGCCGTCAGTCGGGAGTGAGTCAAAGGCTTTGGGAGCATTCGAACTAAGGCGCGGTCTCCAAAGGATTTGAGATTGCTACAAGGCACAGCTTAACGATTTGAGTCAAAATACTGGGTGGTGCGATGCTTAGCATGGTTGGGCCGCAGTTCAGTGAATCAGGCGAAGCTAGAGGATGAACAGACCTAAAGAGTGGTCGCCGAACAAGGGCGTAGGGATGATTCCACCGCGCGAGTACAATAGAGATGGCGAGAGAATTATATTTAGAGCGCGTTTATGGTTGGTCTGGCCGATTGGCTAGCGTCGCAGCAAAGCTATGGCGATGCTTCGTGGACGCTCGCGGACGGCTGCCATGACACACGCACCAGCTATCTCCCACCGACTGGTGTCAGTCGTCGTCGTCGACGTCAGATCATGGTCACTGGGAAAGAAAGACAGGAATACTGCATCAGCTTTCCGCTGAACATTTTGAACTCAAATATTGCACACCCTGCAAACAACAGGAGTCTCTGAAGGCACCGATCAGTTCGATTCAATACGATACTGTGTTTATACAGTTTCCAAGCTCCATTTGTTTTCATGGCGGACCCTGAGTTGCCGTAAGCTTTTTCTCATTTAGTATCAAAGATCAACCGTCCGAACCAAGTGCAGTGGTGCAGGTGGCGGCAGTACTACTCCGCTCTCCTCCTTGCAGCTCATCAAAAATGACGGAGTCGTGCGCCGAGGAGAAGAGTGACGACAACGTGGACGTCGATCAGCACTTTAGCAAAGAGGAGCTCGCCAAGATGAGCACCTACGAGAAAAACCGCTATGTGAACCTCAAAAGAAATTACCTCCACCTGCTGAAGATAGGTACGCAGCAATTCAGCGATCTACGACGAGCGTCGGCGAAGCGGCACACACTCATCGTCGTCGGGCGCCTCCTATATATACTTTTTCAGTATCGCGCTATTCGCTCGCACCAAAGAGAATGAATGTTCCACCGATTTCTCACAGGCGGCTTAAGCACGTTCCCTGTAAGTGTCCAAACCCGAATTTCATAGAACGCGATCGGGAACTCGAGGGCGGCAATCCTTCTTCGTCGTGGCAATTCGAAAAGCGAACTCTAGATCGCCCACAATGCCTCAACGGCCAGTGCGCCTTTGAGGCACTTACTCTCTCTCTCTCTCTCTCTCACCCGCTCTCTCACACTATCTTTACCGCTCTGTCACTTTCTCTATCTCATTCTCTTACACTCTCATGCTCTCTCCCTCTCTCTCCTGCTCTCTCACACTATCTCTCTCCACCGCTCTAACTCTCTCTCTTCCCCCTTGCTCTCTCACACTATCTCTACCACTCTCTCTATCACTCTCTCTATCACTCTCTCAGTCACTCACTCACTCACTCACTCACTCACACTCACTCACTCACACTCACTCACTCACTCTCTCTCGCTCTCTCTCGCACTATCTCCCTCTACTGTTATCTCGCTCACTCTCACTCTCTCTCTCTCTCTCTCTCCCAGCTCTCTCTCACTATCTCTCTCTACGTCTCTCTCTCACTCTTTCTCTCACTCTCTCACTCTTTCTCTCTCTCACTCTCTCATTGTATCTATCCTCTCTCTCTCTCCCCTCTCTCCCCCTCTCTCTCCCCTCTCTCTACCCTCTCTCTCTTTCTCCTTTTTTCTCTCTCTCTCTTTCTCCTTCCCCTCTCTAATAAATAATAAATAAATCCTAGCTGATTAAACAGCCTCTTTTTGTATAGCGACAGAAAAGCCTTTACGGCTATCACCACCGCTTGCAGTGGCGATAAACAATCGCCCAACGCAGGAATCGAACCCACGACCTCGGGACCGAGGTCGTGAAAGCAACCGCCTTACCTGGTGTGCCATCACGGCTCACCTCTCTCTCTCTCTCTCTCTCTCTCTCTCTCTCTCTCTCTCTCTCTCTCTCTCTCTCTCTCTCTCTCTCTCTCTCTCATTCTCTCTCTCTCTCTCTCCCTGTCTTTCTTGTGACTGCGGTCCGCTGTGACTCGCCGAGGGATGCCGTCGCGGCGCTGCAAGCGGTGTAGATGCTCGTCGGGGGCTGGCGAGGCAAAGTGAGGTGCTCCTCGCGGATCTGTTCTTCAGCTTGCCTCGTCAAGAATTATGCCTTCGCTTTTTTAGCCCGCGCCAACGGCGATCGGAAGAGCGACTGTATTCGGTCTCTTCCTGCTCGAATCCACTCCAGTGTCACTGTCTCCACGAGCCGTCACCTGTCTCGCCCTCTCTCTCGCATCTTGCCGTCTCGCTATTCCCCCCTCTGGGCGGCTGGCCGGCCTGCTGGCTTCAGCCATTTAAGCCAAGGCGTTCGAAACTCGGGCTCAGTGATGCCAAACTTTCCCTGGCAAAGAAGTGGTGATTAGCGCCCAAGCAGGTTGGGTTAGCATGCAAATAAAGCCGACCTATCCTCGAGTCATCTAACGCAGGAAATCGGCCGTGCTGCGCCAGAGAGACGCTTTGTCGATACGTAGGTTTGGCAGCTAGCTTACCAGCCCGCTCGTTTAGCTATTCACATTTCCTCAAGTCTGTGCGATGTCGAAGCTGAACCGAATTCCGCTCAGTGAACGACACGCCCAGCTCGAATCTTAATCTGCTCCTATGCAATAGGCTCGAATTCGGCTCCCGGGGACTCAGTTTGTGCGAGATGGGCAGATGCGTGTATAGGTAGGCACGTGGCAAAGAGAGTTCGGTCCGATATCTTCTAGCTGGCGAGCTGGCATCGCCTAGGAAAGCCATAGATATTATAAGACCAGCAGTACGCACTAAACCCACACTTTGAGCCCCTGCAAAGGATCGCCGCTTCGGTTCAGGTAGTCGTGGTGGCAAGATCGCCAGGAGAGGGAGCTTCGCACGAATCAATTTCCGAGACCGTTGCTCAGGCGACGGATGCCGCGCGGGCTGGGCTCCACCCGGTTGGTTGAAGCTGCAGCTGCGGAGGTTCGATGGCGTTAAAGGGATCCAGGCGACGAAGCCGCTGTTCATGCAGAAGAAGCAGCAGAGCAAGCAAGCCCGCCGGAAGTTGGAGGGCAGCGACGACGAGTGGCGGCCGCCGAACAAGGACCGATCGCCGGCTCGAAAGAGTGAGAGCCGCCAGGTGGCACGCTTCTCTCTCTCTCTCTCTCCCTCTCTCTCTCCCCCTCTCTCTCTCTCTCTCTGCCTCTCTGTCTCTCTGTCTCTCTGTCTCTCTGTCTCTCTCTCTCTCTTTCTCTCTCTACCTCTCCCTCTCGAGATACTCTGCGAGGCAACTTTTTGCAACGCTGCTGCATGCGGCAGCCGCGAACCATTACTCATTCGAATCACCGTCGGCTGACTCTTTGCATTCGTGGCTGGGCCAAAAAAAATTAAAGCGCCTCTAATTCCAGCTCGCTGAGCAGGGCTCGATGCACACTACGCCGGTGAAAAATGGCAGCTACGCTCGAGCCAACTGTGGCAATTTTGAGACTGAGGCAGGCGAGCGAGTGGAAAAAGTGGCAGAATCGTCGGCTTGCGAGCGATCGAAAATTAAGTGAGCCACCCTCATTTCCTTTTTCATAGTCATTCTCCATCTTCAGAGTCACACATACTTTGGAGCAAATGGCGCTCCAAAGCGGCGAGCCTTGCGTATGAACCGACTTCTATAGCTAGCCATTTATAGCGCTACAGATTGTGCTCCAGTCATTCGACTGAGTGATCAGTCCAAAATCCAAGCTTCGGATGCGGTCGGTTGTGTAACAGTGACTCGGACAAAGGACAAAGGACAGATGATTTTTCTCAAAGTCTTTCTGTGTACCACACGAGAGCCTAATAATATAATATAATTAATAATATAATATAATTAATTTGTGCAGCGCCCCAAGAGGAACTTAATCTCTATTCAGGTGCTTCACATCTGCCTTGGGGCTCGAGCCCACGACCTCAACCAGAACTTGGTCAGGGCGAGCACTTTCACCACTGGACCAAGCCAACTAGTGGGGGAATTATAAAATAAGCATCGCATAAATGTTACAATCAAGCTCTGGCGTTTGGCGGACTTTTTAAAAGAGAGAAGCAGATACCAAAGAAATCGAGAGGTTTCTAGTTCCCAATGAAGACTGACCCTAATCTATAGGCATCGTTTTGACGAGCGAATTGCTTGCGCCAAGTGCATGCCTCTGCTAAGATTTTTTTAGGGCTTCGAGGAACTAGATATTGCTGACTAAAAGATCTTGTTGTATTGCAAGTATTATATATATGCATATATATAATATATATATATATATATATATATATACACATATAGTGAATACGAGGAGCTCACTTCCTTTGGACTCGTTTTGCTGAGTCATAGTACACGTAAATTACTATACATCTATTACAAGTCATTCCTGGACGTAATGGTCACTGAAGGCAAAGCTGCGCCACCTTTCGGTGTGACAAGAGTTCGCCATCTTGAGGCTTGATATGGGAAAGAAAAGACTTTCTCGCTTTTATTATTAGAGCTTGTGATTGTGGATGCACCGCAGTACCGGCCAAGAAAAACCAGGAATGTAAATTAAGCCATAGGCTATTCGCGCAGGCATACATCTTCATTTGACTCTATTTAGACGAGTAAGGAGCCGGTTTTCATTGGTCAAAGCTATTCCTCGAAGTTCTACCGCCGGATGGTACGATTAGCAATCCCAAAGAATCCGGTTTTTAAGTTAGGGTTTCATGACAAACTAATTAACAGAAAAATCTGTCGTATTAGGTCAATATTCGGGCAACATAGATATAATTAAAGTAAGTAAAAGAAAGGCTGGCTTACTTTTCAGCCTCATTTATAAGCGACAAAAGAGCCAGAGCTGCTGTCACTTCTGCTTGCAGTGGGCGAATAAGAGCTGTCTGCTTCAGTACTCGAACACACGATTGAAGCCGTGAAGTGTGAGCGGCTTTCAAGATAGGATGTATTTACACAAGCGACAGCAACTTCTGACAAGTCACTCTAACAATCTAAGGCCATGCAGCCATCTTCCTGGGAATGTAATTGAAGCTCTTTGTGTCAGATGCTTTCCCGAAAGTCCATTCACACCCTTTGGGCTACGTGACCTCGGCCCTCTGCTGACTTTTCTTGAAGTTTGGTATCTTCTGCTTCTCAGCTTCTTTCTCCAGTTTCTCATCTCTTTAGCTTTTGTCTTAGTTTAGAAACCACTGGTATGATTGCAGTTGTATAACCTCTCGTCAAAAGAGACCGCCGGCGAAAGCTGATGACAGTGAACTGACAGGAGAGTACAACCATGACCTTCCCTTGGCAAGACAGCACCCCAAGGCTGTCTTGACAGGTGTTGCCCTTTGCATGTAGGTGTCATTATTTATGATCTATCAAGGATCCTGCTTTCATAGCAGTAGAAGAGATAAGAGATAATACTTTCAGATTTGGAGAATTGGACCTGAACGAACAAGATGCTTTCATTGAGTCAAGCCTTGCACTAGATACGAAGCAAATAAACCCAGATTTTTCAAAGCTCAAGAATAAATTCGTCTGAGAACTTGAAATCGGTGATGAATTTCAAATGGCAGATGAACAGTGTCGATAGGTGAGCAGCTGTGGAGCTAAAAGAAGTTTCGTGGTGGAAAGGGCTAATTAGGTCAAGCCACCTTTTTAGCAGCCACAAAATAGCTTTCGGTCTCTATCTATAGGTATAAAGCCAACGTTTAGTTCTCAATGACTGTAAACGAAAAATGCATCTGTATATAAGTATTTTTTTAAATAAAAAATTCGCGGCGGCATCAAAATGACGTTATATTCAAAGAATGCCTAAACAATTATATGACCGATTACTTTGTTTGCAGATTTGAGGAGATCGACTAAGCTCGTTGAATATGCTGACTATTCTCCAGAAACTAGTGAAAGTGAATCTGACTCTGGGGTAAGTACAATATTTTTATTTTTAAAGCAGCTCGTTGTTGCTCACATTGACAGCATATTCACTGGATGCTGGCTAATAAGACACAGGAACTCTTCACAGGCCAATCTTGCAGCCGAGCAGGGGTTCCGATGAGGGTTTAGCAGGAAAAAAACGTTTGCGTACAGTTAAATAGAGATAGAGCTGAGAGTCGAGGAAAAAGGGAAGTCTGTAAAGCTTCAGGGGTTATAATGACGCTAGTCCATGGGTGTCCAACCTCTTTGTCTTGGGGGGGGGGCACATTAAAAAAGTTTAAAAAGTCCGGGGGCCAAATGTAAATTGGCGTAGTTGACCACATCAGAAAATAAGATCATAATTTAGTATGACTATTAATATTATAATTAACAAATAAACCGCAATACAATAGTATTTTTTTAGCATACTTATAATTAAAAATAATAAATAATAAAAAACTAATCATGTGTCCTGGAAAATAATTTGATAGATATTATGGCCAATCTTTTACTTTTGGATTTTTATTTTAATAACATGAAGACAGAAACTTATGAAATTTACAAAATTAAATGACAAGGACTCACATAATTTTAATGTCTTCGGATTAATTAAATGCCACAGGTATTCAATGTCTTCTGCATTGCAGGCATCAATGAGATATTTGGCATTGCTTCTGTTTGCATAAAAAGTCGACATCTGCTGCAACAGTGGATGTGGCAATTCTAAGGATTCCTGATAAATGTTCATCTGTGAGAACGAATCGAGTCTTTGTTTTCACATTTTTCAGTCTGGAAAAAAGCTGTTCACAGCCATATGTGCTGCCAAAACGTGCAATATACCTGCGAGCATGTTTGGCTAGGTTAGGAAAAGACTCTGATGAAACATACTGCTTGTAAAAGGTAACAAGGTCATGCTGATCATAAGCAGTTTTTAAATTGCTGTCATCATGAATGTCGATTAGTTCGAGTGGAAATTTATCAGGTGCATCAGAGGGATCGATATCAAATGGATTACTAATCATGCTCATGTCATCCGCATGTTGTTGGAAATCCTGAAACCTCTCTTCGAATTCATTAACAAGTTTGCTAACAAGAGTGGAGTACTTCATATCAGCCAGCGTTTCAGGCGATCTTGTTGCTAGTGTTGTGAAATGTAACAGTTTCTTCTGATCTAAGTGTTCCGGAAAAGTTTCAGCTTTTGCACAAACGTGACAACACACTCATACATTTTATGGATCAGTCGACCCTTACCTTGGAGTTTGACATTAAGATCTGCAAGATGTTTGGTCATGTCCACCAAAAAAGCCAAGTCATTCAACCACTGCTGGTTATCGAGGAAGCCAACATCTTTTCCCTTTTCTGTCATAAATGTTTTTATTTTGTCCCGAAGTGACCAAAACCTGGCTAACGTGTTTGCCCTACTTAGCCAACGAACTTGGCAGAAATAAATAACATCACAATGATCTGATCCCAACTCTTCAAGGAAAGCCTGAAATTGTCTGTGGTTTAGCGCACGAGACCTTATCACCTTGACTGTTGAAACGACATTGTCCTTTATATGTTGCATGCTCAAGACCTTCGCACATAGCTGTTCTTGGTCGATGATGCAGTGATGACTGACAATTTTGTGAGGTACTAATTTTACCATTAAAGATACAAATCCATTGTGTCTACCTGTCATTGAAGGGGCTCCGTCTGTGGTTAAACCAATCAATTTAGTTTCAGGAAGATTAAATTTTGTGAGGACCCTCTTGATCTGATCCAAAATATTCCTCATCGTTGTAGTGCCTTTCATTGAACATATATCCAACAGTTCTTCGATAATGACAAACTTTCCTGTTACTCCTCGTACAAACACCGACAGTTGAGCCGTATCGCTATTGTCCGTGCTTTTGTCGAGCAAAAGAGAATAAAGTTCGCATTCAGCAAGTCTTTTAGTGAGACTTTCTTTTATGTTGGATGCGAGCTCATCAACTCCTCTCGCGACCGTTTGATGAGAAAGACTGACTTTCTCTACTTCTGACTTCTTTTCTGGACAGACCACACCAGTAAACAGCCTGAGGCATTCCGTAACAAATTCACCATCGGAAAATGCTATCACCCGCTTAGCTATAGCTTCAGCTATTAAAAAACTTACTTTGGTTGAAGCCTCACACTTGTTGCTGACTGCTGTAAACAATGACTGCTGACCGATGACGCTCTGTTTCAACGAGTTCACGCGATCAATTCGAAGTTCGCCAGTCAGGCTGTTGTACCTGTCGCCATGCTTTGTTAGAAAATGTCGCTTAACATTGTACTCCTTTGCAACGGCAATTGTTTCATGGCATATATTAGGCACATTATCATACCGAAGCGTTCCATTACAAAATAGTCTACGGTCCAAGATGCTTTGAAAAGTCTTCCTTCTTCGTCAATTTTTTGTTTTTTGCTAGTATTCACATTCGCCGCCATTTTTATGTGAAATAAAAAACAGATCAGTTACGAATCGATTAAATTATATTTCATCACAGCAATATCTTATTATTAGTAAGTAAGTTGAGCAATACGCGTTTTTTGAAAAACCTACCTGACTGATTCCAGTTCGTGCAGCAGCAGCTGAGAAACGGCTCTTTTTTTCTTTCCACAGTGTGAAACAGTTAATTCCGCTGGCGGAAGCGTTATAAATGTGATCGTAATGGTGCCGCTTTAGCACAAATATATTACCCCTTCACGCCAAAATGCTCACATGAAGGCTAGCAAAATAAATCGATTTTTTTACCTTCACGAGAAAGTAGCCATTCAGACACCTTCACGCTTCACGTGCGCGTGAAGTGCAGCACAGCGCCTTATATCGCCGTTTATAATGATTAAAAACTAACGAAAAACATGGTGACAAATATTTTTGGGATAACGTTGCGGGCCGCATAGAAGACCTGGGCGGGGCAGGTTGTGGCCCGCGGGCCACGTGCTGGACACCCTTGCGCTAGTCTTTACCAGTGAAAAGCTTAAGGTCACACCCTGGCCATACCCTAGAAGGTGGGCTAGATTATCTGCTATTAAAGCTGGAGAGCCGACTTCACATATGGGAGCGTATAGTAAATATACACAAACCTTGATAACAAGTATAAAATAAATATTTCAAAATAGTTTTTTAACAATTTCTACATCAAAGGAAGTTGACCTAATGTTTTCTTTAAATGAGCTGAAAGTCGTCTTTCAGGTATTGATCAGCGTCGGCTAGTGAATCAGCACTGACTTTTCTTAGAAGACATACTCTCATATATCGACCTAACTTAAAGTTGCGAATTGAACAGCCTCATTTACATAGCGTCGGAATGATATTTGCCGAGCGAGTGCTTGCTTCATTGATCGATTTGATTGAGGTCAGCCAAAGCAGGCTGACTTTAATTGACGTCGCTGCTCATTCGTGTTACGTTTCTATCAGAACCTTACCTGCCGTTTTAGTCTAGCTGGATTAAGCTCAAGAAAAGAGGAATAAAGAAAACTATTAAGAGAGGCTTCGTCGTACCATGTAAGTTCATGCCTCCTTTGCATGTGAGTGTCTTTAGGCAACGGGGGACAATTGCTTTTAACTGGTGTAACTGGCTTTAAATTAATTAAGAGCAATGATGCCGAGGTCGAGTTCATGCACAGCGTTCTTGATTCACAGACGCACGATCCCTCAAAATTGATGCCGAGCATCAACCTCTTTTTAACCGCTTCTAGGCGGCGATTGAGCAGATTGCTTCTCTAGCTGCCGTGTAAACAAGCTCGACATGATTACAGAGTTCGTCCTCCAAGGCAGCTAGCATTCACAATAACCCCAGCTCGACCACTAAGTAACGTTCCTAGCAAACTCCACACCTCCACTTCTCGGCAGTGCCTTAGTGGTTGCAGTCAAGCTTGCCACGAGTGACCTCGTATCTCCCAGTCTAAAACGACTGCTAGCTCTCTAGAACCCCTTACCTACTGTTCTCTTTCTGCTGAGATGCATCGATTTGCTGCTGCTCTGCAATAGCTGTAATAATAAACATGGCCTAGCCCCAGATTTTGTCCGTGCACCTTTCAAGAAGGCTGCTATTAGGCTACTCATCAAGGAGACGACAGTAAGCTAGTATAGTCAAATCCCCCTAATATTATATACAAATTAAAGAGTAGAAACAGACTAGCTTAAATCATATATCAAAACATCAAACTTCAGTAAATTAAAGTTAGGTTTTAAAGCTTAATCACTGCAGACAGTGAGCATTGCTGCAGGTGTATGATGACTTCTCAGATATGCTGACCTAGTTAGAGTCTCATTGTGCATTTTTCTGGATTTTTCAGCAATATTTGATTATCTGTATCACAAAGTCTGTATCGAGTGCGTCTGCTCCCACCTTGGCATCAGCGGCACTCCATTGCAACGGTCTAGGTCGTATCTCAGCGAGAGACTCTCGAGCATTGATATAAAGAGGCATCAGACATCTAAGGAGCCTCTCAAGTATAGGGCATCCTATGGCTCAGTGCTCGGTCTACTTATTCTGTGGTAGCAGATATGTAAGGAGGTTATATCGCTGCTCTTGCCTATTTACAAGAAGCGTTGTAGATTCATTTTGCAAGCACAGGGGATGCCACCAAAAGCCTGAATATGATCTGTTGAGTCGAATGTGTGTGTGTATCGCACGGTCAGGCTGGAACAAAATGTAATACTGCTCAAATGCGGTTGAGGTCGAGATGATAGAGGCAGTATCTTATCTGCAAACATGATAGAGGCAGTATCATATCCACTAACTTTAATAGTTTGCGTCTAAGTTGATAATAACATTAGATTTTTATAGCGCTCTTAAAGTACTTAATTTCTTTCCAGACCTTTTGTATTGCTGCAAGGAAAGCATGATTGAATGATTAGTGATAACACACTCAATGACGACAAGCATAAGATGGTTAGAGGTGACACGCGTAGGATCAGCTTGCAAATATGGTAATACTAATGATAGTAATAATGCATTCTCAGAGAACTAAATCTCTCTCTCCAGGCACTTGGCAGATGCTGCATATAAAGTACTACCAAATATTTTGTGGTAACATCCGCTAGCAGCAGGCATAGTGTAAGCAGGTACATGCACACGAAAAAGCCATCACAAAGAGCAACCAAATACTGAAATAAAAAGTGCTTTTAAGCTTCTTTTCCCATTTCATCACGTATGGGGACGTTGTGACATGCGTCGGTAATGAGTTCAAGGTTTCTGAGCATAGGAACTGATGGCATGTTCTCCAATGATTTTGAGGTTCGTAAGAGATATAGCTAAGCAATTCGAGTCAGAACAGTGGGTTGTACGATACTTCTTCTGGTGAGGGAGTAGTTCTGATAGGTAGGCTCGAGCCACAGAATAAAGGGAACTAAAAGTACGTGATAGAACCTTGAAGTCGATGCGCTTTTTGATTAGGAACCAGTGCAGATCGGCAAGAAGTGGTGTGATGTGGCAATTGCGGCGGTCACGAAAAACAAGCATAGCTGCAGAGTTTTGTACCAACTGTAAGATTGCATTGGCCGGGAGACAAGCACGAAGTGAGTTAAAGAAGTCAAAGCGGAATATTAAAAATGCATAGACTAATTTAGATGTGGTGTTTCTGTCTAAAAAAGTCCAAATTTTAGCAATGTTATTTAGCTGAAAGTAGGCAGACTTGACTGTATAGCTGACTGATATGGTCGTCTAATAAAAAGTCATCTTGAAACAGGACACCTAGATAACGTGCAGATTCAAAACATGAGAAATGCTTATGGAACCGATTTTGTGCGCCAGGTTTTCAAATGTCTGAATTACACTTGGTTTGGCCATAACTAGCAAGTTGGTTTTGTCGTCATTAAATTTAGGAAAGTTTGTTTCCATTCATGTACTCATGTCATCAATGCATGCAGCAAGTCTGTATCGATTAGTGGCAGCATGCACAGTGTCAGCCGGCACAAGCACACAAAAGACGAACCACGTGGATCCACTAAATGCTGTAATAATTATACGCGTTTAGCTTATTTTTAAACATGGTCAAGTCAGGGGATGTCGGAAGTTAGTTCCAGGCTTTAGGAGCGTACGAACTAAAGACATGGTCTCCAAAGGATTCGAGGTTCGAACGAGGCGTAGCTAAACGATTAGATGTAGAAAAGCGAGTGGTCATGTGGGGGAGTAAATCTGATAGGTAGGCTGTAGTCAAAAAAAGAAGAGACCTAAAAGTGAGTGACGGAATCTTGCAGTCGATGCGTTGTTTGACTGTTAGTCAATGCTGGTCGGCAGCTACAACGATTTGCTCAGTAAGCAAGCAGTGGTCGACTGTCACGCAAAAAATAGCAACACAAATTAAAGGAAGATTCACAGTGGCTCTCCACCGAGGACATTTAGGAGCTAATTAAAACACTAATACAACTCTAGTAAAAGATCAACCTACAGATGATAATGGTATGATAGCGCTGGTAAGGCTTCATTACTGAAATTCGCCAGCCTCAATCACAGCAGTCGTCACGATGCTCTCCAAGCTTATAATAATCCGACTTGCATGGCATTCTAGCGTTTCAATTAGGCTTTATCAATTTTACTTAAAGATCTTAGTAGAAGTAGTCAGAATCACCAGTAACTTAGAGATAGGAGCCCTGACTTAAACGCCGTTAATCAATAGCAAATAAACTTTTGAACGATGCCAGTCAAGTTTACAATTGCAGGGGTTACAGAATGCTCTAGCCATGTTGCATCGCCGATGTTTCGGAAATAACATTCCTTTCTCTAGACCTATTCAACATGTTATATTTATATAATTAATATGCAAGAATGCGTTATAGCAGCGTGCATTCAGTCAAGCCATATTGGATGTGTTATAATTAATTTCAGTAAAGGAAAATGTAACCTCAAGCAATCGACCGAGCGGCACGGGATCGACGGTAAAAGTGATCTTGTCGAATAAAAGAAGGTGCTCTATGCGACTCAGAGCCGAAACAAATTATCAGCAGTACATGTTGGATGATGATACTTACATATGTACGTATTAAATACTGTTTTGGAGCTGCTTTATCAGACTTAAATAAGCCGGTCAAGAGGTACTTTTTTTTAAAGACGGGCTATTCGTTGGTTCCGCCTACCACATTGGTCAGCAGCGTGTCCTCTTGGCTGTCAATAGATTCAAGGGGGGGGGGGCGCAGATCTCAGAAGTGTTTGATACAAAGCCGGATCCATAGCTTGGACGGGCATGTATCAACGTAATAACAAGCAACTGCTTAAAAAACTGTTGAATATATTAACAGTGAAGTGGCTATTTTGTGACGTTCACAGATTTTTCCCCACACAGGCACACATGGATGCTATTGCATTCTAAATCTTAGATGCTGTACCAAGCTTCAGCAGTTTAAATACGTTGTGATCGGAAACTAAGAGCTGTACTTCAGTATATTGTCTATCTTATTGAAAGAAGAAGAGTCTTCATTGGTTTCATAACTTCGGCTCTCAATTCTCTATACTATGAGTGGCTGTACTGTCTCAGAAGATCCTTTGCTAAGCACTATTATAATTTCGCATCGTAAAAGTCACACCTGTGGACTAATCTGCTCCGCTCAGTTTCATATGCGCCTTAGCGATTTTGTCTTTTTTGGTCGTGTGGGTACTTACCTGTTCATGATTAAGTATTTAAAAGCAACCAGTGCTGGTAAGCGTCTTTCTCCTTAAGTATTTTTATATGCTAGTTCTAAAAAATGATGCATACGTGTTTGAATACTTATAAAAGCTTGACGCCGTAGTTTTTATAAACCCTTGGTCACCAGTTCTCCTGCAAAAACGAGTTTCCAAGTACGATAATAAAAATTTGGTTCTCTTTGGAGGTTATAAAAAACTTTTTATTGGACCTTTTACTATAATCTGTTTTTAGTTAGCGGTCAATCGCAATGCATAGGAGCTCGATCTCAATCTCAATTAGTTCCCGATTCTTTAATTCTCAAATTAACAGGTGCCAACCATAAAGCAACCGACCGAGCATTTTGTGTCAAAAAACTAACAATTTATTTTATGCTCTCTATAAACGGGTGGAAGTTGACTGTCCATTTCAATTCCCATTATCTGGTCTATTGTCGCAAGGAGACATGCTGGTTTCACTATTGATTTATTGATAGCATATTTTTGCCCCGATCGATGCAAAAATAATCAAAGCTGGTCCAAAGCTCACCTTTATTTAAGGGCCGTTGTCTGGTAGTGCTCGCTCGCTCAAGAAATTTTAGCTGTTCTTCAGATGGTGCGATGTCGCCATTAGTCGATATCTACCGGCAGGCCTTCTTCGGCGGGTCAGTGATCGCCCTATCCAAAGCTCGTCTATTAAACCTACGACCCGTAAAGCGTTTACAATCCGTTTAAAGCACTGAATAGTACTGGTTGCTGTAGTAGCCCATCCGCCGTAGCCGATCACGTTGTGAAACGACGACCGGCTGCCGTTACTAAGGTCCAATTCAAATTCGAAGAGCTAGCATAAGCCGGGCCGAATATACGCCGGCGTGAATGCAAGCCACATCATTGCCGTCGCGCAGTTGTTGTACAGCCTCTTAAATCCGGCCTACTAAATGTCCGCTCGCTAAAAATCAAGAGGTTACTTATCCGTGATCAGGTGGTCCAGGAGAAGCTAGGTGCATTTCTGCTTACCGAAACTTGGATGACGCCTCGTTCCAGTAGTTGTGTATCTCAGACAACTCCATCCGGGTTCTAATTCAATCAGCCCATGCGTTCTGACAAGGTTGGTTGCAAGGTTGCAGTTGTTGCTCGAGAATCGTATGGCCATAAGATGTGCATTTTTTTGCATGGGCCATCGTTTGAATCGGTTGCAATTAGGTCTTTATCAAAGACAATGCCTCTCACTGTTGTGATATACCAGCCTCCTTCTGGCTGTCTAAACTTGTTTACAGAGGAGTTTTCAGAGTTCCTTGATAAATTATTTGGGTGTGATAGGCCGTTAATAATTGTAGGAGCCTTCAATATTCACGTTGACAACCCTAGCAACAGCCAGGTCCGCTCATTTCTTGATTGTCTGGAGAATTTTGGTTTGGTCCAACATGTTAATCATACCACCCACGGCGGTGACCATATTCTAAAACCCTTGATCATTAAGGATGTCCTAACCAGTGACCTTATGGTGTGTCCACTGACTTTCTCAGATCATTGTTTGGTCTAGTTTACTGTTCATGCTCCCTTGTACGTACAGGGTAATGTCGAACTTGTCAAACGACGTAACTTACAAAGCATTGACATAGACAAGTTTTTGAAATCTGTTTGTGATGCAGGTCTTTGTGATCTGCATTCAGACTCGACCGGCAACCTCGATACCCTCACTTATGCAATGAACCCGGTACTCAAAAGTGCTCTTGACAAGCATGCTCCCGTTCATTCTATCCGTGTTCAAAGTTTTGGAGATTCCTTTCAATTTACAAAAAACTCCTAAAGATGCGCCGGGTTAAGCGCAGTCTTGAACGTCGTTTCAAGAAATCGGGGTCTGATGCAGATCTAGTCAATTTCAAGACTTCCTTCAAGTTTACACCCGATAGCTTAAAAAATCCAGGGCTTCTTTTTTTTCTTTTTTTTCCATCCGAAAGCTGAATTCCTGCCAGTCAGACCGCAAACGGATTTATAAGACAATAAACAATTTACTGGCCAATGCTGAGATGTCTGACTCCCCAGATATTAAGGACTCAGCCGAAAAGTTTTCAGTCTTCTTTACTGAAAAAATTGTGCACATTCGTGCCTCCATTAAGCCCCCACCGACTAAAGCAATCGCGGTTCCACAACCTGTGAGCTTCCTTAAAAGGTTCTCCGAGATTTCTTCATGCGATGGGCTACCTTAATAAAGTATCGAAAAAAAACTCGTCTCCTGAAGACCCCATGCCTTCATCTCTGTGGTCTTCACTAGCAGACCAACTTAGCCCTGCCATAACAGAGATTTTTAATGCTTCTCTTGGAAAACGGGTCGTACCTAAGTCCTTTAAATCGGCAATCGTTAGACCCACACTTAAAAAGCCTGGATTAGATACAGAGATCCATGCAAACTATCGCTCAGTTTGCCTTCATCATTTCTTGTCAAAGATTCTTGAAAAACTGTTGCTAAGCCGCTGGTTGAACATATTGAAAATACTAAAATGTCTGAAACATTTCAATAAGGGTTCAAGAGACTGAACTTCACTGAAACTGCTCTCCTCCGTGTTAACAATGGCATTCTACGTGGCAACGACGACGGGAATGTCATTGCCCTAGCCCTACTAGATATATCTGCTGCCTTCGACACCGTTGATCACGATGTTCTGCTTGAACGATTGAGAACAACGATCGGTCTGGCAGACGAAGCACTGGCATGGTTTAAATCGTACTTGCCTGATCGTGTTCAATCTGTGTCGTGGGGGTCAGGTCTCACACACAAAGAAGGGTCACCTGTGGAGTCCCTCAAGGGTCTGTATTCGGTCCCTTGCTGTTATCTATTTATACGCAACCTCTTGGAAAAGTGATTAAGGCCCACGGAATAGGATATCACTGTTATGCTGACGATACTCAACTGTTTTTGTCATCCAAACCGTCAGAATCTGCTGCAGCAAATGAGAAACTGAATGCTTGCTTTGCCGATATTCAATCATGGATGTCGGAAAACTTCCTGAAGATAAATGACGATAAAACTGAACTACTGCTCATAGGACACCCTAAGCGTGTGGCTGGATTAAAAGGCTTTGCTGTTCTAATAGGTGATGCTATTGTGCGACCATCACCACGTGCTCGAAATTTAGGTGTCGTTTTTGACAGCCGTGTCATTTTTAAAAGCTTCATTCAGAAAACTGCTTCTGCAGCTAGTCATCACGTCCGATCCCTATCCAAGATTAGGAGCTGTCTTCCACAGTGGCTTTAGAAAAAATTTAACTAGCTACTCAATTCTGTCTTGGGTTGATTATTGTAATTCCCTTTTGGCTGGGCTGCCAAAGAAATTAATTAGGCCACTGCAGCTGACTATGATCATGGCTGCAAGGTTAGTCTTTAATTCCCAGAAGTTTGAGCACGGATCTCCTTTGCTAAAAGAGCTAGGATGGATGCTGGTTGTGCAACGGATACAGAGAAAAGTTCTCACGTTGACCCACAAGGCCCGCCATGGCTTGGCTCCTTCGAACCTAGCTTATCTGCTGCGTCAGTTTCAGCCTGTTCGCGACTTTAGGTCCCGTGTGGACAATAAATTAGCTGTTCCATTACTCTACTAAAAGACCGTTGGCGACAGAAGCTTTAGCTCTGCCGGTTCTAGACTACGTTACTTGATTCCACAATTCTTATGCAACGACAACTACTTTCCTACTGCCGACTATGGCTCATCCTTTTCAACGGTCCTGAGCTGCTACTTCCATGCTTTTCACTACCTCAACTGTTCTCCTGACTCTGCTATGCTTCCCACTTTCTCTTTGTTTCGTGAGACGAAGTCTGTTGGGTACCGAATGCGTACCGAAAGCCGCTTAGGCTGTGAGTGCGCTATACAAAACTCTCTTTCGGAATACTCACACTGTCTTTGTGGGTTTGTGGAGCTACAGACTGAGATACATTGGAGAAACATGGTGCTTTAATGAAGTTGTTTTTTACTGCAAAGCTTCAGATTTTGGCGCGGGGGCCTACTTGGTGCAAGCCATTACGTCTGTTGCCCATGCTTCATTAAATGTATCGTATTTGAGTAAAAGGTAGAGGTATGTACTATTTTGGATGTAAACTATTGTTTTAGACTGTCCAACGTGTAAGAAAGAGTATCCTGATGGATGCAAGCAGCATCCGCTGCTTCTTGTACCGGACACCAAGGTAACATTGTGTTGTGCCTAGGAATGCATTTAGAAGCTACCAAAAACGAGTTAGGGTAGAGTAAAGAGTAGAGTTTACCATGCTTCATAAGAGCTTGGGTATATTCAATAAGTGATTGAGATTTTCCCACCTATTATGTTGTTAGGTAGTACAGTTTTAACAAAAGTTATACTAAATTCTAGAAGCAAGTGTTGAACCGATCAGTCGCCTGCACTGTTAACTTGGCCAGGTTTGCAATTACATGGAGGGAAGTTGAATGTTTTTAGCATGGTTCATAAGACAGGGCTCAAAAGTGACTGAGAATACTTTAGATATTAGGATTTTGTAAAACAGAATTGTTGTATTGCTTTGGAGTTTTTTTAAGAAAATTGAGGGTTTATGACCAAAATCAACTGTAATAAACTCAGCGGTCATTATAGGCACAAGAAATCGCAGTCGTTGACAGCTGCTGGTAAAATGAGTACCAGCGTACTAAGTGGCAGAAGCAGCACGAATGCAAGCAGATATATCAACTGTAGCATAGCATTTTTAGCAAAAGCCCGCATTCTTAAAATCAAGATATATGTATATATATTCCACAACCTGAGAGCTACAGAGCGACAGTAAACCTACCAAGTATATATATAGTAGCACTGCTCTGGTCGGTTTAGATTGTGATTAGCCCTTCCGTTATCGTCGTTAGTTAGAAAACGTAAAATCCGAGCATATTTAAACGAGGTCAGATTACCGACTGCCTAAGTTTCACATCTGATGCATTGAATATATGCTTTATTATTTGGTTTTAGTAATTTATTTGAAACTTATATACGATGCTGGCCATATTAAAGATTAGATAATGTTATTAATCTTGTACTAAGAATGGCCCAAATCTAAAAAAGCTTTTGAGAATGTCTCATCATAGCCGAAGCTCGATAAGAGAGGTGGCTCAACGGAAGCAAAGAGTCCCACGAATAACTGCTCTGCACTGTAGTAAACTGCTATATACTGCGATGCAGTTGCCAGTTCCACACCGAACTTCTCGGAACTACGGCTTTGGTTCCAAATTATTGAGAATAGTATTGCAAGTTTACCCACCAAAATATATCACGAGATTGCCCTTAGGCATTGTCATGCTATGGCCTGCCTTGACCTGGCCAAAACAGCAGCACAAAACACTGGAACTGGAATAAAGCTGCAGTTGTCACACACAAGCTTCTTCCAGCTGTGGTTTAGTTTCCGAATTGTAGTAGATAGTGTTTCACACTTACCCAATAGATTTAACACGATTGAGATTTTGCGTTTTCACTCCAGCGGTCCGACCCAGCAGGTCCGGCCTAGGACGTTCGGCCCAGGAGATCTTGCGGCCCAGATGGCTGCCTTCGGTGCAGCTATAATTTATACAATAAGCGTTTTCAACTGCGGTGTTGTTGATTTCACGTTATGAAGAACGGCTGTTGGGTTCCAGGGCGAAATTTCATGAGATTTCGCATGGGCGTTCTCACACAATGGCCTCCGATGGACCGGGCAAGCCGGGAAGTCGGAGCTTACGCAGCCGTTGCACAGTAATGTAATGTATCTCCGTCTGTAACTCCACAAAGTCATACAGACCATGTGGGTGTTACACAGGAGAGTTTTTTATAACCCACTCACAGCCTAAGCGGCTTTCGGTACGCATTCGGTACTCAACAGACTTCGTCTCACGCAACAAAGAGAAAGTGGGAAGCATAGCAGAGTCAGGAGAGCAGTTGAGGTAGTGAGTAGCATGAAAGTAGCAGCTCAGGACCGCTGAAAAGGATGAGCCATAATCGGAAGTAAGAGAGCAGTTGTCGAGTAGTAGTAGTAGTTGTCAGTAGCTTTTTTGATTCCACAGTATAGAAACGTGTTCCGAGTTAATCTTCGAAATTTTTTGCAATTGTGCAGGTACGTTTTCACGCAATGGCCTCCAATGGCCGGGCAGCATTGTAATTTTGTACTGCAAAAGAGCTGCCATTTCCTCAATAGGAGTCACGAAGTTTCGATTTTGATTCCACGTTATAGAGTAGGGGCTCATTCTTAAATGGTAGCCTATAAGTGATTTGATCACCCGCTTGGATCAAGCAGGTGACCGTTTTGCTAGCTAAGCTGTATAGGATGTCCTGCAAGCGTCCTGGGCACTAAGTTTTCTTTAGGATTTTGCACGAGTACTTTCGCAAAAGAGAAAGGTGTAAAGCACCATTAGTGGCAGGCGTGCTACACTTTGCTTTGAGCTGTAGAGTAAAATCTTTTTTTGTGCACTTGTAGTTCACTACACTGTCGTCAGAGATTTTATTTTATTAAACACGTTAGTAATACGTACCATTTGGTTGCTGTATTATAGATTTCGTGAACACAAAATACGTCCGTCCCGCTGGCTTTGTTGTGTGACCTTTTTTCATCTTGAATAACTTATCAATTTAGTATATTTTCCAATTCTATCGTCTGAGCAGTGTAGTATTGAGTTTCTTCATCAATGCAACTTATAATAATAAGATGCAGAGATATTTTTGGAATCTGTTTGCGATGCCGGTCTTCCTGATCAGCACTCAGGCTCTACAGAATCATCGATACCCTAAGGATCCAGAAAACTCAAAACTCAGAAGTGCTCTTTGCATGCACGATCCCCTAAATTCTATGTGTATGCCAACTCTTAGGGGCACTTTAGAATTTAGCAAAACCGTTTCAAAAGATTCACAGTTGTAAGCATGCGCAGGCTTAAACGCCGTTTTAAAAAGTTCAGGACTGACGTCAATTTAGCCGGCCTCAGAGACTACATCTGAGTCTACAATCTGTAGCTTAAAAAACTAGGGTATATTTTTGCATTCACCAACTAAAGCCCTGCCATTTACACCAAAAGAATTTATAAGATAGTGAGTTATTTACTTGCCAATATGAACAATCTCACAAGCTGGTTATTACCTGATCAGTCAATAATTTTCCAATTTCTGTGCTGAAATACTTTAACATATTTATGCCTCTGTAAAGCAACCTACGACTAAAGGAAGGCTTGTATTGCAAACAATGCATTTACTAAAGTCAAGTGAAAAGTGCTCGTCTCCTCAGGATTGTATACCACAACCTCATTGATTTTCCCATGCGGAAAAACTTGGTCAAGCCATAACTTGAGTTTCCGATTGTTTTGCTGAATACTTCGGTTATTCTGAAGTCCTATAAACCGACCATCAATCGAAAATACTAAAAGCCTGATTTGGACGCAGAAGTTCTAACAAACTATCGTGAAATCTCGTATTTTTTGTCAAATGGTTTTTGAAAGAATATTATTGTAAGTGGTTAGTAGAATACAATAGGAAACATGACCTGGTCAAGAAATCTCTTGCCGGATTAAAGTGAAAACACTCTACGGAAGTTGCTCTTCTTCATGCGGCTGATGGCATTCCAAGGAACAAAAATGACGTTTATGGTATTTACCTGACTCTGCTTGATTAATTGGCACTATTGGTCATGATATTCTACTTGAACGGTTGAGAAAAATTTAGAACAACAAGTAGTCTTGAAGATGAGGCACTAGTGCGGTTTGAAGTGTGATTGTTCACTACTGCCCAGTCTGTGTCGTGGTCATGTCACCTATAGAGTTTCATAAGTGTGAGTTCTCGGTTCTTTGCTGTTGTCAATTCATATGGGCATCTCAAAAAAGCCAGTCAGGTTAATAGGACCGATTAGCAATTCTATGCTGAGCATAAGCAGACGTACTTGTCGTTTGAACCATCTGAATCTGGTGCAGCGACTTATAAACTGACTGCTGGCGTTGCAGATATTCGATCTTGGATGCTTGCAAATTTCCTTAAGCCATACTACAATGAAATCAAACTCCCACTCATAGGCCTCCATAAGCAAGCGACTGAACTAGGAGGCTATTCTCTTATAAGTGATTATGCTGCAGTGTAACCACCATCTTCGATTTGGACTTTTAGTGGCCTCTGTGATAACTGATAGAGTTGTAAGTTTAAAAGCTTTATTAGAAAAAGAGTTTTCACAGATACTCGTAATGTTCGATCCCTGTCAACTATTAGGGACTTATTCCACGATAGCTGCCTAGCGATGTTAATAGCTACCTGGTTCTGTCTGGTTTGGACTTCTGCAATTCCGTTTTTGCTGGGATGCCGAAAAAATATTAAGTCTCTGTAGCTAGTGATGAATTTAGCGTCAAGGTGAGTCGAAAAATCCCAGTGGTTCGGCAGCACGTCTTCTTTGCTGAAGGAGCTTAGACGGCTTTATTTCGATCTGCGGTCACAGAGCAAAGTTTTTACGGTGATCGGAAGCTCTACCATTGCTTACTCATACTCACCTATCTGAGCTGTAGAGCCAGTATCGGCATTCTTCTGCTCTCAATGTTCTCTATGGATAATAAGTTACTTGCTTCATTCCTACTCTTAAAGACCGTTGCCGACAGAAACTTTTGCTATGCACGTCCAAGACTGTAGAACCCACTTCCACAATTATTGTGCAACGATATAAACTCACCTGCATCCGACTATGTCAAACTCTTTCCAGTCACTCTGAGCTGCTGCTTCCATGCTACTTACTCCATCGAATGCCCTTCTGATTCAGCTATAACTATAATTCATGTGTATAGAGCCCCAAGAGAACTTAATCTCTATCCAGGTGCTTCAAATGTGCCCCGGGGCTCGAGCGCACGATCTCAGCCAGATTTTTTCACGTGGCGAGCACCTTAACCGTTGGACCAAACCAGCTATAGCTATGAATTTCAACCTCTTTTTTTGCATGAGATGAAGTCTGCTGGCTACGTTTCGTACACTGAGAGCTACTTACGCTTTTAGAGCGATATTGCAAACTCTCTCGAAGAACATCCCCCTAGTCCTATTTACTATGTGGTTTCACTCGCCAGCTTCAGGTAAAAGTGGCACCTAAAAATAGCATCCTGTTGCAGCTCCAACAGCTCTTGGTTGTCCTAGCGGATAGGCCTGCTGTGGTTTGTTTTGGAGGTTCACAAGCAGCCATCAAACCAGGTGCTTGAACATTTGCACCGTTTTAGGTTCCGATCGGGAAAGACCGAGCCAAGAAGACATTGCCTTTTGGTCTCTCTGTTTCAAAATCTAAAATAAAGGATGCCGGTCTCGGCGTTTGGACCGACGTGCCGCTGACAAAGAATACTCTCTTCGGACCTTACGAGGGAGTGAAGATACCGTACAACGAAGTCGATCCTGAAAACACAACAGGATACAGTTGGCTAGTATGAACCTGTCGATGATCACTGCTCATCATGTGCTCAAGCTTCGAGTAGTCGTAGGCGATGGCAATTACGTAGGTTTCGAGTATAGCACGAATAGGACCACTACAAGGAGACAAATGCATGAGCTGCTCTCTGATAAGCTTCAAATTAGGAAGTTCGTCCTCGAGACAGCTATCGAATGCAGTGCAATTTTAAGGGGTCACTTAACCAGAGTGACACCGGCAATATCCTCCAGCCATAAATGTTTAAAACTACTATATAGGAAAGTATATTTAGAGTTTTGGTTGAGTGAAAGTAAAACTTAGAGGCGGATGTAGCAGGTGAATGAGTGTTAGGTGCTGAGTGAGTCACGAAAGTTCGATAAATACGCCGTAAACGTGGCAACGCATGTGGGCATTTTCTCGATCGCTGCTTGGCATTTTTGTTAGTGACTAGTCGTTTGAGGAGAACCATAATCCAAAGTGATGGGCCGGTGGCCAGAAGCAGCCGTAACCACGTTCGGCAGTGCTTGGGGCCAATCAAGCTTGCCATTATGGCCCAGCCCGTTGTGAAGTCTGTCTCACTTACGATAAACAATTCGAGACTGTTGCCCGCCTATTAGACAACCAAGGTGTGCCTTTGACACATTGAACTTTTGGCTGCAGCTAGAAATATATATATATATATATATATATATATATATATATATATATATATATATATATATATATATATATATATATATATATATATATATATATATATATATATATATATATATATATATATATATATATATATATATATATATATATATATATAATTTGTTCAGAGCCCTTAGAGAACTGAATCTCAATCCAAGCGTTTCACGTATGCCACAGGGCTTGAGCCCACGGCATAGATCATATTTATAAGAATCTTTGTCATTTATGGCGTGCACTTTAACCACTGGGCCAAATAAGGGCAGCCCTCTAAATCCCTGTTCTTCTACTGAGAGACCTAGATTTGCTGCTGCCATCCATAGCAAACGTGATTAGCATTTCCTTAGCCTCAGGTCACCATCCTCACAAGCTATTTGGCCACTCATTAAGAATACATTTAAAAGCCAGAAAATATTTTGAAACTTCCACCAAAGCTCCTTAGTATCGTTTCTATCTGAGGCACTGGACAGGTTAGTGGCAGAACGGCTAAACTCTTATAAAAATCTGAGTCTAATTAGTGAATTTCTCTCACGTTTGATGGTGACTTATTTGACTCAATGCTACCCTGAAGATGTGCATATGAGTGTAGAATCTTACTGAAAGTTCTGTCAGATCTCTCTACCACATTCAATTCCATTCTCCAGTGAGTCAATTTTGAGTACCTATTACCTCTTTTAGTAATTATGGTAATGCTCTTCCATGTTTTAGTTCATGAATGAGTTAGGTAGTTCAGAACAACCTGTCAACCGTCAACAGTCATACTATGAGCATTTTGAGTATCATGATGTAGCAGAATTCTGCGCTCGGTCCACTTGTGTAAACGATTGATACTCCCATTTCACTGATGCTATGGCCGAGCATAATCTAGGTTTTAACTGCAGATGTTTCAGTTGTATTTATGCTACGGTCTCTTTGGGCCAATAATAAATCCAAACTCTCTTGCCTTCGTAGCATTTTCTACTGCAGCTATTTCACTAAGACTTCAGCATAATTTAATAATTTGAACGAAAATAAATTATAATTGAATAATAAATCTAGTGTAAATCATGTTATGTAATGACTAACCTTTAAAAAGGACAAAAACGAACCTCCTGTAGTTCCTGAGCTGAATCAGGTGACTCATTGAAAAAATGACCACTCAATAGATTGCCATTAGGTCCTTTGTCTCATTTTAGGCAAGTAACATTGCCGAGTTAAGACTTCAGCATAATTTAACAATTTGAACGAAAATAAATTATCATTTAATATTAAATCTAGTGTCACTCATGATATGTAATGACTAACCATTAAAAAGGACAACAACGAACCTCCTGTAGCTCCTGAGCTGAATCAGGTGACTCATTGAAAAAATGGCTACTCAATAGATGGCCATTAGGTCCTTTGTCCCATTTCAGGCAAGTAACATTGCCGAGTTTGATCGTGGTTAGTAAAGGATGCTATTGCCAAACTTGTCTTTCCATGTATGAGATTCCATCTAGATTTCCATTAGTATTTATTGGAGTTCTTCGTGCAATCCAATATGAAACGTACCACTGGTGCAGTACTTGTTCGTCTAGGCTCGTCTGCAGAGAAAGTCAAAACTGCCACATTTCATCGCTTCTCATCAAACGTGTCAATGCTGTCATTAATGTATATATTTTTGGTCTCCAGCATTCTCTTCCTCCAAGTTGGAGATAGTGAGCTGCCGCTGTATCTCATTTATGAATATGCTTCATGGGTTTAGGTTTATAGAGAGGGGCAGCCACACCACTACGTCGACGGTTTCGACGTATGCAACTCAAATTGGCTTCGCTACATAAATTGTGCTAGATACCAAGATGAGTTAAACATGGAAGCTTTCCAGTATAAAGGAGGCGTATACTACTGCACAACAAAAGATATAAAACGAGGTCAAGAGCTGCTCGTGTGGTACGGTGATGAATACGCTCAGGAACTCGGCATCGACAAAACAGACTTCCTTAACGGTCCTGGTGAGCACGCTGATGCCTGCTATTTGCCTGAATATTTGATCACTGTCCTGAATGATGCTTTTAAAGTGCTTGTTAAACCGGGAAAAGAAATAATTTATAGTGCAAAAGGGAGAGCAAGAGTACGAAAGCTGGCTGGGTGGAATGATGGTGCGAGTGAATGAAGGGTTTAGTGAGAGGAAGATGAGAAGCTGGTGATGGAGAATACCAACGAAAAGACAAGCAATAGTAAACGCGCCAATGCACTTCGGGTCTTAATCTACATGACCCGGCAGTAAATTTTCTTTTTGCCAGCTCTTCGTTGGCTGCTGAAAAAGAAAGCGTAAACTGTCAGAATCGTAAATTGTTAATAAGAAACCACATCCTATCACTATAGACTTATTGGTAGCCATAATCAAACTTTTTTATCAATTGTTTTGGTTTCGCAAATAAAAAATAATCGTTGACATTATTCGACCGGGCCGCCATTAGACAAATTCTAACGTTGCAGTGACCTGCAATGAGCTGAGACCAATACTTCACCCTGTTTTTCACTGATCTAGTAGACGACATTGCCATCGCTGGCTCATTACTCCAAGGCATGGGAGGACAGAGGTCGGAGTCATAGTTGAAGGTGAAGGCTTTTCTTGCTTAGGTTATCCAAAGAGTCCAGTCATGACGTCTCTACGGTCTGCCTCTGATGTACAGGAAGGTGACCTGAGGGGTCTGGTCAGTCATTGAAGATCGTGTTAAATTTAGCGTATTGGGCTGTGGAAGGAGGACACTTGTTCCTTTTAAATAAGCTTACCGGGAAGTTATTGTTTGGCAGACCTACCCAAAAATATTTCAACTGACCATTAAAGGTCTCCTCAGAAATTTATAAGACCTTCCTCCAACTTGGCTGACTACAGTAACATACGCAAATGATTCATTTTCCAAAATAGAAAAGAAACTTGTGTTTTTCTGGCATAACCTATCCATTATAAATACCTTTGAGCTTAATAGAGCTATACAACTAGAGGAGGGCTGCCATATCTCTGAATGACTGACTGTTGACTTACAGGTTTACGATGACAATAATTTCTAGTAGTTTGGCACAGATTTTTGTATTAGACCTCGTTTTAAACTAACATTCTAGTTGAAAAAGGAAGCTTTGTCGTTCTTACAGGAAATAGAGAAAGTAGAGTATGTGTAGAATCGAATGCATATTCAATGACAACATTGTAACGATATTTGTATGGAGCAAAGGAGAGCAACTATATGTTGGATAGGCGAAGTTTGAGCGTGATTCAAATCGTTCTTGTTCTTGTCGTGTTCAATCAGTGTCCATTAGTGGCGCAATCTCACCTAATTGACTGGCTAACTGTGAAATTACAGAAGGGTCTATTCTTGTTCCTTTGTTATTCTCCATTTATACCTAGCCTCACCGACAAGTGACTCTGGCCACTGGGATTGAGTATCACTTTTATGCTGACAATATACAACTGTAATTGCCATTTAAACCGTCGGAGTATTTCAGCAACTGATAAATCGAATGCTTGCCTGGAACACATTTGACTCTGAAAGTCATATTTATTTCCTCAAAATAA
Source organism: Cristatella mucedo (assembly GCA_009760855.2). Classification (NCBI taxonomy): domain Eukaryota; kingdom Metazoa; phylum Bryozoa; class Phylactolaemata; family Cristatellidae; genus Cristatella; species Cristatella mucedo. The sequence goes on along the minus strand of WPIO01000006.1, from coordinate 5,571,883 downwards.
ATGATGACAAAACGAAACTCCTACTTGTACGCCACCCGATGCAAACGTCTGGACCAAGAGACCTAATTTTTCTAATTTCGATAGTAACCCTGTGTCCTTGCCTAGTTTTGGGTAAACCAAGTGTAGCTCAGACTTTGGAAAACTTAACTCTCAAAACCGGCAGTGGGAGAATATTGTATGTTGCATCTGCATGAAATTTAGCAGTCCGTATGTTCCAAAATGACACTTTGCAAGACGACTACATCTGATCTACGGTAAAGTCTGCGTAATTTAAGAGAGAAAAGCCAGGGCTTCTTTTTTGCTCTTAAACTGAAGTCCTGACAGTCAGACCCAAAACAGCTGTAAAAAAGACAATGAAAATTTTGTCCCCAATTCTGAGAGGTCTCACTCCCCCTGATAATTACGGTTCGACGAAAAGGTTTTCAGATGTATTCACTAAAACCAATGTGCATATTTGTGCATCCATAAAGCCCCTCGATTAAAGCAATTTTTGAATCGCAACCTGTGATATTCTTTAAGACATTTTTCGAGGTTTCTGCATGCGATGTGGCCACCTTAAAGTCTAGTAAATAAAATTTTGTTGCTCGCCCCCCCCGAAGAATCTATACCCCCCTTTTTGTGGTGTTCACTAGCGGAAAAACTTTGCCAATCCATTACAGAAATTTTTAATGCTTAATAATAATGCACTTGATAAAGTGCCCTCAGAGAACTCAATCTCTTGCTTCTTTGGAACAAAGGGGGTTGAACTAAAGTCCTTCAAATTGGCTATCGTTGGACCGATACTTGAAAATCTTGAAGCAGATTTAAAAGGTTTTGAAAACCACCGCCCAGTTTGTCATCTTAATTTTTTATCAACGATTCTCGAAGAATTTTCGCTAAACAGCTTGCAGCGCAAATTTTGAAAATAAAAGTTTTTCAGATTGTCACAACAGTTTAAGGCGGGATTCAAGAGGCATCACTCCTGAAACTGCTCTCTTCCGTGACAACAATGGCAGCCTTTGAATCAACGAAGCTGGGAATGTCACCACCATAGCTCTACTAGATTTAGCAGTTGCTTTCAAAACTATTGATCACGATATCCTACTTGAGCCATTGAGGGCACGATCTGTCTGGTAGACAAGGCATTGGTGTGGTTCAAATCGTATTGTCCGTTCCTGTTTAATCCGTGTGTCGGGTCACATCCACCATATGGAATCACCTAATGAGTCCAGCAAAAGTCCATCCATCCTTTGCTGTTCTCCATTTATACTCAACCTCAGGGAAAATTTATTCGGGCCGTGGATAGTCTATCACTTTTATGCTGATTATACACAACTTTATTTGTCATTTAAACCGTCTGAATGTGATGCTGCAGACATTCGATCCTGGATGTCGGCGAACTTCCTTATACCGAACGACTTCACTTATATTAAACGGACCTGATACTCATAGAACACCAGAACCCGAAGTGTGGCTGTACTATAAAGACTTGCTCTTTCAGTATATGATGCTGTTATGCGACCATCACCACGTGCTCAAAATTTAGGTGCTGTCTTAGACAGCTGCCTAAATTTTTAAAGCTTTATAAACATGACTGTTCCACAGCTAGCGATCTTGGCCTCCGATCGCTATCCGAGATAAGGAATGGTCTTCCCCCGTGGCTTCCTTAGCATTCAGCTAGCTCCCTGATTAAGTATTTAACTAGCTCCACGGATGTGTCAGCTAGATTATTGCAACTCAATTTTTGCTGGGCTACTAAAAAAGCCATTAAGCCACTGCAGCTGGTGATGAATATGACCTCAATGCTGGTTAACTAATCCCAGACGTCCAGCCATGCAGTCTCGGTTGCTGAAGGAGCTTCGACAGCCTCAAAAAAGCCATTTAGGCGTTAGTGGGATAAATAAAACTCTCCTGCTTAGCACCCACATTGTCTTTGGGAAGTTACAGACAGAGATAAATACATAAATAACTATAGAATTGTTAACATTTGGGTTTACTTTTATATGACTACTACATCTAAATTGGTCCATGCATTTGTGATATGTCGCCTTCGTAATTCACTGCTAGCTGGTCTACCCACCTGGGCAATCAGACCCCTAAAGTCGGGCAAAAATCTGCAGCTAGGCATGCTTTTAGTTAGTGTCCGAGTTGCTACATCACGTCGCTTATCGTCGACGTGCACGGGCTTCCAATAAAGCAGCATATTTACTTCAAAGGTTCTGTCCCTCATTTAGGTCTCTTGGTGTCTGGCTGCAGGCTAATTATCAGAAATACTCCCCCAACCAGGCTAGAAATTGTACCCGCTCTTCTTTTCTGACTCAAATTTTAACGCTACACCCGTATAAACCTCAAATTATCTAGAGACCTTGTATTTAGTTCGCACTTTCCCAAAGTCTGGAACTCAATTCTTACCTATGTCATGACATACCCTGACTTGACGGTATTTAAGCAGAAGTTTTTACTCATGAACCAGTTTATTACTGTAGTTAATGGGTAATCTGCTTATGCCTGATGATAGTGTGCATGCAGCAACTAATTGTACTACATGTTGACATTCTGCATATCAGCTTTAAATTTTATGCTTGGTGACATTGTGCATCTTATTAGCCATTAGCCATTTGATCATGCTTCTTTTCCAGCAAATGTAAAGTGTCTAGACAGAGATGGAGTTCTCAAAGGGCGCTATACAAATAAATTGTTATTATTCTTACAATTTATTAACCTCTTTACCTGATTTAGATTTGAGGAACTCTAATTTTTTCTACGGAAATACTCCGGACTGCAGATCACTTCTATCTGCACTTCACCGGCTCCGTCCTTCTTAATCACCAGCCACTTCAGGGTTCTCATGTTGACCTATAAATAATATTAATAATATATTTATGTAGTGAACTCAGAGAACCCAATATATTTCTAGAAACTTTACATTTGCTGCAAAAGAAGCATGATCAAGTGGTTAGTGGTAGCATGCTCCATGACAACAAGCATAACATGGTTAGAGGCGACATGCACAGGGTCAGCATGTAAATATTGTTGGTGTCTACATGCACAGGGTCAAAACGCATAAGCACATAAAGAACGAATCACATGGACCCGCTAAATGCTGTGATACATTTTTAGGTTTTTAGGTTCTTTTTAAATGTGGTCAAAACAGCGGATATCCTGACGCCAGTCGGATGGGAGCGTACGAACTGAAGGCACGGTCTCCAAAGATTTTGAGGGTTGAACAATTAGACTCTAAAAAGGGGATGTTACAATGCTTAGCTTGGTGGGTGAGTAGATCTGATAAATAGGCTGGAGCTAGAGAATGAAGCAAGCTTAAAGTGAGTGACAGAAACTTGAATTTGATTCGCTTCTTGATTGGGATCCGGTGCAGGTAGGCGAGAAGTGGTGAGTTGTGGCAACTGCATCGCTCATGACAGTCAAGCATAACTGCAGAGTTGTGTACCAACTGCAAGTGCCTGATTGCACTAGGCGGTAGAAAAGCAAGCAGTGAAATACAGAAGTTGATTTCATAATATCTGCGACTAAGCAAGCCAAAATTTTAGCAATATTATGTAGCTGAAAGTAAGCAGACTTGAATATAGAACTTATTTGGTTTTCTAATAGAAGGTTAGATTCAACAGGAGATTTGCTGTCAGCCGATTTTTAGCGTTCGGTTTTCAATTTTTTTTAAAGCTTGACTTGCTTGCACTATCACATCTATTCAACATCCTAGCTCCTACAGCTTGTGCGCTGGCCTAAAGCACTTATTGGCTTCGTATAGCATAGAAATTTCTCGAGCTGGGAATATTTTTTCGATCGAACCTCTTGCTCCCATTCGCGAAACGTCAATTTTTCGCTTCTGGCTTCTGCCATCAGCTTTCTCATCATCAAAGTCTTAGCTAACAACGTCTCAGCTTGACTTATCCTACTCAGCATGTTTTTAAGCGGACATGTGTGCATCTTTTTTAGTAGTCTAAAATGACTTCAATAATTTTTAGCGGATTCTTTTCAAATGAGATATAAAGCCGTTATGTAGAAATTTTGTTCTCAAAGATGATAGTCAAAACTTATTTCTATTTTTTCAAGTTGGATAAGTGAAGGTTCTAACCGTGAATAATACCCTGTGGAAATAAGTATCACATTGGAATGCTTATAAAAGACCCACGATTAAGACTCATCACGTAAAAAAATACTAACCAATTCATCAGCCTCTTTTGTGTAGCAACAGAAGAGTCTTTACGGCTATCACCACTGCTTGCCGTAACTATAAAGGATTGCCCGCCGCAGGATTTGAACCCACGACCTTGGGACCGAGGTCGTGAAAAGCAGCCGCCTTACCTGGTGAGCCATTGCAGCTCAGTCCTTTTAGTTGCTGCGTGTATTTACTAGTGGATCAATAGTTCATTGCAACTTTTGCAACTCAGCCTGGAAAGAGATGAAAGATGCTGCTCTTAAAAATCAACGTTACACAAATTAAAAATAAGGTTTCGTGCTATAACCTACTTTAATTAAAGGCATATGTTTAAGTAAGCCAGTGCTTATGTAATGTGTATTCTCAGTAAGAGGGTTGATGCTCATAGATTTCTTGCAATCTGCCACTCATGATCAGGCACGAAGCCTGTTTCTTAGCTAGGATCGGGATTAGCGCTTGCACAGTGAGTTTGCATGTTAATTAAATAGGAAAGCTGGAAGACAGTGATGAGAAATCTTAGGTTATCTCTGAGTGGCTCTCTCGAAATCCAAAGAATCGCGACCTTTAGGACTTTTCAAGATGGCGAGCTCAGTGGCGGTAGCATCTGCCGTAATTAGTGGTAGTTACGCCGAAATCGGAGTGGGAAAACTTGGAGCCAGGCTTAGGGGGGGAAGCAGCTTTTCTATAACAGCTTCGTCAGACCTTAATCTTGCCGTCAGTTTCAGGCGGCGTCGCGGACGGGAAGCCACTGAAGCAAGCGCATGCACGATTGGTTTGAGAGCTTGAGAGAGTGCTCGCGAGCGAATCGTTGCAGCATGTCGTTGAAAACCGGATGAACTATAGTCTAACGCTTAGAACGTACGAACTGGACGCGTGTCCGTCGATGTAATGTATCTCCGTCTGTAACTCTACAAAGTCATAAAGACCACGTGGGTTTTACGCAGGAGAGTTTTTGTATAGCGCACTCACAGCCTAAGCGGCTTTCGGTACGCATTCGGTAGCCAACAGACTGCGTCTCACGAAACAAAGATAAATTGGGAAGCACAGCAGAGTCACGAGAGCAGTTGAGGTAGTGAGTAGCATGGAAGTAGCAGCTCAGGACCGCTGAAAATTATTTGTCATAGTCGGCAGTAGGAGAGTAGTTGCCGTTGCGTAAGAATTGTGGAAGCGAGTTCCACAGTCTAGAACCTGCAGAGCTAAAGCTTCGATAAAGTCTATTGTAGCGATGGTCAGCTAGTTTTAATACAAGTCAGAGGCTGTGCATTGGCTCCAAAGCGCACGAGCTGCAAGTTACGCTAGCTAATTTTGTATTCCGGACTAGCTATATTAATGTAGCTAAGGTGCTATTGTAAGGCAGCGGGCAATCTCGATACCTGCAGCGCTGTGTCATCTCTGGCATCGTGCGTGCATGCCTCGGTGAGGCAACGCTGACTTGTAAACCATGCTTCGGGGCTTAACTTCCACCACTGTCTGTCATGCGTCTGCAATGAGCAGAATCGTTACTTTCGCGATGTGTGAGGCGAAGAATGTCAATTCCGGTGCTGTGCCAAACGCTGTGCCAAAGCACATCCGACAGGCACCCGGCAGCTGTGTGGTTAGACAGCAAGGAAAGACGGAGAGGGGGAGAGTCGCCCAGGAACGAACGGTGCTGTGGCTGCGGACGAAACAGCAGCGCTGGTGGCTGGTGGCATTTCTTCGCGAGCCTGCCCTCCGTGTGGGACCCACTAGTCGAGCCCCGGAGAGCGGTGGCGGTCGCAGTGAGCTTGTGTAGAGTTACCGAGATTTCCTAAGCGAGTAGCTCTCCTCTGCTGAGCAGGCAGCTTCGTGAGAGCCATCGAGCCGGTGGTGCTCGCCCCTAACGGCGGTAGCCATCACTGACGCGGCCGCCCCTACGATGTAGGGCCAACTTCTCGGTCAGCATCGACGTCGGTTCCCACAGCCACAGCAGCCACTGCCGGTGTCGCCACCGAAGCCGCCAAGATTTCGAGGGTCTGCCGAGCCTCGGGTCATCTAGGCACCGACCGAGACCCGCTGCTGCCGAAGCCGCTACCACTGCCGGCCGTCCACGGCGGCGGCTTCGCGCCACCAGTGACTCCTCTGGCCGAATTCGCTCTGCAATCGGAGGGGACGCGGACGCCTCTCCGGAGCTGTCGAGCGAGGTCACACCCCACCCGCGCCTGCGAGGCTGCGGCCACCGGTGCCGCTTCGGCTGCGGCAGCAAGGTGTCGAGAAGCCGACGAAAATGTGGGGCCGAGCCGCACCTCGACCGACAGTGGTGATGACGCTTACGCCGAGCCCGATGTCCCAGCTGAGCCGCCGGAAGGCCGACAAGGGCGCATCAGCCGCGAGCCAACGGCGAAGGCGGTGACAGCCACGTCAGGCAGAAGGCAGTACAGCAAGCGGCGGCCGATGTCGAAGCCAATTCCTCCAGGAGCAGCAGGAGAGCTGCAAGATAATCCGGACGGCGGCGGTGGCTCAGCTACGACGACGAGGCGTCATGCTTGCGAGGAGTGCGGGCAAAGGTTCTCGAAAGCTGGAAACCTCCTTACTCACAAGCGAACGCACACGGGCGAGAAGCCATACGCTTGCGAGGAGTGCGGGCAGAGGTTCTCGATAGCTGGAAACCTCAGGTGTCACGAGCGAACGCACACGGGCGAGAAGCCGTACGGTTGCGAGGAGTGCGGGCAGAGGTTCTCGATAGCTGGACACCTCCTTACTCACAAGCGAACGCACACGGGCGAGAAGCCGTACGGTTGCGAGGAGTGCGGGCAGAGGTTCTCGATAGCTGGAAACCTCCGGCGTCACGAGCGAACGCACACGGGCGAGAAGCCGTACGATTGCGAGGAGTGCGGGCAGAGGTTCTCGATAGCTGGAAACCTCCGGCGTCACGAGCGAACGCACACGGGCGAGAAGCCGTACGGTTGCGAGGAGTGCGGGCAGAGGTTCTCGATAGCTGGACACCTCCTTACTCACAAGCGAACGCACACGGGCGAGAAGCCGTACGCTTGTGAGGAGTGCGGGCAGAGGTTCTCTCAAGCTGGAAACCTCCTTACTCACAAGCGAACGCACACGGGCGAGAAGCCGTACGCTTGTGAGGAGTGCGGGCAGAGGTTCTCTCAAGCTGGAAACCTCCGGCGTCACGAGCGAACGCACATGAGCGAGAAGCCGTACGCCTTCGAGGAGTAAGGGCTGAGGTTCTGGCGAGCTGGACACCTCCGGTGTCACGGGCGAACGCACACGGGCGAGGCTGCCTTGGGCGGCGCTCGGGCACGAAGAGAGTCGCGACGAGGCTGAGGCGACCCGGCTGAGCTGAGCCCGGCTGAGGCGGCAGCGGCACCGATGAGGAGCCGCTGCGGCTGAGGCGGCAGCTGAACCGCCGTCGCTTGCGGCGACCCGCCCTGTGGGCGGCGCTCGCCAGAGGCGCTGCTCGCCAGTGAGACGCGAGCCGCAGTGAGCGTTGGCGAGCCGCAGGCGCTCGCTCGTCGTCCGACGCTCTTCTCGCCCTCGGGTCGTGCATGCCGGAAGCGATCGCTCCGGGGCCCTTCCGGCGCCGAGCCGAATCTTGGGGGGGGGGGGATGACGAGTGAACCGTCAGGGTCACCGCTGCGGGCTGTGAGTCTCGCTGGCAGCGAGCGTGCCGCCGGCGAAAATGTCAGAAGTAAATGTATAACAAATAGCAGTCGGTGCTCATATTTAGCCACGACGTGGCGAGAAAAGCGGCGGCTGCGTTTCGCAGTGTTTCACCTTGGTTTGCGACGTCGTTCTCGGGCGTCGCGCATAGCCAAGGGCTGCCTCGAGCTTCGCGGCTTCGGCCGACGACCGTCCGGCGTAGCCGAGGCTGACACTCGGCCTCGACCTGTGCTGCCGCCCGAGAGCCCGACCGTGGCAGAGAGCGCAGGTTCGCAGCGTGGGCGACGGACCGCTCCTTTATTTGATGCACACACACCCGCAGCCTGGAGCCCGCTCCCGAACGACGTCACTGCACTCCTGCCGGCCTAACGACATTTTAAAGATGCTGAAAGCTCGCCTGTCCGTCGTGGCGTTCGCTCCGACCGAGCGACTTGTTTTCCAAATGTGCTTAGTCGTGCAGGCGTTTCTATCATTGAACAACTTACTCGCTTCTTTTACCGTTATCCATAGAGTACTTAGTAATGGTTCTCTTTTGAGTGCTATGTAAATGCAACGCTACCTTTGCTATTTACTGAGTTTTCTATTTTCAGCGTTATTTTCACCGCACGGATGCGCTCCATTGACATAATTAATTGCGTCAGACATTAATTATTAATAATATGCATATAATAATAATATTATATATATATTATAAATAATTAAGCATGGATCTTCAAAATAATGTCCTGGGCATGCGCTCCATTGACATTATTAATTGCGTCAGACATTAATTATTAATAATACATGTAATATTATTAATAATATATATATATGTATATATATTATAAATAATTAAGCATGGATCTTCAAAATAATGTCCTGGGCATGCGCTCCATTGACATTATTAATTGCGTCAGACGTCGATGCACGTATGACGTCAGTGCAAATGCTACCGTCAATAGCACGTCTCAATACCCCTACACGCTTCGCCCGCTGTCTCTTGCGCCTGGAGAGAACTCTTAAGTGAGGAGACGATTGCTTCTAAATTCGTCCCATTTCAGTGCAGCTCCGCTTCAGACGGTGCCGATGCCGCACATCTATGGAATGTGCTCGCGGTTGGTGAGTAGCAGTGTCGGCCCGGGTCGCTGAAGGTGATCGCAAAGTGGATTTCGCGAGCAGGCACTCCCGGGCGCAACGGTTTTCGAAATTATGTCCGTGCACTCGGCTTATAGCAGCGTGCTACTGAAGTCGAAAAGTCAGTGCCTCGCGCAGCCAATTTCCTGTGGATTTACGATTGATTAGTGCGAATTGCGGTCGATTTCGGCAGCGGCGGCCAGCGTGTTCTCGGCCCATGCCCACGTGAAAAGGAAGTGAAATGGAGCGGTGAATCAGTTTCGGATGCATTAGCTGCGACCGTCGAAATGCCTGGGGTTGGAGCACATATCCACCTCATTCCACTTTCGTGGCTTTCATGAAATGGTCGTGGGCTCGAGCCCTGAGGCATATGTGAAGCGCCTGAATAAAGATTTAGTTCTCTTGGGGCGCTATACAAATGAATTATAAACTTTATATACGGACGCGAATCCGTGCCTCCTCCCTCTGCACTCGTCAGAACGCTAACGTACGACTTGAGAAATCGCATGACGAATACAAGGACCTGATCCTATCTACAGGACGCAGCTATGAAGCTATCTGAGGACGCTATATAAATGTATTATTACTAGTATTATTATCATTACTCCTGCACCGAATGAGTATAACCTCAACTCAGCTGAAACGATTCTCCGTGTTCCGCTCAGATTTCTCTCCTTGATCGGGTGAGTTTGTCCTTTTTTTGCTGTCTGTGTTTACATGCCTTTAAGTGCACATTTAATGTGCCTGCATCCCGAATATTATGTAGTACGATTTTTTTATTTGTCAATTTTATATAATTGTGTGTAACTTAACTTTCGGCTGTTGATTCTATTGCACCAAGAAACATTATAAGGAAAACGATCAATAAGCAAACAAGGGAAACAATCTATTTAGTAAGTTTTCGAGTGCAGTACAAAGCCTTAATATTATTAATAAGCCCCGTGACGCAGTTTTTGTCCCCGTTAGTAAGCATTCCTTATCAACAGCTTATACATTGGAAAGTACAAAAAATGGCCTCAATTAACCTAAAATTCATTTCCTTGGCAGGGACGAGAGGTAATTAGTTCGAAATTTAAGCGTTTAATTTACCCCATAAAAGCTGACGAATGCGCATCCTGTGGTTCACAGTCGGTCACAAAACAGCTAAAAAATGAAAATAAAGATGTATTTGGACCAAAGCCACACCGAAAGAGCCATTACACATTACTAAGAAATTCGGAGATGTTTTAGCCTGGCACCTATACTGAAAATCACTTTCTTTCCGCCACGGCTTGGCTCCTCCACAGCTGGCTGAACTGCTGCACCAGTTTCAGCCTCCTCATGCTTTCAGGTCCTCTATGAACGATAAATTAGCTGTTCCATTCCTCTGAATAAAGAGCGTTGGCATAGAAGATTTTGATCTACTGGTCCTAGACTGTGGAACTCGCTTCTACAATTCTTAAGTAACGACAACCACTCTCCTGCTGCCGACTGTGGCTCATCGTTTTCAGCGGTCCTGAGCTGCTACTTCCGTGCTACTCCCTACGTCAACTGCTCTCCTGACTCTGCTATGCTCCCCAGTTTCTCTCTGTTGCGTGAGATGAAGTCTGTTGGCTACTGAATGCGTACAGAAAGCCGCTTAGGCTGTGAGTGCGCTATACAAAGCTCTCCTGCGTAACACCCACATAGTTTTGCGGCTTTGCAAAGTTGCAGACGGAGATACATTGGAGAATACATTAAATTACATATAACATGCCAACACAGAGTCCTTCATCGTTGTTTTGCTATATTGCTCGTGACAGCGGCGGTCAGAGTCCTAGATGTGATCCTTGTGAAAGCATTTCCATTGCTTATCTGAGGAATTTCCCATATTGAAATTGAATATGTCAAAGTGAGTTTCAAAGGTCAAGACTTGGAGGTAAATTCCGAATACTAATTTCAAATACGTAGAGTTCTTAATGAGAGCCTTACCGACTGCTAACAGTGTTTGGGCTTCTGATTGCCTAGAAAGCCATGAAATACTGCAATGAAATTGGCTCCAAGCCAATTCCTGCATCCTGTTAAGCTTCAGAACGAATTTCACCACTTTTTTAGATCTTATTAATCTGTCGTTTTAACCGTTGCGTCAGACAGCTATTGAAAGACGTGTTGGAGATACCTGAAGGCTAGTAGTGAATGAAGGCCTGAGTAAAGCAGTGAAGTAGTAAAGTGAAGTAGTGCCTGAAGGCTAGAAGACTAGTAGTGTCCTAGTGAGCTTGATGGGACCTACGTTAATGTGCAGTAGTCGCATCACCATCTTTCGAGGGTCTCTAAGAAGCTGAAACTTGTTATTATTTATAGACAACGCGACACCAATATCAAATCTCGCGACTATTAGTGTGCCTTGGTTTCACAGTCCTCTCAATGACAAAGAAATGAATCAACTTGACGGAACCACCAGGGGAGACCCAGTCGTAGCCATTTTGAAGTCTCCTCGGATCTTTCAGTGACAGTCGCCATACTTTAAAGCATTCTAAAAGATCTTGACACTGTTTGCCGTTCCCCTACAGGTGCTCAGCCTGATCTATTTTAAGAGCCGGATACTTGATTCTAATAAGAGGCAATGAGGCTTTGATGCTGCATGCTAAAGATTCCTATAATTTTGAACACGCCGGCTAGATTGTGGTAGTAACTTAGCGTGCAGCCCATTTTGCTTAGCTAAGACGCTGAAGAAATTTTCATTACAGTTCCTCTGATTCGTTACTTTCCTGCATTTATCCGAAAAATTTTACTCCTTTATATAGGTGTCAGAAGTTCAGGATTGGAGTTGACCAATGCGTTCGATCAGAGCATTCAATCAGATGGTCGAGTCTTCATTCTCTAGATCGAGTCGATCTATTCAGAGCGGAGGGACATTTTACTGAACCGCACGCGAACTACTTTATTTGCTGCTGAGACAGCAACTGGAGACATCCCAGCCCCTTTACAAAAAATATCAGAGTTCTCTCTAGTCGCTAACCTGGATCATACACTCAGAGCTATCTAATTCCCTTACTGGGAACTCCAAACCCAAACAGTGCCAAATCTCTTAGCTTGACACGCGAGCTAGCAAAGTTGGAGTTTTCCGGCGCTATCCAAACGCACTTGGCGGCGTCGGCCAAATACCTCTCTCTGACCCTTGACATCGATGCTGTCCGTGCGAGAATATCTGCTTCACCTCTGCTGCTCAGTCCTCCCTCCGATTTGTCATCATTAGTAGATAGCTACAATACGACACTAGCTGATACGCTCGACGAGTTTGCACCTCTGACAAAGCCCACTCACTGTACGCCCCCCCCGCCCAGACGGCCTATGGTTTACCACAGACATTAAACTAGCCAGGTCTACTAAACGTAAGCTTGAAAAAGGATACAAAAGATCCAGACTAACTGTCCATCGACAGGAATATGAAGACTACTGTAGATCGTACCAATCGATCCTAGCAAAGGCCAAGTCTAGCTTCTATAGAAACATTGTTGAATCACAGATGCACAATCCAAAAATGCTGATATCGACAATAAACCATCACCTCAACCGTTCCCAGATTAGCTCCTTACCTGATGATCCTTGTGATGATCTAGCCGATCGCTTCTCTCGATTCTTTGTGCAGAAGATAGACAAGATCAGGGAATCCATCCCTGCGATGACAACCTTCCCACTAGAATGCTGTTCCTCGGTTCCTGGCTGCACCTCAATGTCTGCATTTAAGCAGGTCACTAGTGATCTAGTCATTAAGTTCGTATCTCAATCAAAGAAGACAACAAGTCCTCTGGACCCTATTCCCACTGTCCTGCTCCTACGTTGCATTGATCTGCTGCTGCCATGCATAACTAACGTCATTAATATGTCATCAGCCTCAGGTCATGTCCCTCCACCTTTCAAAAAAGCTGTAGTCAGGCCACTTCTCAAGAAAGCGACACTCAACCAAGAGAACTTAAGCAACTATCGCCCAGTCTCCCTTCTACCATTCTTATCGAAGACACTGGAACGGGTCGTGGCAGACCAGCTGAACTCATATATCGAAACCTCACACCTTAATAGTAAGTTCCAGTCTGGTTTTAGAGGTAATCACTCCACAGAGTCAGCATTGCTTAAGGTATACAACGACCTACTTTGGAATGCAGACATGGTTAAAGTTTCTCTGCTTGTTTTGCTCGATCTTTCGGCAGCTTTTGATACCATCGATCACAAAGTTCTTCTAGAGCGCCTCTCATCTCGCCTGGGCATCACTGGCACTGCTCTGCAGTGGTTCAGGTCCTATCTCAGTGGGAGACTCCAGAGTATTGACGTGAATGGACAAAGATCATCTGAAGTACCTCTAAAATATGGAGTACCCCAGGGCTCCGTGCTAGGTCCGGTTCTTATCACGGTTTATACTCTGCCTCTTGCTGATGTGATTGCCAAGCACAATCTAGGCTTTCACTTCTATGCGGATGACACTCTGTTGTACCTTTGCTTTGATCCCTCCTAGCCTTCGAGTACCTCAAATTCTCTCAACTCACTTGCTGCATGTATTGATGACATCCGCACATGGATGGCAGCACATTTTCTAAAACTAAACGATGATAAAACTAACTTACTAGTTATGGGCTAACCCAGTGTGATAAAGAGATTGGAACGGCTGACTCTCAAAATTGGCTCTGCTAGCATATGTCCTGTCAAATCAGTTCGAAATCTCGGTGTCATATTCCAAAGCGACCTCTCGTTAGACAACCATATCAGCTCCACAGTCAAATCTGCCTATTTTCAGCTTCATAACAATGCTAAAATTCGGGCTTGTTTAGATAAGGATACCACGTCCAAGTTGGTCCATGCATTCGTGACATCTCGTCTCGACTTCTGCAACTCACTGCTTACTGGCCTACCAGCATGTGCGATCAGGCAATTGCAGCTGGTGCAAAACTGTGCAGCTAGGCTTGTCTGTCGTGAGCGTCGCAGTTGTCACATTACTCCACTTCTCGCCGATCTGCACTGGCTACCATTTAAGCAAGGGATTGACTTCAAGGTTTTGTCGCTCACTTGTAGGTCCCTTCATTCTATGGCTCCAGCTTATCTCTCCGATGTACTCCCCCATCAGGCCAAGCATCGTACCACCCGCTTTTCGGAATCCAACAGTCTACAAATACCTCCTGCAAACCTCAAATCCTTTGGACACCGTGCATTTAGTTCATGTGCTCCCAAAGCCTGGAACTCCCTGCCGACTTGCGTCAGAACATCCACTGACCTGACCACATTTAAAAAAAACTTAAAAACACACTTATTTAGGAAAGCATTTAGTGGGTCCCTGTGATTCGTCCTTCATGTGCTTATGCGTGTTGACACTGTGCATGCTGCGACTAACAACATTTGCATGCTGACCCTTTGCATGTCACCCCTAACTATATTATTCTTTTTGTTCGTTATTCAAGCGTGATTTCACTTACCATTCAATTGCATTTCCCTTTGCAGCAAATGTAAAGCGCCTAGAAAGAGATTAAGTTCAATGTTGGCGCTTTATCAAGTGTAGTATTAACATTATAATTATTATCTCTGGCCGCGACAGCGGCCGTCGAGAGCTGGCGTGAGCGTGCGCCAGCTCTCCTTGTACGAAACAGAATCGAGTTGTCCAGTCGACGGCGGGCTTCGTTTGTGAAACAATCTGCTCGGACAAGGGGATTGGACACACTCAAGAAAAAAGCTTATCCCAAGTGACTCAAGCTTGATTGACCCCACGGGTCAAATTACGGCGAAAATTTGTCCGTCCTTAGTCGTCGCAAGCCGTTGAGCAGCTGCGTCCTACTCGAGTGCTCTACAGTTTGGTGCGGCATTACGATATTGAGCGGCAGAGCTAGACAGAGTCGCGGCCGCTGAATCGCGCAGCAGCGGCGGCCGCGTCTAGAGAGGATTCACGCCGATGCGACAGGTAGAGGTGCCATGGCTACTATAAGCACTATTTTTCAGAGTTAAGCTTTTTAAATGACGTTCCAGCAACTCGTGAGACGCCAATCATGCTCAACGCTCGAGGACATAGAAATTTTCAGCACTGCAGTCATCTCGAGTCTCAAAAACTTTGCCAATCCGTCAAGACGCTACGCTGGTCGATCTTCAAGTTTACTTTAAGCTCACTAATTGGGGTGACGTGCAACGCTTACAAATAGTCCAAACCTTACCCTGGACCGTGCATTGCGGTGAAACAGGAAAGTAATTCCAAATCAGAATTAGCCTCTCAAAAGAGGCAAAGTTTCTCAGAACGAGTAGCCGTTTTCTGTGCATTCTAGGCACAAGCGGTAACTAAAACGCGTTTTGATCCCGAGAGAAAAATTGTAATCTGTTGGCTAGAGTGATGTATTGACCGTGACGCTAAAACTAAAAATTGATCGTAAAACATTTCTTAGCTCCACACAAAGATGCTCATTTTTTTAGTTTTTCAACATTTTAGCAATGTTGAAAATGCCATAGTCATGTCAACTTTACAAACTGAGAGTGCTTTGCGTCAGCTGTTGCCTAATGCACCTCATCTCTAGGCTACTGTAAAAAAAATCCTAGCTGATTAAACATCCTCTTTTTGTATAGCGACAGAAGAGCCTTTACGGCTATTACCACCGCTTGCAGTGGCGATAACGGAATTGCCCACCGCAGGAATCGAACCCACCACCTCGGGACCAAGGTCGTGAAAACAACCGCCTTACCTAGTGTGCCATCAAGGCTACTGTAACCTACAGATGACGTGCATAAACCAAAGGTCGCGGGTTCAACTCTGGCAGCTTTCAATCCTGCATTGCCCAGTCCAAAAGAGGCGATAGCCACTAAGGCTCTTCTGCTGCTATACGCATAATGCTATTAAATCACTTAACCTTTAACCCTGTACTTAAATATTGGCCGAGCGCATCGTTCTTTCTTCGGTACGTTGAAAAAATCTTTAGCAGACAGCGCATATGTATCTGCACGTGGACAAACAAACGGGAGTTTTCTTAAAAAAGAAAGACCGTTGTATTTAGCCTAGCCGACGAGCTGGATTAACACAGCACCGCTTTTGCCTCGCGTAGCGGTACGACGCTTGCGCAAAGCTGGGAGAAAAAGCGACATCCGGTCATCGCTCGATTGATTAAGCCGCTAGCTCGGATCTCCGCGGCCGCCTCCGTTCCTTCTTTTTTTAGCGCTCAACGCGAGCGTTCAGACGCGCAGATCTGTTTAGAAGCGGCATTAGCCGACCCGGAATTAATTCCGATCGGCCGGCTTATAAGCGGATGCACTGACTGCCAGATCGAGCCGAAGTCTCGATCTCGTATTCGGGGCGGCAATTTCGGAGGTTTAGCCGACGCGGCGCTCCAGCGGTCCAGCGTTGGCTCACGCTCATCGGGCTCCCTTGCCGAGTTCGTGACCCGAGATCGAGTCGCCCGACGTCGCTGCTTAGCCGGGCCTGAGCTTACTGACTGACGCCGCCGTCGCCGGGTCGCCGAGGACTGCCCGATGGTGGAAATGCCGTGCTCTTGAAGAGGGCGTGACCAGGGCGCTGCTATTTACACCAGATTGGCTCCGCAAGAGTGCCGTAATGTTACAAGGTTTTAGCTTTGGCAATGCCATGCAGCGCGAGCGACCATCAAGAGCAGTCGAGTTACGCCGGCGACCCGAGCCCACTGACGCACAGCGAGTCGCGCCGCCCCGAGCTGCACGGCGAGGGCTTCGGCTTAGCGCAGCGTCACTCACCACCGACTCGTGTCGCTGCTCTTGCATCACGCATTTCCGGATTACTGACGTCCAATCGAACCTCGTGCGCAGGCGCTGCACCAGCTCAGGCAACGAAGGTGCTCGCCAGTGGCTTCGCTTCGGTCGCCGAAGCAGCTGCCGGCAACTTCGAATATTCGCGCGACGCTGATCGCTTCGCATTAGGCTTATGTAAAACTGGTAAGCAATTCCTCCGTCTATTTTCGTAATGCACGAGAATGCACCTTAGCCGTTCGTTGCCGATCGTCCGGGTGCCATGCAGCGCACGGTCACTGTCCATGACACGCCCACCCGGAAATTGGCTATGGCGATTCCGTTTAGCACCTTAGCTCCGCTCGGCTAGGCGCTGGCCGCTGGATGGGTTGCTAGGCTGCCGGGTCTTCGGCAAGTCAGCGGCTATAACTACAGCTGAAAATACCTTGGTGGCGGGCAGCATTGCGCCGAACGATTTACCGGCAGGAGCGGCGCCGATCGGGATGCCGGTCTGGCGGGTAACGCTCGGTGCGCCGTTTCAAAAACCGGAGGCGCTGTCTGTGCTGGCCGGGTGGGGCTGGCGCCCATGACTCGCCGTCATTTACTATGGCCGCTGGCGCCCTGCTAATAATATTGGTTCGCGCTCGGCGGCGGCCGCTCCGTCTTTTCTAGAGATCTAAAGATGACAAGGTGGTAGAGCATCGCGCTTCCTGCTCTGCTCGCGCCGTCATGTGGCCCGGAAAGAGCGAAACTGGAAAGAGAGAGAGAGAGAGAGAGAGAGAGAGAGAGAGAGAGAGAGAGAGAGAGAGAGAGAGAGAGAGAGAGAGAGAGAGAGAGAGAGACAGAGAGAGAGAGAGAGAGAGAGAGAGAGACAGAGACAGAGAGAGAGAGAGAGAGAGAGAGAGAGAGAGAGAGAGAGAGAGAGAGAGAGACAGAGAGACAGAGAGAGAGAGACAGAGAGAGACAGACAGACAGACAGACAGGGACAGAGACAGAGACAGAGACAGAGAGAGAGAGAGAGAGAGAGAGAGAGAGAGAGAGAGAGAGAGAGAGAGAGAGAGAGAGAGAGACAGACAGACAGACAGACAGACAGACAGACAGACAGACAGACAGACAGACAGAGAGACAGAGAGAGAGAGAGACAGAGAGAGAGAGAGAGAGAGACCGAGAGAGAGAGACAGAGAGAGCTTCTTCCTTCCGGATCCCGTCTGGCGCTTGGCGCGGATTGGCGGTTCAACTAATGGCCTCCGCTTAGTTTTTGTCTCTCCACCGTCGTATCTATTGCTGCCGCCACGCCGCGGGCTGCACCGGAAGGAAACGTCAGCAGCAGCCTTGCCAACATGTCCACATGCTGCCTAACGAGAGTCGGACGTTGCTTAACGAATACGAAGGAGAGCGCCGCGTGGTTTTTGCCATCTTTTCCGAAAATTAGGGAGGCATTCAGAGTCAGTAGCGGCCAATCTCGCCGATTTCGTAGAGTATGCGTTCCGCCATCCGATGCGTTTTCCACGCCAAGGCGCTGAACGAATTATAATAATAGTAACAATAATAACAATACACTCGATTGAACGCCCTCGGAGAACGTGTTGCCCGGTGGTGACGAATCAGCTCCTCCTCCCCGGCTCCTCTTTTGCTAGCGCGCCCAACCAGCGACGCCGTCTCCGTCGCCAGGGGTAGCGAGGCTTCGAAAACCACGTGTCTCTCCAGGGATCGCTGCGCTCGTCACGTCGCGACTCTGCATCCGTCGCATCACTGTGCGACTCTAGAAAGCTGTCCAGACTCCTTGAGTCTCACGAGAGGTCACTCCTCAAAGCCTGCGCCGGCGTCGCTGCTCCTCACACTCCTCGCGCCATCTAGCGGCTGCTAGCTCCCTGCCATCCTATGAGCGGCCACACATCGCGCGCGCGCGCGCGCCAACGACCGCCGTTTTCTTCTACGAGTTCGTCCGACGATCTGGGCCGCCGTCGTGGCGCTCTGTCAGGCCGTCCTGCCGCCCGCCGCCAACGCTGCATCCTGCTGTGTTGCAGCGGCCGCTGTAAAGATGGCGGACGCGGAGGAGACGCGACGCGCGACGCCAGCCGACGCCGGCGGCGGCGTCCTTTTCCACGGCGGCGACGACGACGACGACGTCGACGACGACGACGCCTCGCAGCCAAGCGGGGCCGCCGGCGGCGCCGCTTGGCTCGAGCGCCGGTCGACGAGCGGCGCCGAGCTGGCAGCGTACGCGCTCCTGCTCGTCTCGCTCGACGCCGGCAAGCAGCTGAGCGGCTACGCTCTCCAGCGCCGCAACGGCGGCGTGTACCCGCTCGCGCTGACGCTCATCGTCGGCTCGGCCGAGATCGCCAAGATGGCCGCCGCGGCGTGCTGTCTCTCCTGCAGCCGGCGCTGCTCGCTGCTTCGCGACGTGTCGCTCTCGCTCAAGTTTGCGCTTCCGGCCGCTCTCTACTCGTGCACAAACAATGCGCACCTGTTCGCTTTCCACTACACGACGCCGGCGGTGTGGAACATACTAATGCAGAGCCGCATCATAATCACGGCGCTGGCCTACCGCGCCATCTTCCGGATGCGCTTGAAAGCCGTCCAGTGGCTGGCCATCGTGCTGCTCACGTTCGCCATTTGCTTCGCACAGCCACTGAGCGGCGGCGGCGGCGGCCGCACCGGCGGCTTGGACGGCAGCAACGCCACCCGAAGAAGTGGTGGCAGCAGCGAAGGCGGCAGCAGCGAGAGCTACGTCATCAAGCCGCAGGCCCTCTTGCTTGCGCTGGCCCCGTCAGTCCTGTCGGTCGCGGCCGCCATTTTCATGGAGGTAAGCCCCTCTCTCAGCTCGGCTCTCGGTCAGAGCGCTCGGTCTTATTTAGCGTCGGACTCGGCGTTTCTAGCCAGACTACCGCTTGCTTCCGGTATTCTCGGCCTTTAAAAAATTATATTTAATTTATATAGCGCTCCAAGAGAACTTAATCTCAATTCAGGTGCTTCAGTTATGCCGCAGGGCTCAAGCCCACGACCTCGGCCACACCTCGCTCGAGATGGCGAGCTCCTTAACCGCTGGGCCAAACCAGCTCGGCGATTAGGTGAGGCGATCGTGATCGGGGAAAGGAGGGCTGTCAGCTGCCAATGCCGCGGCCACGGGTGCGCGCTCCGCCTCCGTCGGCCGCCAGCGATGGACTGCGGCCGCGATGGCCGCTAACTCCAGCGCCGCTCCGCCGAGCGAAAAGCGAGAGGGCGGGATGTCGTACGGCCGCGAAGTCAACGTATTCGCGACGTCCATCGTCAAGCGGGTGTCAATCGGAGCTCGTCGATGGCGCGGCGCCGGCGCGATCTCGCGAGCAGCTAAGCAGGCGTGCGCTTTATCGCGCGCGCGAGAGCCGCCCGGGCGCTCGCCTTCGCCGCTCCGTGCTATTGACCGATCGACGGTCTCCGAGCACGAAAAGAGTGCCTCACGGAGCGCTCGTCGGCTGCTCGCACGATTAGCGCCTCGCCGCGCCTCGCTCGAGCGCCAGCTGGGCCCTCGCGCGTTGAACTACACCGAGACGCTTCCGTTTCAGCGCCGACTGGCGGCGCTGCGCGGCCACCGAATCCTCTTGCCGATGCGCTTCGATGGCCGCGCGGCGGCGGCGGCGGCGGCGGCGGCGGCGGCGGCGGCGGCGGCGGCGGCGGCGGCGGCGGCGGCGGCGGCGGCGGCGGCGGCGGCGGCGGCGGCGGCGGCGGCGGCGGCGGCGGCGGCGGCGGCGGCGGCGGCGGCGCTCGATTTCACGCCGTCCTCTTGTCGGAAAATCTAGCGGCGGCGGCGGCGGCGGCGGCGGCGGCGGTGGATCGGCCGCTTCCCCCAAGCGCGCCCCCTCGCGGATGCGCCTTCTGTTCGGCGGCTGCCTCGCGTCAGAGCTCCCCGGCAGGTGGAGGAGAGGCCGAGGAGGAAGACGTTGTGGAGGGAGGAGGGTAGAGAGGCCGGCGCCGCCATTTTGGCCGCGGTCACCGGAGCCAGCCAGCGCTGCTCTCGCTTTTCGTGACCTTAAAGTCACTCAAGGTCGCCGATCGGCTCCGCTGATCGCCACATCGCTAAGAGGGACTTTTCCATGCGCAGGCTGGCGCTTCGCAGCTGCCGCCGCCGCAGCAGCTGCTTCTCCTTTGCAGTACACCTTCAAGAACGACCGGCGGCCGTTCATGGACCAGCAGCTGCAGCTGTCAATGTACTCCACTCTGGCCTCGCTGGCGTTCTACGCCGTCGAAGCTAAGACGGGCGGCGGCGGACAGGCGTCGGACGGCTTCCGTCTGTGGCGCAGCGGCCCGGTAGCGGCCTCGGCCGCCGCGGGTACGTACCGAGCGGTGGTGCGGGCGGCGGTGGACCGATCGCCTGCCAGATCGCTTTCCTTTCCGGTGCTCTGCGGCTGCTGCAGCGCGGTCGACGATCCGACGATCAACGATCCGACGCCTCCTCGACTTCCATGGCGCTCTCGTCGGTAAACTGAAGGGAGCGCGGCGCGATATAGCTTAGGCGCGTGACGCAGGCGCGCGCGATCGTCTCCGTCGGCGCTGCAGCGCTGCGAGCATCGAGACGGGGAGGCGACGGGACGGGGTCGTACTCGCTCCGAGGGGAGAAAGAGGGAGCGGGCGGTTCCACCACATTATACCACATTCTATTCTACCACATTCTATTCTACCACATTCTACCACATTCCACCACATTCTACCACATCAGGCGTGCACGCGCGCGCGATCCGTCGCGCACGTGCGATGCGTTCATTGGGCACGTATTTGTAAGCTAGCGAAAGCCTGCACGCACTCAGGCTCGCTCGCTCTTCACCGCGCGGCTTGGGTGGAGCGGTCCGTTCATTCATTCCATCCAGCCGCGGGTGATCTTTTGCTGCCTGCTGCAAGCGTAGTGACGGCTGATGGACGAGGCAAGCTCCGCGGCAAGCACCTTTGCCCTGAGAGAATAATAATAACAATAATAATAATATTTACAGTACACTTGCTAAAGCGCCTTCAGAGAACTCAATCTCTCTCTAGGCGCTTTACATTTGCTGTAAAGGAAACACGCTCGAATGGTTAGTAGTAGCGTGCTCAATAGACAACAAGAAAAACACGGTTAGGGGTGACATGCACAGGGTCAGCATGCAAGTGCGGTTAGTGGCAGCACGCATGGGTACATAAAGGACGAATCGCAGGGACCCACTAAATGCTGTCATAAATAGGTGCGTTTTTAAGTTCTTGTTAAATGTGGTCAAGTCAGGGGATGCTCTGACAAAAGTTGGGAGGGAGTTTCAGACTTTGGGAGCATGTGAACTAAATGCACGGTCTCCAAAGGATTTGAGGTTTGTTCATTGTATAGGTAAACAGTTAAATTCCGAAAAGCAGGTGGTTCGATGCATAGCCTGGTGGGGGAGTAGTTCAGATAGGCAGGCTTGAGCCAAAAAATGAAGGGACCTAAAAGTGAGGGACCTTGAAGTCGATGCGTTGCTTGACTGGTAGCCAATGCAGGTCGGCGAGAATTGGTGTGATGTGGCAACTGCGACGCTCACGACAGACAAGCCTAGCTCCAGAGTTTAGCACCAGCTGCAATTGCCTGATCGCACATGCCGGTAGGCAAGTAAGCAGTGAGTTGCAGAAGTCGAGACGGGATGCCACGAATGCATGGACCAACTTAGACGCGGTATCCTTATCTAAACAAGCACGAATGTTAACAATGTCATGTAGCTGAAAGTAGGCAGACTTGATTGTGGAGCTGATGTGGTCGTCTAGCGAAAGGTCACTCAAAGGCTTGGTAAATAAAGCGGTCGAGTCGGCAGACTTGCACACTGGCCATATTTCACGCGAATCTAATTATTACACGCGAAAATAATTTCAAAAGACATAGTGACCGGAGGGCGTCTGCCGTACATCCGACTACCGCGAAATGATTTGCATTTCGAGTGATCTCGAACGATCTCCGGGAATCTCGTGGAACGATCTCGCAAGCTATTGGTTATCGGTCCGGTGTTTTAATTATTAGGATATCAATTCCAACGCCTTCAATCGGCCTGCTACCTAGGACTTTAAAACCTCCGTTTCGCATTAACATTTACGTGTTTGAGCTGCAGTCTTGCTGTTGTTATGTTACTGTGTCTCCATGTTGTGTTACTGTGTCTCCGGCTGTAGCAGCGCTAGTGGAGTCTCACGGAGACACGAAGACACGAGCGGGCGAACGTGTGCGGTTAACGAGACTCAATCTTTATTCCCCCCCAGCGGGTACATATATATGCTACGGGCTGACTCACCACAGATTATGGAGTGCATCCGTGGTGAGCCACCGTGGTGGGCCACGTGCCCACATCAAAGGCCGCACCGAGCCAACCGCCCAAACGGCAGCCCACATCAAAGGCCGTACAGAGACAACCGTCCAACAGCCCGCCGAGAGGGGGCACACAGCAGTGGCCGAGAAGCAACAGGCACACACAACACTGTATGCTTCGAATAAATATGTATGCTTTTAATCGCAAATTAGATACCGAGCTGTAAATACTTGTACATTTGTATGCACATTTATGGTCACATGTACAATGTAAATATAAATTTAATTCATCTGCGTAGCACCCAATGAGTTCTTAATCTAAATTCTGGAGCTTCAGATATGCCACGGCGCTCGAGCCTACGACCTCGGTCTATGTCGCTGGCGTATTGCAAGCTTCGGGTCTTCAAACCGCAGGGAATGCGTCGTGCATCGCTTCCCGAACTAGAGAGCGTCGCACGATCGTAGCGTCGCACGATCGCACGATCGCACGTCGCACGATCATAGCGTCGCACGATCGCATCCACCTTGGAAGTCAGATCTATTCTCCCTGATCTTAGTTAAGGCAAGCACCTTAACCACGGGCCCAAACCCGCGCAAACACTAAATTCAATGTAATTAATTTTGCATAATGATTTAATATAGAGAATTAGTTCTCTTAAGAGAACTGTTTCTCTATCCAGGCGCCTTACGCCACACACTGCAGTGTCCTTGAGCCGACGTGCTCTAGGGCAAGCACCTTATCCGTTGGTCAAACCAGCAATGCGTATACTAATGTACACATAATAGTGTATATTCTGCATACAATATACATGTATGTTTGCATACACATATATACATATGTAAATATATATGTATATATATATATATGCTAATATATACACACACATATATATATATTAACTTATTAATTTAATAACTTATATTAACTTATATGCGATATATAAGATAACGCCTAAATAATTGCATATACATATAATATATTTTTATTATTATTTTATATTTTATTATTATATTATCACTATTATATATATATATATATATATATATATATATATATAGTATATGCGAATATTTAGGCGTATATTTTTTGACGGCATTTTTATGCATGCTTGCCGTTAGGCGGCCTCATTTACCCTTGCAGCCCTCGCGCGTATTGCCGGCGACAGCGGGCTTCGGTTACTTCTGAGTAGCGTGGAAGTAGCGGCTCAGGACGGCTGGCAATGGTGTTTGATAGTCGGCAGCAGGAGAATAGTTGTCATTGCGTAAGAATTGTGGAAGTGAGTTCTACAATCTAGCACCTGCAGAGCGAAAGCTTATGTCATCAACGCTCTTTAAGCGGATGAATGTGACAGCTAATCTATTAACCGTACAGGACGTGAGGAGACCGAAGCTGGCTCAGCATTTCAGCTAGGTATGAGAGAGCCAAGCCATGGCCTGGGCCTTGTTGATAACCGCGTCATTACCTCGACAGCCAGACCGATCGTTCTTCTCAATCATTCAATAAGGACCAATCGTGATCAATATCGTCGAAGGCAGCTGATAGACCTTGCTGCGCTAAGGCAGTGACATTGCCGCCATCGCTGCTCCTTAGGATGTAATTGGTTACGCGGAGGAGAGCAGTTTTAGTGAAGTTCATTCATTCAGTATTCATTTTGTTTGTTTATCAAGCATGAAATTACTCACCATTCAATTACATTTCCCTTTGCAGCAAATGTAAAGCGCCTAGAGAGAGATTGAGTTCTCTGAGGGCGCTTTATCAAGTGCATTATTATTATTATTATTATTATTGTTAGTGCCCCTGCTTATCTGGCCTAGACACGCCCCCCTCTTTGGCTCGCCTCCTCTGTCGTTGGCGCGTTAACTCAGCGGACGAGAGCGCTGTCAATCATCCTTACGGTTGTGACCGCCGTGCGACGTCGGGCGCGACCGTCACCGATCCGTTCGTCCTTCGGCGACCTATTCCGCTGCGAATCAGACGCGCCACCGTCGCCGCCGCCGCCGCCGCCGCGAGCGAGAATCGCTGTCTCGATCGCTCGCCGTCGCCCTCGCCGCGTTGCAGGCTACGAGCTTCCGCTGCTGCTCGCCGCCTGCGTATCGCTGGGAGCGGCATCGGGCTTGGCGACTGGGCTCGCGATCGCCAAGCTCGACAACGTGGTCAGGATCTATTCGCAGGCTCTGTGCGGCATGGTCACTGCCATCGCCTGCAGCGTCGCCTTTCCCGACCACTTCCGTCCCGACTGGAGATACTTCGCTTCGCTGGTGCTCGTCGTCGGGTCGATATTGCTCTACGAGAAAGGCAGCGACGCGTGCGCCGCGTCCTGCTGGGCGCGCTGGCGTCAGTCGGGCCGCCACCGCTCAGGCCACAGCAGCAGCAGCACCGCCGCCTGGCCGCCTCCGCCGTCGCCGCTGCCGCCGCCGCCGAGGCGCTAGCCGAATTGAGCCGGCGGCGGCTCTGCACCGCTTCCAAGCGTGGCGATAAGGAGAGCTCGTTTTTCTTGAGCGCAGATTATTTTCTGAGCTGCCGGCGGTGCCGGCGGCGGCCGATAGCATTAAATCCGGTCTTCAACCAACTTCCGGTGCCGCCGCTCATATCTATCTCTCATATCGTATCGCGGCGGCTTCCGTCTCTCTCTCTCTCTCTCTCTCTCTCTCTCTCTCTCTCTCTCTCTCTCTCTCTCTCTCTCTCTCTCTCTCTCTCTCTCTCTCTCTCTCTCTCTCTCATAGATATCTGTACGGTTGCTCGGGTCGCGCGAGCGCGGCGTTCGTGGACCTGCGGCCAGGCGTGCTATGCTCCGAAGCTGAAAAACTGGTGGCGCAGAGCGAAAGCTCGATCGATGGGGCGTAGCTAGCCATGCGTCCGCAATTCGCCGCCTCCGCACATCGCAGCGAGCCCGCGGTGGCGGTCTCGCGTGCAGCGCGACGCTACGAAGTCGTAGCGGCGCTGGGCGACTCAGGTCGCAGCCAAGTCCAGGGAAAGCAGCGGTCGATCCTTTTTCGCCCGCTGCGAGCGGTTGCGAGCGGCTGCTATCGAGATGCCGGCCGAGCTAGAGCTGCGTGAACTTCTCGCCGTCGCCTTAGCGACGGTGCGCTCGGGGGGCGGCCGACGGAGGCAACGCCATCCACTGGCCGACGCTGCACCGGTCGCCGCCAGTGGATGGCGTTGCCTTGGGTCTTAGCCCAGTCTGTTGGCTACCGAATGCGTACCGAAAGCCGCCTTGGGCTGCGAGTGCGCTACACGAGACTCTCCTGCGTAACATCCACATAGTCTGCGTGGCTTTGTGGAGTTACAGGCGGAAATAGATTGCGTTAACTTTCATTGGGACAGTAGTATGCCGGTGGATCACGATCGCTTTCGGGGTCGAACGATCCTTTCACAGGGGTCGCCTTAGACCATCGGAAAACATGCATTTCTACATTTCGCGCACAATAGTTTTATGGTTGATGGTCGCCGCAACTTGCGAAACTGTATTAAAGGGTCGCGGCCTTAGAAAGACTGAGAACCGCTGCATTAGGAAGTAAGGTGCTCGCTGTTCACGACACAGGTCACTGGTTCGAGTCCTGCAGTGGGCGATCCCTTACCGCCCAGTGCAAGCAGCGGTGATAGGCCGTAAAGGCTTTTTTGCCGCTATACAAACGAGGCCGTTAAATCAGCCAAGTACATCGCAGAGAGTAGCGGCGACGCGGAATTCTCCGTCGGAGCCACCGCTCGGCCTACTTCGTAGCGTCGCGTTTCTCGGACGTGTCTGCGCCGCGTGCCGCCCAGTCTCGCCAGTGCGACGTTCTCTGCGCTGCATAGGCGCGACCCACCGGCGATGGGTACTCTGCACTCACCGGTGACGCTTAAGCGGCGGCGAGCGACTTCCGCTGCTCTTGGACCGCAGCTACCGACAGGTGTCGCTCTGACGCCTGCGAGCCGCATAGCGTGTGCGGCGGTAGCGGCAGAGCCGAGCGAGAACCGGGTTTTCTTTTCGACGTCGACGCTGAACTCAAGCGTTGCCCTCATCCGATCATCTAGTACACACACACACACACACACACACACACACACACACACACACACACACACACGCGCACGCACACGCGCGCGCACGCACGCACGCACACACACACGCACACATGTTCATATATATATATATATACAAGATTATCGGATGGGGGCAACGCTTGAGTGCCTCAACGCCAAGCGTCGGCGCGGCGTCGACGTCTGAGATTGGTGGCCGCTTTCATATCTATATAAAAAATATATATATATATATATATATATAATCAATAAGCTAATATATTTGTATATATGCACTAGCTTATTGATTGTATGACTTGGCGTTGACGAGCACCGCTTAGCACCCATTGAGGACGCCGTCTCTAGGGCTAGCGTTGACAGCGGGGTATGTCGTCGCGTCGTCGACTCGCCGTCCGAAACCTTGTGGCGAGCTGCGAGCTGCTGCTGCGGTAGCGGCGGCGGAGCGCTCGCAGGTCGTCGATGACGGCGGCGGCGGACGCTATCCGCGCGTCTCGCCGCCATCGTGGCACGGTGCCAGTCTGCCTTTCGGTCGTGCAGTCGGCCCGACTACGGCTGCGGCTTCCGCTGGCTCGCCCCCCATATCCGGCGGGTCCGGGCCACGGGTCGGCCGCTGGTAGCTTGCCGCCGAACATGGACGCCTGGGTCCGGAGCGAGCCCGCCGACAGATACGCGTCGCTTCCCGCTGGCTCTCAATGCCCGCCGCCCCGGCACCTCGCGCGGCCGCCCACGGCTCGCGGTGCGGTGCCGAGCGGCCGCAGCTCGCCGGCTCCGCGCGCTGCGGCCGCAGTACTCTTTGGCTTCGACCTGACTTCCTGCTTGTCGCGCTGAATATCGATGAGCATTCGTTGAACTCGGCTCCAGCATCGCACTCTTCTTCTTCGCCCGCTTTGGCGGCTTTCGGTCGCTTCTCGGGCGGCTGCTTCTCGGGCGGCTGCTCGCCTCGTTCGCCGCGCGGCCGCAGCGACGGCTCGCCGCTCGTCCGCTCCCCTGGAGAGCAGGGCTAGAGCTGCTGACCGACTGCGCGCACGCACTCGCGCGCGATCGCGCGCGCTCTCGTTTTCGGAGTCATCCCCCTGCCTTGACCTGACGTCAGGCGAACATCGGATGCCGTCTCGGATTGCCGCTGACCATGCAGAAGGCGTACGCACGTGCGTACGCACAGACCTCACGGCCGGCAGTTGCCGTTGTGAGCCGAAGCGCGCCGGCGTCGACGCTGGAGGTCGATGCTGGATCCAAAAACGCACGTCGATGCTGGATCCAACTGCTCGGCCTAGTAAGTGATCGGTGCAAGCAAAATCTTGACGAGCGCGCCTCGCGAGTGTAACGGCCAGCACTACGACATCGCTACGACTTCGCTTGGACTTCGCTAGCTGTCCCAATTACTCCGCTTAAAGACAGTTGGCGACAGAAGCTTTAGCTCTGCAGGTCCTAGACTGTGGAACTCGCATCCACAATTCTTACGCAACGACAACTACTCTCCTACTGCCGACTATGGCACATCTTTTTCAGCGGTCCTGAGCTGCTACTTCTATGCTACTCACTGCCTCAACTGCTCTGCTGACTCTGCTATGCTTCCCACTTTCTCTTTGTTGCGTGAGACGACGTCTGTTGGCTACCGAATGCGTACGGAAAGCCGCTTAGGCTGTGAGTGCGCTATACAAAACTCTCCTGCGTAACACCAACATGGTCTTTATGACTTTGTGGAGTTACAGACGGAGATACATTACATACATTACATTACATTACATTGCATTGCATTCGGACTACGCTAGGACTGTGCTAGGACTGCGAATACGGGGACGCACCGGACCTGAGAAGCGCCTGTCGGGGCTGCCAAACTCGCTCGAGGGAACGATCCGTCTTCCGCTACGAGACCGGCCGCCGCCGCTGCGTGCACGAGCGCATTTGGTCGTACGGCTCTTCCGAATTACGAGAGGCACGCCAATCGCCGCCTCATGGAGGAGCGGCAGCTACCGCCGCCGGGTTGGCAAACTTTTCCGACTACTCGGTCATTTTAGAAGGTCAAGAAGGCATAGCAGGCCTTGAGAACCCAAGCCCACTCCGCCGGACCGGCGGAGTGGGCGTGGACAGACAAACGAACAAACGCACGCAGAGTTGTGCGGCAATTATAGTGGCAGGGATTTTGTCATCCCTACCTGGTCAGGCGCTTCTGTTTCATGCAAGTGCCTGACATCAGCTCTAAAGACAGACACGAGCCACAGCTCGAGCTGCAACCAGCAGTAATGAATAGGCAACAATACCGAGACGACTCCACCAGACCGGATCCAACAATAAATACTAATTAATAACTAGGATGGTGTTAGGTCGGACTGGAGTAGTAGCTAGGCCGTACGCGGCCTACAGGTTGTAGTCTGCTGACGCTCGGGTTTACACTTGGCGTTTCCGCTACTCGTCGAGCTCCGGCTGCGCGTCGCCTGGCAGAGCGCCAAGAGAAGACTGGGTGGCGGCGCCTCAAGCGCGGCACAAGCATGCGCCTCAAGCCTTTAATGGCAGCTGCAGCGCTCGCGAAAGCGCTCGAAAGGCGAGTGCCGCTCGGATAGCGCGCCAGCGGCGCCATGGCGCCCGTTCGGCGGTCTATTTTCTCAAAGGCTGCTGCTCCGCTTTGGCGTTCGGGTCTTCGCATTGCTGCATGGTGTCGGGGTCCAACCTCAGCTGCGGCACGAACGGAGCCTTCCCGACGGAGCGAGAGTGGCGCTGGCACTGCCGCCGGACTCGACGGCGCTCGGCGGGCGGACGATTTCGCCCGCGGTCGCGTCCGGCTGATTGGTGCGGCGACGCGACATTCCCGAGCCGCGAGCGGCGGCGGCGGCGGCAGCCCTGCACGGCGATCGGCGGGCCGCTGCCACTGAGGTGCAAGTGGCGAAGGGGGGGGGGGGCGGCGGCTGCGGCAGCTGCCCCGAGCGCCGCCGCCGCTGGGCATTCGGCGGCTCTACTCACTTTTTTTTGTAGGAGAAGTTCCCAGACGACCGGAGCGAAAAAGGCGTGCGCCGCCACCTCCTGATAGTCTTTGGCGCCTCCACCGAGCCTGTAAGGGGAAGAGCGAGGGCGAGTCGTGACCTGGAGCCGACGCGTTTTTAGGTCGCGATGAGTCGATCAGGAAAGGCTCGTACTCGAACTCCTTTACTGCCGCTGCTGGCCGTGGTGATAGCCGTAAAGGCTCTTCTGTCGCTATACAAAAGAGGCTAAATTAAATCAGCTAGCTAGTGCTTGTCTCGTTTGCCAAGAGGCCCGAGCGACGTGCAAGCGCATGCGACAGCGACTTCCTTTCGCATGCCGCCGCACTCGAAATTCGTCGGCTCCGGCGGCGGCATTGCTATCTGGCAGCTCGACAGCCGCCTGTAGCTGCCCCACCCCGCGTCGAGTCAGTACGCGAAGCGAAAGCGAACCTTCCGCTATATATATATATATATATATATATATATATATATATATATATATATATATATATATATATATATATATATATATATATATATATATATATATATATATATATATATATATATATATATATATATATATATATATATATATATATATATATATATATATATATATATATATATATATATATATATATATATATATATATATATATATATATATATATATATATATATATATATATATATATATATATATGTGGTGCAGTGGATGGACGTTGGAGCGACCGAAGTGAGATGACTGTCGCGAGGTTTGCTGCAACTAGTACTCAGGCAGCTGTCTGCTAGCTAGGGGACCTCGCTGCGACGCTGGGCCGACGGGCGAGGCTTGCTGGTCTGTAAAGCCCGTTCATCGAAAGAAGAAAGCAGTTGAAAGGTTGGAGTCGGGGCTTCGGGGGGCGGGGGGCTTGTAGTCTTGCTCTTCGCACACTAGCAACGCGATTCAGGCTGTAGTACAGCGGTCCTCAACCTTCCTGATGCCGTGACCCGTTACCTTTAATGCATTTCCTCGTGCTGTGGCGACCTCAACCGTAAAATTAGTGTGTGCGAATTTTGGGAAAGCGTGTTTTCCGAGGGTCTTAGCCGGTCCCTGTGAATGGGTCGTTCGACCCCCCAAAGGGGTCTAACGACGCACAGGTTGAGAACCCCTGCTTTAGTACTACCATATGAGGTGGAACTAAGCTTCGGAATAAAAATAAAAGCTGGAAGTAATCGAGTGGTCTTACACAGCAAGCATTTATTTCTGTCGATTGATCGTATTCTTTTCAATAGATTGCAACATTTTTATTATCTTATCTCTATGAAAAAACACGGAATCAACACTGTCTGGAGCCATCGCGTGAAAACTCAAGGCAGAATAGGTACTCACGATCTACTTAAATAGGTTCTCGAAACCTATTAGAATAGCGAGGGAATGAGTCCTAGAAGCAATCTAGCTACGACTGTTTATGACAGGAAAATAAAGCCATTGCTTTCAGAGCTTACCTTAAGATCGAGGTAAATGATTCTCTGACCGTGGACGTATCCAATCGCTGACGTGAGCTGAGCTACATAGAAGCACGCACTCGACTCGGAGAACGTCTTTTCACGTGACAAGTGAAAGTAAAGGTCGCCTCCAGTCACGTACTCCATAACAAAGTAAAGATTCTTGTCTGTTTCGAAGGAGTATTGAAATTCCTTAGGAGAATATCAATATGCAGTTAGTCATTGCCCCCTTGAGCTGCATGCATGTCAATAACGCCACCCAACTGCAAGTTCACCATCGGTGGGCAGTCGTGCATTAAGTCGTCTTATGCAATTCTCACGCGCAGTTTGAGAATTGCATAGTCGTCACGTATTTACAGCGAGAGTCAAGGTCAAGCGTCGCTATCTCGATTCGCAGCAAAAAGCTGCTGTGGATGACTGAATGTGATAAATGGATGCCTGGTACACTCCAAGATAATCCTCTCGGTAAGCATGTGCGTCACGTGACCCTAAAGAGGAGCCGGGGGCTAGAAACTCTTTCTAGACGTTTGCCACGGACGATACGAAAGCACGGAAGCAATTTGACTGAAAAACTCGTACCATGGGATTTTGCATCTAACTGTAAAAACGAAGTATACTTATCTCAAAATAGACACGACACGCTAGCCCGATGCGTGTTCGAGGTCGAGGCCACCGATAAAATAAGGCCCTTACAGCACGTAATATTTTCTACAGTTCGAATTTTCGAACGTGAGCGTCGAAATTACTAAAACACCACGAAGCAGTGACCTGAACTGGCTTCCCAACAAGCAGCATATCGACTTAAGGTTTTCTAGCTTTATCTTTTAGGTTACTTTATTCTCTCACTCCCATTTACCTATAAGAACTTCAGAACTTCTTCGCAAAAATATAGGAGAAATAAAATACTTCACGCTCTTCTGACTATAGCCGAGTCGTATAGCTGTGGCCTACAGCCAACCTCGAAATTTATGGGGATCGAGCCCTCGGTTGGTTTCGTTCCAATGCCCGAATTTCACTTACGACAGACGCAGTTAAATCGCATGACATTTAAAATGTAGCTTAACAATTATCAGTTCCTCCCAGCATTTGCTGGGTCAGTGTGCAGTGTCCTTTTCGAGCTATTGCATGATCTTTTGTTATGCATTAGCCGCCAAGCGATTGAACCGTATCCTGTGCTCCGTTGGTAAATCATCATCAATCGCCTTCTATTCGCAACTTGATTGCTGGTAAAGCTCTCTGACCTTAGGTAAAGCATCTCCTCCACAGATTAAGTATCATACCGATAGTTTTTAAATGATGTATTAATGAAAAAATTGCACACACGTTGTGTATTATTTAAGTTTGCTTGCATACTTGATTAAACAGCGAAGTCTTATCGATAATCTTGATGGCATGATCATTTCCCGCTTTTCTTTTCACGACTTGGCACGACTTTGCCATGTTTCCCTTGACCGAGAATCTTCAAATGCTCAAAGTCGTCCACGGTCTAGAAAGGAAAGAAATGTTTTACTTCAGTAGCATCCTCGTTGTAGCACATTAAAAAAAAACAAAGTCTAGACGGCTTTAACAATAGGCACTACTACTGGATATTCGGGCTAGCATAGTCAGAGGCAGCATTGCATCGGGGGGGGGGTGTGTGTGTGTGTGTGTGCCCTCTGTACTTTGATTCATTCGATCGACCCAACGTACTAAATCGTCGCACAGATCAATTGCCGACTTGCTTTTCTTGTTGACAAGCTCTGCCACTCGGTTAATTGCGTCAATCCACTCTGATCTAAAAAATGAAGGTCTCTTAATAATTTTCCCTAGAGTTATGCCTGCACATTGTTGTTAAATTCGGGATTGAACCATGGAAAGCTATTCTTAGCCAATAATCTTTTCCCAAAATTGTCTTTCTTTTAATCTCTTCACGTTAAAGGCGAGGAGAAACATGGCCAGCAGCTTTTAACGACTGAGATTTCACGCTCCAACTGCAAGCAACGGAAAGAAGATGACGCTGGGCAGGATTTGGTCTGACTCAGTAGTAGCATCAGTTGAAAAATAAGCCGCTAACTGCTGAGCTACCCCCACATTTGTGTAACTCCCACGTTTGTTCCGCATTTGTGTCTGAAAAAGAAACTGCATGCTTAATGTATACTACATTTTCAAATGATAAAAAATCCTGTTTCACTACAGTGCTATCAGAAAGGGGCTCATCTGGGTACGAGCCGGACAGAAAAGAAAGCGTCAGGACATGCAGCAGGCGATAAGTGCCAGGATAAGCAGCAGACAAAAAAGCACCAAAATGTGCAGTTTCTGGAGAGAGCCTGGATAGGAAGCAGGGAAAAGATGTTACCGGCAAGTGCTTGAGCTAGTTTCTTTATAAAATTAAGAAAGTTATACAGTCAGCATTGTCGGTGCTATACATTTCAAGCCGATGGAGAATGTGCATGTAGGAGAGTATTTTCAACTCGACTGCAAGTCATAGCAGGCCACGGAGCAAGATAAGTGTTGTAATGGATGTTAGCTGATTTAGGGATCATTCTGGCAGCCATATTTCGTAGTATTGCTGGCTTGTAAGCATGTTCCTAGTTGCCTATAATAATGATGCTGCAGTTACTAAGCTGATCGAGCAGTCAAAGGACCTCTCGTGATCTTTATCAAACAACAGTAATTTGCGTCACTGATAGTAACCGAAGAAGCTTATGAATTTTTGCGGGAATAAACCTTCTTAATGCATTCCTGGCTATGTGCAAATAGACATTCTCGCTTAGTCCTTAGCTTTAGCATTAATAGAAAGAATACAACTTTTCGCGGTACTTTCTAAGTGAGCACATTTCCCCTTTTAAGTCACTATGCTGTGACCGGAAAATAAAGTTCTATAATAAGAGGTTATGAGGCACACAACTTTAGCATGCATTGGAACAGTGACAAGGTAATCTAACAAAACACGTGATGGAGAGCCGGGTCAAGGGATTGAAGGAATTTAGAAGTAAGTGCTACGATCATCAAACCCATGAGTTTTTGATGGAGATCCTATGCTGATAGGAGAAAAACCTTAGTTGTGTTAGGAAAGACACGAGGCTCTTGGCAGGCTCATATTGCACCACCAGTAAGCGTTTTATAGCACCAAAGCTAAAACCTGCACCGTGAAAGTCATACAATTCTTAATTGGACCGTGCTCTTCGTTTGGAATAAATTAATGTCGGCGAACCTACTTAACCATTTACAAACCTACTTAAGCACACACGAACTTTTTCCTGTCATTTAAAACACCCAGACTTGACTTGGCAGCTTAAATGGCAAGCGGTCTCTGCCTCCGTGCGGCACCGGCGGGAGCTGGTAACCATCTCAGTGTATGCCCGACTCCTGGCAGCAGCCGCTGGCAGCACGTCCAGGCGCGCTCGGTGCACGAACCGCCATGCCCGGAACGACAGGCCAAGACCAGTGGTCAATAAGTGACTGTGGGTGGCGAATATGTCCGTGGCCAGGCAGTGGCTGACCGTGCCGTGTGCAGGCTGGGCTGCTCAAGCACGGCCTTCCCCGGGCCTGGCTAACTCTCGCACTTACTCGCACCGACAGCAGCGAGATCAGGCCAACCCTGTCGCTAGGGTCGAAGGCTGCTGGGCTCCGGCATGGCGAACGTGCCTCATCAGACTATGGCGTGCCATCCAGGCTGGCAATTGCAAGGTTGAGTCTGTGAAGGGCAACTTGACGGAAGCATGCATCCGGCGAGCACGGCATGAGACAGGCTTGCGAAGCTCGTAGGGTAGACGTGTTCGTCCGGAAGCGGATCAAGCCAAGCCCTCCAGCAGAGCGAGGCACACACAGGAAATGCACCAATGGAAAGTTCAGTAGACCGCATGCAAAACAACAACATAGCTCGATCAGAGCCTTTTTGGCCGGTTGCAGAGTGGCCTTATGCCCAAGCCGCACCCGACAAAGGTAGTGGAGCCATGGCAAGAGGAAAGTCGGCAAGGCTTCAAGCTTTTGCCAATGTGCAAGAAGGATGGCCTGAAGCAGGTCAATGTCCATTGCAAGGGAAGACCAGGCCTGCTCTATTTCAGCCCTAGGCTGCCAGGGACCATTCGGGGATCCAAGGTCGAGGCCACTGACCCGGCCTCCAGCAGCTCAATGATCCGCCTGTCATGTAGGGCGAGTGAGGCGGGAAAGGCTTTCGCACTCTTTCCGGCGACGACACAGCACTTCATCCGCCGGATCCAAGGTCGAGGCCACTGACCCGGCCTCCAGCAGCTCAATGATCCGCCTGTCATGTAGGGTGAGTGAGGCGGGAAAGGCTTTCGCACTCTTTCATGCATACTACGCCGAGCTGGTTTGGTCTAGCGGTTAAGGTGCTCGCCCCGACCAAGGTCTGACTGAGGTCGTGGGCTCGAGCACCGAGGCATATGTGAAGCGCCTGAATAGAGATTAAGTTCTCTTGGGGCACTATATAAATGAATTATATTTTTGTATTTTTACATATAAATTGGTTCAGGCATTAGTGAGATCCCATCTTGCCTTCTGTAACTCACTGCTTTCTGGTCTTCCGGCCTGTGAAAATCAAGCGCTTACAGTTGGTGCAAAACTTTTCAGCTAGGATTTTCTGCCGTAAGCAGTGCAGCACATCGCACCGCTTCTCGCTGACTTGCACAAGCTCCCGGTCAAGCAAAGCATACACCTTAAGGTTCTGTCACTTACTCTTAGGTGCCTTCTTTCTTTCGCTCCAGACTACCAACTTCACCACCAAGCTAAGGATTGTAACACCTGTTTTAAGGGATCTAGTATCTAGAATCTAGTTTGCTCATACCTCGTATGCACCTCAAATCCTTTAAAGACCGTGCCTTTAGTTCGTATGCTCCCAAAGCCTGAAACTCACATGCGGCTTGCGTCACGATATCTCCTGACTTGACTTTATTTAAAAAGAAGCTAGCAATGCATCAATTTATCACAGCATTTAGTTGGTCCATGTGATTCGTCCTTGATGTGCTCGTGCGTGCTGACACTGTGCATGCTGCCACTAACCATATTTGCTTGCTGACCCTTTACATGTCAACCATAACCATGTTGTTCTAGTTGCTATTTAGCATGCTACCACGAATCCTTTGATCGTGCTTCCTTTCATCAAATGCAGTGTTTAGAAAGAAATTATGTTCTCTGAGAGAATTATATCAAACGTATTATTTTTATTAGTGTTGCAATCATTAACTAATTAATTAACTTGACCGTCGAAATGGACTCAGCTAGTAAACCTCTTGAAGGGCCTACCGAAAATGTGGTTATCCTGCTCCAATGTAACTACGGTGAGGCGTAATGGCTCACTAGGTAAGGTGGTTGCTTTTCACGACCTCGGTCCCGAGGTCGTGGGTTTGAATCCCTTGGTGAGCGATCCTGTATCGCCACCGCAAGCGGTGGTAATAGCCGTAAAGGCTCTTCTGTCGCTATATAAAAGAGGCTGCTAAATCAGCTAGCATTTAATTAAATTTAATTTCAAAAGATGAGGACTAGCAGTGGCAAAGCTCCTGTGTCGGGCAACCCAATAAGAGAACTAGTTTTACCTCTATTTTCTTGTCTGCAGAGGACAAGACAGCAGTCGCTGGAGGAGGTAAATAAATGCTTAAGCATTTCCACTATGCATGCTGAGGTTCAGCCGCGGAAGGCCTCGTTGGCAAAAGTAAGTACTTTGCTTTGTACACGCTGATGGTACAGATAAATTTGGTGATAAGTGACGATAACCGTCCAGTGGGACGACTATTTTATGATCACGTGGTCACACGGAGGCGCTTCATCGAATGCGGAAGGGCCTTTTTCTTAATACAAACCAATTTTGCCGTGACGCAGCTGCTTTTTAAATGAGAGTTTAAATTAAGGAGGACAATTCAAAATACGCTTCTTTGTCCAATGAAAAAGCGAGCTCCTGAAGGTGAGTCTTACTCTTAGCCGTGAAATTGTTGTGCGGCTCGCATAGTAGAATGCCAGGCTTTTCCTTGTATCCAAGGAAGCTGCCGTCGTCCCAGAGCATGAAGTACCGAGATTTCCACATCTTTAAAATATCTCCTAAAGTACGGTGCAAAAAATGACGTCGGAAATGGCGCTCACTAGGCTATGCTGTACACCCAGCGTAAAAGTACTCTCGCTGTATTTCAGCAGCTGCACTGGCAGTAAATGTTTTCAGGTGACACGAGGTTTTTCTGCAATATCAGGTATACCAAATTTATGCACAGCTTCTGAAACTATCTTTTACACCACGTGCAAGCAAGCGCACATGCTTTCGGTACGCATGCGCTTGGTATAGTGTCGTCCAACATCGATCACTTATGATGTCCCTCATATGAGAAGTAAAAGAAGAGGTCTGCTTCGTTCCTTCCGTGGCAGCTTATGCCACGCAGCACGCTTTGCACTGAAGCGGTCGGCTACTGGGGAGTAGGCCAAGCGCGTCATATTTGCCGCCAGCGAATATCGCTCCAAAGGCAATCTATGAGGGGAGGTGAAGGACGAGATTTAAATCAGCACCAAACATGGATGCGTGAAAAAAAGGTACTTCACTGGCCTGAAAATACCAGCTGATTTTAACAGACTCTTCTCGCTAGCGACAGAACCTTTACGGCCATCATCACTGCTTGCAGAGTTGATAAAATATAGCCCACCGCAGGACTCGTACTCACGACCTCTGGCTCGAGTTCATGCAAAGAAACCACCTTATCCAGTGCGCCATAATGGCTCACCATAAATGTTCAGTGTCAGTATCGTGCTTCCGAATGCAACAACACTCACAAGCGGAGCATTTATCTGGGAGCTATGACATACGGCTTGCTCAAGCAACAACTCGAGTACACGTCATCAGTGCGAGGCTATCCAAGCTGCCGTGTGCTCTGTCACCGATAGAATTTCGGTGTCCTCTGCACGACCAGCGGGCGCGGCCAGCAAATCCTAATGGCGAACGCATTATTCGCACAATCAATATGTAATAGAGAAACGGCTAGGGTGAGGGGCTTGTAAGGGGTGCTACCAGTGGAGATTAATGGTCAGCCGGGCCGATCGCTAGCTCATCATGTAGCCGTGAGATAGCGGGTCGCCAGGGCTTCACGGCCTTGGCCTTCTCTCCGCTCACGGCTCCATTCATTGCCGCGAAAGAATGTGCTCTAGCCACTCAGAGGGGAAAGTCTTGCCCCCCCCCACCAACACCAGATCCTTACCTGATGCTTGACTTAACCATCTGGAAAGGCGGTGCCTCGACAGTTGGCGCTCGACGAAGGCGTATTGTCGTCTATCGAACGCTCTAGATAGTAAAGTTGATTTTACCAGATTCAGCGAGTAATCTTACAGCGTGTGTAATGCACATGACTGGCTTTTTTTGCCAAGTGGTCGTTTTCTGGAAATTATTGTCTGGAAATAATTGCGAGTGATTACTCAGAAACAGATGGGCTTTCAGTTTTCTTTTTAAGGTTCGTAATTCAGAGCTACCCGAGGCCGGCTGCATAAGAACTTGATTTAGCAACAATATTTGTGTGTCCAAAGGAGAACCACCCCAAGGCTTTGGTTGACCAGTTCAGTGCTCTAACCAATTAATTTTAAGTCTACTGTTGCTTAGGCGTTCAATGCAGTGCTTTCATGCTTCTTTGGTTGAACAGTCTTTACTTATCTCAGTCTGTAACTACAAAAAGTCACAGTAACTAAGTGGGTACTGCGCAGGAAAGTTATCTATGGCACACTCATAATGGGTTGCCTGATTTAAGAGCGTCACTTGCATATCGGCAGATGAGCCTTATTTGCTATCGCCAAGGCTTTGCACTGGCCATTCAAGGATCGCTCACTTCAGGACTCGAAACCATGACCTGAGTCGTTAAGAGTAAGCATCTTAGCCGTGGGTGGGACCTAGAGCCGCGAAGCCTTATCGGCTTTCGGCACTCACGCGATATTCAGCAGAATTTGTCTCACGCGATAAAGACACGCCGAAAAGCATAGCTTAGAAGGCATAAAGGTCGAGAAGGTAAATAACTTGAAAGTAGCAAACTCAGAACGGCTCGAAAGAATGCGCCCTTGTCGGCTGCACGTATGTGAGCCGAATCTGAATGTTCTCCGTGAATACACGTTTATGCTTATTACAAGGCTACCGGAAAACTATATTTACGGGACAATATATTGTATTTTAGTGTTAAAAAATATAGTAGTGGGTGCCATGGCAATATAAATATGGTGTATTGTCCAGATAAACACGGTCAATACTAGTTGACTACTTTTGGCAGTTAAGCTTTTAAGTTTTAATTTTTAACAGCATGTCCGGAGTCCTAAGGCTGACCACACTGTAGGGACCAAGGGGCTGCGTAAGTCCATGCAGCGTGTTTTGTAGACATGATTTCATAGTTTTGGCTTCGACGACAATGGTAAAATATAGTATTGTTGGCTTGGATAATGTAAATATATTTATTGTTATCTTTGAAATTGACAATACAATAACAATATTATTGTTCTAAGGAGGGCTGTTCATATCAGCGAACTAGGTGCCGCAATCACTACGCCTCCTTCTTGCGCTCCTTTTGACGAGGAAGCTTATGGATTACAGCCTGTGGTGTGTTGCAGTAGATGCGATACAAACTGAACAATTATTTAGATTATAAAAGACAGGTCATTTTAAGAATCTCAGAGATTTATTAGTGTAATCTGATTTGTCATTTAGCCAATTTTTTTTTTTTTTGCTTCATATGCTTAAATTCAATCGGAACAGACACGTTGCACGCCTTCGGCCCAAGAAAACGCCTATATTGTACACAAGGGTTGAAGAGGCTTAGATAGTCACGGTCATTTCGAGAGAGGTTTCACTGTCTCTTTTCAAAGTGTTTAGTAATGATGCAAGCTAGGTGCAAGGTTTCTCATGGCTGTCTTGCGGTTTCCCGGTAGTGGCGTGGTGACATTTTGGTGGAAGTAAAGATAGCTTAATGACGGCAAGCCTGCTTTCGGCGAGATATTTAGGCCTCTTTAAAAGTTGACAGGTGCAATTCTAAGTTAGTTAGGGATCCAGAACAACCCTTTGCAGGTAATATATAGGCTGATGACTATGTAGGTTATATGTAAGCCTTAACGTATATATTAGCCTACATTCCACAAGTTACTTAAAGCTTTATAATGTAAAGCATAGGTTCTGTTTGCTAAAAATTAAATCTTCCTAAAGTATGATATGACTAAAATACGTTTTCATGAACATTAAAAACTTGCAAAAGCAGAAATATAAAGCTTTTTGAATAGAAATAGTGAAAGTGAAGGTCATTCAAGAGAAATGTACAGTATGCCTATAGGATTTTTCTTCCAATGAGCTAAAAGGATAATTTTTGCTGCACTAAAATCATTCAAAAATTGTTCAAAAGTGAATGGATTACTTTGAGCTGCTGAGCTACTTTCCGACACTTTTGTTCGATTTTGTCCAATTTTTACCCTATATGTTAATATAATGGAAGAATTCTTTGCGGGATACGATTGAACAGCTGATGAACGACTTGATTAGATACAGTCATGCTCTTACATCTTTGCTATCTCTGCAAATACAGTATTAGCTTTTATGATGCTGCAGTTGTTTCCTATTTTTCTTCCCTCTAAGGTTCCTATTCTTATTGTTCAACCCAAGAAACCTTTATCATCTCCATGCTAATATAAACAAAGTTCAAAGATCTTCAATTGGTTTGATTTTTCTTGGTAAATCGTACAGTCACACACAATAAGAATCTGTCATTACCCGTTGAGGATATTCAGATCACAAGAAGCTGAGCGCAATCTAGGTTAAAATATGAACTGCTGAGTGTAAACAGAAGTCTGGTGTCTTAGTTTGTCATTCACCTGAGGCATTCAATTTCCTATATTGTAAGCATGTCATTAAGAGTTTTTAATTAATGCATATTAACTAGACCTAGGTAAATGCAATTTCCCTTTCCCCTGATACATAGTAGATACACACTATATATTACAGTGTCTAATTAATGGTGTATTAGGATAAATTAAAAAAATTAAAAGTTCTCATTAACAGATCAAGTTACCTCTGAGTGCGATATTAAAATGTATCAATTTTACCATGCTAAATATGTTGAAATTATTAATAAACTTAACAGAAATCCAACTTAGCATAGTTGAATTGAACTCCCTGCTGACGCTTAGCAGCTCATTAAGTTCTCTGAATTTTCTGTTTTACTGACCAAAACAGAAGAACTGCTCTAAATTAATTGCATAAGGAATTTTTTTGAAAATTACTCCATGGATTGTCTGTCGTGAGCTTTGCAGTTGCCAAATTTCTCCATTACTCGCTGACCTACACTGAATACAAATAAAAAGAGATTCGACTTCAAATTTCTGTAATCTTCTTAATGTCCTTTTAAGTCTCCGGCTCTAGCCTACCTATCTGAACTTATTCCCAATGATGACAGGTATCGTACCATCCGCTGTACCGAGTTAGCCCGTTTGGTCACGCCTCAAGCCAAGCTAAGAATCATCTGCGATCGTGCCATAGGCTCAGATGCTATTAAAGCCTGGGACTCACTTCCGACTGACGCTTCGACATTTTCTGACATGCCATCTGAAAAAATGCTAAACAAGATCTGTTTCTCATCTCATTTTTGATGGGCAGTTGAGATTTTTCCTTGGCGGGGGACTGACGCTTGCTGGCACACAATGCACATTCACATTTGCTCATGCTACGGTTGCGGCAGCTGTTTACTGCATTCCCTAAGTGCCTAAAAAGACGTTCGCTGAGGTTACTGCATACACGTGTTATTATTTTACTAGTAATAAATAAATTAAGTCTTTACGAGCAGGAGCAATATTTTTCAATTAAACTGTCTCACAAGTAATATCAATAATAATACTACAATTGATAAGTTACCCTCAGAGAACTCTATCTCTGTCTAGGCGCTTTAAATGTTTTGCAAAGCAAACGCTGTCGAATGGTGAGTGGTATCATGCTTGATAAACAACATGAACAGCATGGTTAGGGGTGACATGCACAGGGCAAGCATTGAAGTGAAGTTAGTGGCAGCATGCACAATGTCAGAACGCATGAGCACGTGGTTGTCCTAATCATTAGGCCTGCACACATTTATGCCGAAGGAGAATATTTACTTATTCTACTTCCCATGTACCCAGGACAGAAAGACGGCCGTATATTATGGTGAGCATTTAAAGATCTAATTATTTCAGTTAGTAATGAAAATTTCCGTGTGTTGGACGCATTTCCAAGCATTTCTAATAATGTCTTTTCATATTAATTGGCAGTGCCTTTGCAGTTAGAAATCGCAGTGTACATGCAGAGGCACGTTTATTTAACAGACTCGTCGTGGGTTGAGCGCGAAGAATAGGCTGGATGTAGCTATCGCCTCACTTGCAGAAGGCAGTAAAGTGTTGCCTGCTACAAGGCTAAACAACCCGTGATCTTGGTCGTCAAATGCGAGCGCCTCACTCCTAGGCAGAAACCTACCAGCGTATCAGCGTATCCGGCGTATCAGCTTTCTTTTTAAGGGGTTTTCAAGGGCTGTTTTAAAGCAGTCCAGCTGATCTCTCAAGCGCTCTTTAATAACCAGTAACTAGTCATCGGTGTGCATGCCATAAGGGACAAGTAATATAATCGAAAGATGACCGAAATGGACGTGTGTTTGAAGGAGCGGCTAGACGTGCCTAGAAAGTAAAACTTCTTTTGAAGAAAGCTCCGCGATAAGCGAATCGGTGATACAGCTTTTGATGACACAGTCCACGTACAGCGCTTCTGCAGCCATCTTCCTCGTATTAGGTTAGCTACTAATGCAGGCATCGTTGCCAGCTCAATCTTTAATCGATCAGGCTTCTCGTTGGAAGCTTTGAAAGTCATCGATGGTTGAGCTGGCAAATAATATAACACGAGATCTCACGTGACAGCTGTGAGCGTTCAGCTGAGGCCGTGCCGAGTGCTTCCGGAAATATTCAATTCAAGTGAAAAGAACGCGCCTGCCAATATCACGAAATCAGTCATCTGTTCTGACTGGCTAGACATTGAGGTAGATTAACGACACGAGAAAGCCACAAAAATCAACGAAACCCGACGCTACCTTGAACTGCAGTCCACAAGCAGAGTTCTTGAAAAACACATACGTGAGCGGATATTAATTTAATTTAAAGAAGACTCGTTGCACATATCCCAGAAGATCTCAAGCATTTACAGCAGTGGCCAGCGAGTCTTGATGGAGTCTCAGCCGTTGCCAACCTTAAATATAATTCATTTATATAGCGTCCCAAGAGAACTTAATCTCTATTCAGGCGCTTCACATATGCCTCGGGGCTCGAGCCTTTTAAGAGCACGCATGGTGGATGAACAATAAGAGATAATCGAAATTCTGCTGAAATATTTACCAATACTTTTCGCCGTCATGGCACATAAGGTATGGCGATTGCTTTTCACAACCTCAGTCCCGAGGTCGTGGGTTCGAATCCTGCGGTGGGCGATCCTTAATTGTCGCCGCAAGCGATGGGGATAGCCAGCCGTAATGGTTCTTCTGTCGCTATACGAAAGAGGCTGCTTAATCTTCTGTCTTTTTTTATTCTACACAAGCGACTTAATCCAAGCAATAAAGAGATCTCGATGAAAGCTAGCATTAGAAACATTTGACCTGATATGTGCTAAAATCGCCAGGAATCATCCAGTAGA
This sequence comes from Cristatella mucedo, assembly GCA_009760855.2. Lineage (NCBI taxonomy): Eukaryota > Metazoa > Bryozoa > Phylactolaemata > Cristatellidae > Cristatella > Cristatella mucedo. The sequence continues at coordinate 5,527,942 of WPIO01000006.1, read as the reverse complement.
TAAGCTGCTCTAGCCTCGTAGTTCAAAAGAATTGTTCGATTAGTTTGAAACAATATCTCGTGACAATTTAGTCATTAATTTTGTACATAGATTAAAGTTAGCAGAAAATCAAGATGAGTTGCAGCGCAGTCAACCAGGCGACATTGGTGTCTGTCTCTCATGCAAAAAAGAGACGAAAAACAGAGTCCCGGAGAGTACACATATCAAGCTAATGATATTCTGGTATATGAAAACTTAGTACTAACTTAATTGTGGAAAGTTCTGGCTAGTATTAGGTGATTAGAAATAACATACACACTATAGAAGAAAGCGAATGCCAATATAATAGCGGTGAAATCTTGTCGTAAAACCCCGATCAAAGACAGACCGCAACTTTCAGAACGCTGTTACAGATTTTTATTCTACTGACTATTTAATTGCACCGTAATAGAGATCCATGTGAACAGTTATTTCGAATAGAGGCCTACCCAGCTTGACGTTGGGTGCCTTAGGGAAGTCATTAGGTTTTACATATAAACCAACTCTTTGCCGTGTCTTTTGTGCTAAAAACTGCAATGCCGCCGCAGTCTCACGAGCTATCAAAAACTGGAATAACCCATTTGGTGGCTCATGAATCCAGCCAATGAGTTAGCACAAAATTGAAGGCGCCATTCGATATTAAATAAGAACTATTGCTTGCAAATGACTACACTGAGCTCCACCGACTTTCACAATTCTAGGAATTCAACGTATGCCAGACAACAGCCAGGGGTTTATTTCTAGCTGGAGAGTTTTTATAATTTTAATCTTTCTCTGACTCGGTTGTATTCATAAGTCGTGGTTTACTTGGTAATGGAAGGATGCGAGTCTGATTTTCAATATCGAGACGAGAAACTTGACCTAGGTTCATAATTTAGTATAGTTAAAAAAAAATCAGGCATACTTAGAATTCTTTGGCTTTGCGGCGAAATAGTACACACACACAAATGAAAGAAATGAAGAGGAAACAAAAGCAACAGCAGTAAAAGTCTAGCAAAAGCCCCTGAAATCGGTAAAATTACATTCGATTACAGTTTTTGGCTAACGAATATTTTTCTTCAATCAATTGCACACCCATGCGAGCAATTCCGTCAACTGACATCTCATATCCATTTCTCAATGACTGTATGCAGGCCACACTAATGATGAAAACCTCTGTTAAACAAGATATTTGAACATCAAATCAAGAACTAGTTTGAAGAAGCACTGTATTTAAAGAAATGTGAGATTTGCATGCAACTTGCATTGAACCACTACTAATTAGCGAAGTTGTCACAACAGCTCACAGCTTTGGCCCTGAAAGCGGCTGGCATACCTTTCAATTGCTTCGCTTAAACCAAAAAGCCAAGTATCATGACGTCATAAAATAGGCATTGCATCTAGAATATTTCCAGCACTTCAGAAGTTATTAGACCTGCATTGATATGAGAAGTACTGATAATTGGCGGCCATAGTAGGATTAGTGAATAACGCTCACAACGGAGCGTATGCATTTATAGGGTTTGGTCGATACCCTATCGTAGCTGCATCACTGGTCCAGAGCAGCGTTCACTGATGGCTGTAGCTTGACAAAAAATAACTGTATACGTAAAAAAAACTAAAAATCAGTACAGACGAGCTTAAACAGCGTACATCCCACATCGCAAGCGCAGTGACCTGAAGTTTCTCGACTCACTTCCTACTAATAGAAGGCTCTGAGAGCTTCAATATTAAGCCCAATTTTGAAACGACTTTTATCAATTTTTAATTAATCTTTACCTAGATATTCATTTTAGCTACGCCATACTTACATACAAAAACGTTTGCTGTACACGTCCGTGAGAGCAGAAAATAAAGTTCTCAGACGTTTCATGACGCGTACAGCAAACTTTATCCAAAAAAAGTCAAGAGATCATATCTCAATCGCATGATGGAGACCGTGCATTTAGTTCACATGCTCCCAAAGCCTGAAAATCCCTCCCGACCTGCGGCAGAACATCCCCTGACCTGACCAGATTTAAAAAGAACTTAAAAACACACTATTTAGGACAGCATCTAGTGGGTCCATGTGATGCGTCCTTCATGTGGTTATGCGTGCTGACACTGTGCATGCTGCCACTAACAACATTTGCATGCTGACCCTGTGCATGTCACCCCTAACCATGTTATTTATTTTGTTTGCTTATCAAGCATGATATTACTCACCATTCAATTGCATTTCCCTTTGCAGCAAATTTAAAGCGCCTAGAAAGAGATTGAGGTCTCCGAGGGCGCTTTATCAAGTGCAGTATTATTATTATTATTATTATTATTATTATAAGAAATTAGAATTAAATATCGAATATAGAAAAGCAGAGCAGTGTACATATTTACTACAGCACTACGTTGCCCAACGATGAGGCGATTGAACTGATCCTGAGGACCAGATTTATTTGATCGTGATCAAACCTTGGATATTGCTTATATTGAGGCAAAAACCTTGCCTATTGTAAGCATGCATTCATTGTGGTAGTCACAAAGCCTGGTTGGTGGGTTATATTTCAGTCATTTTCTCCCCTAATGACTCAGCGAGGTACCAGTTGGAGGCTTAAATTACGGTGTCCTCTAAATCAGCATGCAAGCACGTCAAGCATGTAGCTCAGTGCGTCAAACCACTCAATGCACATGAGCAGAACTCCTGGTAGGTCAGGGTCAGACAGTATTTCCTGGTAAATTCAGTACATCTGCCTAAAGAACAGTCTGCGTTTCTAACAATGCTGGAGACATCGTAGGTGAGCCACTTAAGTGATTTTAATTGGCAAAATACTTTTAATCAATATTTTAATTGTAGGAGCAATGTTTCAGTGTGTAGACGTCGTCGTGTTGCACTTAATACCACGTTCAATTTTTCAAAACCACGATCTGTACGAAGAAGAACAAATGCAGATACAAATACAAACACAGATCTTTAGTGTAGTGGCTATCTCGCAACAATAGTACCAGTGTTCCGTTGTCATGCAAAGAGTCGATTCTCACACTAGCTATAGCTAGCAAAAGTCTAAAATTTCAAGGGTACGCAACAGGTCGAGCTTAACGCAGCATCACCTGCCCTCCACTTTTAAGCGTGGAAACTTATACTGTATGTTCCTGACCGATGAATAGGTTAGTATAACTACTCTTGCTGTCGACCATGGCACTTTCTTCACAGCCGTCCTGAGCTGCGACTTCATGGTACTCACTATCTCAAGTGCTGGCCTGACTCTGCTAAGGTTCCCATTGAAGAATTGCTAAAAATTCTGTTAAGGTTTTTAAATCAACCAAGATGAATCCATCGTTTTTGCATACCCTGCACTACTACTGGGCCGTGACGGCCAAGGAGGTAAGGTTCTTGCTCTTCACGATCGAGGTCGTGGGCTCTAATCCTACAGCAGGGTGATTTTTCTTGGCAACTGCAAGCGGTGGTGACATGCCGTAAGTGAGCTACCTGAACCAATGGTCACGAAAATTATAAATTTAATTTTAATTTAATATGAATTTAATAACATTAAATTGGAATTTCAAATTTTATGTTTGCTTTTAAACCTTTAAACCTTTTAAACCTTGATTTTATTATCGCTACCAGAATATTTAAAGAACGATTTAATTTTTTTGACGCACGACCAGCTTCTAGTGTGGCGATAGATACTATGTGACCAATGGTCTACTCCACTAACCGTGTCAGTATATATAGATCATCGATCATTTTTAATTTGCACGCATCGCCAGGTCAATGTATATTTTAGGCATGGAGCCAATGTATTTCAAAGTTTCGCTTACGCCCGTTGGTAATGGACAGACATGCCTCCTTAGACAAGACGATTTTTGATAGGTTGCTACAGGGTTAGAATTATTGACAAGGTTGGCGTATCCTGGACACTTTACATTTTGAGCTGTTGAGGCTGGCGATGCGTTAAATCAACGGACAAAGACAACGCTTTGACCTTCCTCACGTGTGAGCTACTCGCTCCTCGAATCGTATGTCAGAGTGTATGCTGTTACAGCTATTTTCTAGTTAAAGCTGAGGCAGCACTTTAAAACGGTTGTTGGGGCCTTGAAAAACGGTTAAAATTGTAAAATTGGCGAGTGGGAGCTATAGAAATCGTAGGAATATTGTTTAGAAAAAAAGCTTTTCCTTTCGATCTTAAAATAATTTTAATCTTATTCCTAGCCGATACGACGAGTCTGGAACGTAAGCGTGCGTCTGAACGCCTCTTAGCACTTTCCGAATAAGATAGCGGGACCGATTTCCTCATAATCCCGTTTGGTAATCAACATATCCGCGAATTCATCCTTCGAGGACAGAATGGAGCCACCGATCCATACCGAGTTCTGTCTTTCTGGCGAAGCAATCACGTTCACGTTCACCGTGCTCGGAGCCAGCGAAGTTATCTCTTTTCGTAGCCTCTCAGCGAGTCCAGGAATGAGTGAAGACCCTCCTGACAAGTAAATGTTGTCATATAGGGCACGGCGGACATCTATGTCGCTTTTCATTATGGCTGCGTGAGTCATCTTGTGAATGCCATCAGCTTCCCTGCCTAGGAGCGAAGGCTGAAACAGAGCCTCCGGACAGCGGAATCTCTCGTAGCCCATGGTTACTATTTCGCCGTTAGATACCTTGGAGCTTCTGCTGACCGGCAATGCTTCCATCTCCTTTTCGAAGTCGAGGGCAACGTAGCACTGTTCCTCTTTAACTTGTCGCACGTCCTCGCGTCCCGCCGAGCCTTTAAGTGCGTAGCCACTCTCAGTGAGAATTCTAGCGAGATAGTCGGTGAGCTCGTGACCGGCGATGTCAAGACGCACGATGGAGTGAGCGAGAACGTAACCTTCATAGATAGGTACTGCGTGAGTCACTCCGGCTCCCACGTCAAGGACAAGGCACGTGAATCGGCCCGACGCGTACGTAGACAGAACCGACTGATTAGCTATGTGCATCGCTGGGCTGTGAAATGTCTCGAACAAAATCTGCGCCGTCTTTTCCCGATTAGCCTTCGGGCTAAGAGGAGCTTCCGCCAAGAGCAACGGGTGCTCCTTGGGGGAAACGCGAAGTTCGCTGTAAAAAGTGTGGTGCCATATTTCCTCCATGTCGTCCCAGTTTATTACAATGCCATGCTCAATGGGGTACTTCAGATTAAGCACACCTCGCAATCTCTGTGCTTCGCTACCAACGTAGAGGTCTTTCTGTGCCAAGCCAACCGCACCATCCTATGAAATTAAACAGAAATTACTAATCGTTTGTTTTCAGAAAAACATTACCTAATACGCATCGTTCATAGCCGAACATTTCAAAAAAGAATATTCATACTTCAAGCGAGATTCACAGATAAGTCAAGCGTATCAAAACTCGTAGTACTGCTCCGTGAGAACGCAATCTCTTTTCAGAGGATTCCTTTACACCGGGCAAAGGTCATGACGACACGACCTCAGTCAACTGAGTTTACCTTGACCTTGGTCGGGTGCACGACCTCGGCTGTAGCAGGCGGGCTGTTTACTCCTGCAGGCGCCGAGAGTTCTCGCATTAGCCCGGGCTTAAGCATATATTACAATAACCCAAAGAGATACCTATACATAAATGAGACATTGATTTAACAAACCTGGAGAGGATGACCGACGACAGATGAGAAGACCACGCGAGGGGCATCATCTCCGGCATAGCCAGCCTTGCACGATCCAGAGCCGTTGTCAAGGACGATGGTGGTAGCCATTGTGTCCATTTTGGTCGCTTCAGTGGCTGACTTCAGTGGCTTGCTTTTTAAAGTCAGCAAGCAAGTTTTTGCGTCACGACCATTCATGACAAGTCGAGCTTTGTGACGCCACTGTAGGATTTTGCTTGTGCGTCACTGTTTTCCCAGCAAGCTAAGCCACAGAGCTTTGCATGCACACAGGACGTGCAGCTTAGGGAAATGCAGATCGCTAATGGAATCCCTACTGCAGCGTGAACTCAATTGGCCGATTGACTGATCTGCTAGCCTCATTTTATATATAGAAATAAGTGTACCGGCGACTTCCACGATGCTAGCAGTGGGCAATATTGGATTATCTACTTTACGGTTTGCTCATAAATACAACCACAACACCAAAGCACCAATAGCCAGCTGCTGCATTAGCAGATTTACATGAAACCTGCATTCATCTGTTACATTCGACATGCTGCGTGCTATGTCTTCCTAATCATAAATAGCTTTCAACCAATAATTCAATTTGTGGTTTTTTATATCAATAATAGAACTATCAACTAAACAAGAACGACTGTCAGTTTTTTAAATTCCCACTTCCAACAGTCCTAATGTAAGATTCCGAAATTTATTCGGATTTAATAGTTTTAGTTTTAAGGGTTTTGGCATTAGGTTTTTAGATACACGTATATTTTTATATATAGATTTAGCTGATGAATTTATGAATTGATCTAATAATATTTGTAAATGAAGTATTCTCAAAAACAGTCTAAATTTGGAAAGCAAACTGATTGCCAAATTTTCTGTGTTCCCTGTGAAAGGTAACTCTTCCGGAAGTAAGGTTTGTATAACACACAAGGAGACACCAAGCTTATAATAATAATAATAATGCACTTGATAAAGCGCTCTCAGAGAACTCAATCACTTCTTAGGAGCTTTACATTTTCTGCAAAGGGAAACGCGATTGAATCGTGAGTAATATCATGCTAGATAAACAGCATGAATAACATGGTTAAGGGTGACATGCACAGGGTAAGGATGCAAAATTTGATTAGTGGAGGTATGCACAGTGTCAGCACGCATAAGCACATCAAGGACGAATCCCAGGGACCCATTAAATGGTGTCCTAAATAGGTGTTTTTTAATTCTTTTTAAATGTGGTCAGGTCAGGGGATGTTCTGACGCAAGTCGGGAGGGAGATCCAGGCTTTGGGAGCATACGAACTAAATGCACGGTCTCCAAAGGATTTGAGGTTTTGTACGGGGTATTCGTAGACCGCTGGATTCCGAAAAGCGGTGGTACGATGCTTGGCCTGATGGGGAAGTATATCTGAGAGATAGGCTGGAGCCAAAGAATTAAATGACCTAAAAGTGAGCAACAAAACCTTGAAGTCAATCCGTTGCTTGACTGGTAGCCAGTGCAGGTCGGCGAGTAGTGGAGTAATGTGGCAACTGCGAGGCTCACGACAGAAAAGCTCAGCTGCAGAGTTTTGAACAAGCTGTAGTCGCCTGATTGCACATGCCGGTAGGCCAGGGAGCAGCGAGTTACAGGAGTCAAGTCGGGATGTCACAAATGCATTTACCAATTTAGACGCGGTATCCTTATCTATTAAAAGCCCAAATTTTAGCAATGTTATGTAGCTGAAAATTAGCAGATTTGACTGTGGGGTTGATGTGGTTGCCCAAAGAGAGGTTTTTTTGGAACATGACACCCAGATATTGAGCTGATTCAACAGGAGATATGCTGGCAGAGCCAATTTTGACCATCAGCCTTTCCAATTTCTGAATCACACTGGGTTTGCCCATAAATAGTAAGTTAGTTTAATAATCGTTTAGTTTTAGAAAATTTGCTGTCATCCATGTGCGGATGTCATCAATACATGTATCAAGTGAGTTGAGAGAATTCGAGCTTTGCTAAATTACTACCATTGTACTTCACGTAAGAGGACACCCTCACCTCGAGTGAATCAATTCAAGCTGTTTATAAGAATTAGAAAACCAAAATTGTCAGGAACTTTAAAACCGTACCAACCGACGTGCTCAATAATTATAATGATGGTAACTAGATGACAAGACCTCTGTTAACCATCGAGATAAACAGCCACTATTAAACTCAAATGATGCCGCTTCGCAAATACCAATTTTACTGGATTAGTAACGATGCTGACCTTATTCTGATGTATCATTAATGGAATAGCACTTTCGAAGCTTGCGATCAATGCATTGAGAGTTTTATTTATATATAGCATCTTAATTCATCAACGCAATACCAGTAGGATATTTTAAAAGGGTTTCATAAGTTTATTGATACCTCAATTATTGATAAATGAGAAAAATCACTTTTAAGAGAAAATAATTCTTGCAAGCATGCGAACAGTTTTCAAATTTTTTAATTACCTGTATAATTTACCAGAATTTGTTGCTAAAAAGAATGCTTAATTTTATTGCTGGAACTCGAGCTATGTAACAGAGGAATCACTTTATTTAAAATTGACAGGACTAAGTGCCTTGAAACCGTATTCAACCATTCTCCAGGCTTTATATCTTGCCGCATGGAATTTTTAATGCACTACTAAGTGACAAGATTTTCCTATGCATGGTCAGTTCAAGAATTCGCCAGCCAGAATAATACGATCGCACTAGCAACGTCCATTGAGGCCGCTGCTGATAGGTACTTGACCTGATGGCTAAGGCTGAATGGGCTTGCTAGAGCTGATCACCAAGAGAGAATTTATGCTTATTACGTTCAATGCTAAATTAATAAGAGAGTCTTATAAGTTGAAATTTCTGAGCTAGACTTACTGCTTTTGAAATGCACAAATTTTCTATACCATTGTTTGAGCTGCGAAGACGTAATAACATTCAAGTTTGTTCTCGATCCGTAGAAAAAATACCGTAGAAAAATTCCCGTATGTCTTGCGAAGGAAAAATATCGCAAAGAACGGCTTCCATGATAAAACTCAGGAGTAGGCATATGTTTGTGTGAAGGATGTTATAACTAATTAGCTTGTCTTAAAAAGCAAGTGGTAATTATTATGCCACGTGGTACAATGCTATGCTTTTCAACTCTTGGTGTAGGAACGTACTTTTGGGACTGAGATTTTGATCTCTGACTGGTTCCCGGTAACTGGTTGCAAATCTGGTTAAAATATGGTTACAAATGTCGTTACACACGGGTTTCCATTGTCAGCCATCACACCAGCTGCAAGTAGTAGTTGAAAACTGCTGTCGTGCTGGCTAAATATTTGGACCTATTTTTAAAGATAAAACTGTAGACAATTTTACACTTAAATCATTTTCACCAGAGCTTTCAATTTTTATCCAGCCTCGGTACTTACTGAGCCGGTAAAACATTGGTAAAGTGATTCAGATCCATAGGATCAGCCTATCACTTATATGCAGCCAATAATCAGCAGTATTTGTAATACAATCCGATGGAATCAGTTACAAAGACTAACAGCGTGAACACTTGGCTCGTAGGAAAATTTATCCTTGATATCGGCTAACTAACTCAACTAAACAATGGTAATCCAAAATTCATGCTCATGACGGGGCTTCACGCGCGCAGCAGGACTGCGAAACAACGTGGCTTCTAAATCAGGTCAAATCTACTTTAGTCTAGTGCTCTATGAGAGCTGATTCTTTCTCGCCTACAGCGACCATGTATACTCTAAGCCTAAGGTAACAATACACAAGTTATGCTGACATTTTAAGCGCCCAGTGAACTCGTCTTATTATTTCACGATGTGATTGTACGTGGATCTACATCTCGACTTGAGTCAGAACATCCCCTGACTTGACCACATTAAAAAGAACTCAAAGCGAACCTATTTAGGACAGCATTTAGTGGGTCCCTGCGATTCGTCCTTCGCGTGCTTATGCTTGCTGACACTGTGCATACCTCCACTAACCAAATTTTGCATGCTGACCCTGTGCATGTCACCCCTAACCATGTTATTGATTTTGTTTGTTTATCAAGCATGATATTTCTCAACATTCAATTGCATTTCCCTTTGCAGCTAACTGAAAGCGGCTAGAAAGAGATTGAGTTCCCCGAGGGCACTTTATTAGGTGCATTATTATTATTAATATTTTATTTCGTAATCGTAACTTGTTAATTTTTAATTTTGTAAATTGCAATCGTAATTCGTAATTTTTTGATTCTTACTAACTTGGCCGGTGGCCACGAGTTTCTACACGTTGGGTAGTATGTATTTTGCGACGATTTGTAGAGCTCCTGAGTACATACGACTCTTCTCACTTACACAAAAGTTTAACAATTTCTTTCGTTTCTCGGAACTTCACGATTCTACAAAGAAAGCTTTGGTTGTGACCTCAGTGACTGCAGGATGGACTTGGAAGAAAATGCAGAGATAGAGCTGAGGGATGACAACGACGAATCCTCTGACAATGTGGCAGCTTGTATACATTATCGGATCCTGTCAATCGCGTTTAAAAAAAGCAACAAAAAGACATGCCAGTCCGCAACGTGGGTTGGCATATTTAATTCCGACATGGGAGCAGCTAAAGAGATTGTGTGTGCGTGACACAAGCGATTGTAGAAGGCGTATACTGGATTATCGGCTCTCTTTTAGAAGCTACACTTTGCCTTTGAGATGGAGCTTTGTTGGTGTAACCTATAATTATCTTCTGGAAGACGCTGCACTAGAACTTGTAATCCCTTGAAAACTTCTTTAGGCATTATCTCGATATCGAGATAGAAATAAACTTGGTTTATTCATTCTCTTCTTAAAGCCATTTAGAAAGCACGCCGATGGATACTATTATTCCAAGGGCTCCATACAAATGACATAATGCAGTAAGTATTTTTACCGAGGTAAGTTGGTGTGGAGGATTGAATAGCACCGGGCGAGGGAACTGATATGCTGTGCAAGTACTCAATAACAAGGATGCCAGATTTCACGATTTATGTACGATATTTAATGTCGAGGGAATTTGCATCAAGCAGATTCCTGTAAGTTATTCGAAGTGTTGTTCATTGCTTAGTTGACTGTCAGTTGAATGCTCATCCTATTGAGTACACTGTAGTGGGTGCTGTAATTTTAGTTGGCTGAATGACTTTTAGGTTAGGCTGGTTCACAGCAGTGTCTGCGGGATAAACTAACTGATGAGCTCTCATCGTGGTATTAGATTACTACAAAGCTGTCTGTTATCACTCGCCATATTGCTGTGCCTGAGGTGCCACAGACATACCAACTTCTCTAAACCTGGCCAAGGCAGTTGTATCTTGGAGAGCATTTGAACTAAACTTCAGCGACTAAATAATATGCGTGGGCATTGGTACCGGATAAGACAGGTGCCACAGGCCTGAATAACCATATGGGCAGCTGGCTCTGGCTTGAGATACAACGAGAACCAGCTTGAGAAACAACATAATAGGTAAGATACAACGAGGTCAGGTACAACGAAGTTGGATACCTCAAGCAGGTACAGCATCATGAAAGCGACAGGTGCCTTTAAATATCCATCAAAATACACTATGCCTTTCTTGATAAGAATTGAAAAAGTAAACTTAGAAGCTCTCAACTGGGTTGTAGCAGCTCCGGCATCTAGAACAAACGAGCATAACATGGTTAGCAGTGATGTGGGCAGGGTCAGCATGGTTGTCAATATGGTTGGTGGCTGCACGCAGTGTCAGCATGCATAAGCGAACAAAGCACCCATCACGGGGACCCTATAAATGAATGCTGTGATAAATAAATGCATGTCTAGCTTCTTTTTAAAATGTCAAATCTGGGAATGCTGCGAAGCCTGTCGGAAGTGAATTCCAGACTTAAGGAGCATGCGAACTAAAGGCACGGTCTTTAATTCGAGGTTCCTACGAGGTACAGGTAAGCGATTAGATTAAAATCAAATAAGGGAGTGGTGCGATGCTTAGCCTGGTGAGGCAATAGACCTGATCGGTAGGCTCGAGCCTCTTGCCGTCTCTCGCAGGCTGGACGTCTGGTCGGCCCATCCTGCACAGGGCTCGGTCAGCCGCTGACTTGCCACGGGCAGATTCGCCAGCCACAGTCACTTCCTGACCACGGCTGGACGTGCTGTCAGTGGTTTCTGCCCGGAGTCGGGCATACCCTGTAACGGTTACCAGGTGCCGCCTGGAGGCACAAACCGCTTGCCGTGTGCTGAGCCACTGCCGGCCTATGCTGCATGCAATTACGACCCGACGCAACCTGGTTCTGGACCACCTAATCGAAGCTTGTCCGGTCAACGAGCTAAACTGCATGTCCAGACCGCGCTCTCCTTCTCGCCGGTGGTCTGGCTCTCAAGCCGGACCCGATCACCAACAACGACACCGATAAGGTAATCGTTGACGTTACTGTGCTGTCCGACGGAGGTGAGGATGCCCTGATTATGGAGGCCTGGAACAAGACTGATAAATATGCAGCTGTTGCCCGGTCTTTCTTGACCGCCGGCTACCGGTCGGCAGTGATGAGGCCCTTCGTGGTCGCCGGCTCTCGGCAGCTGGCGGCCGAACAATTAATCTTGCCTGGCAGACAGTGGCGTCCCGCGAGCGGAAAGAAAGGCAACAAGGTGGTTCTCCATCTCCGACGCCATTATCGGCTCGGAAATTACTTGGTCCAGAACCGGGAGGCCCGGGTTGCAACCAAGACCACGGCTTGACAGGTTGACGCAAATTAATTATATATATATATTAATAGGTAATAGTTAATAGGTCTATATATATGCATACCCGTAATATAGGTTGGAGCGACTTTCGGCTGGTAATAAGGAGAAAAGCCCTGTCAGGTTAAATTTCAGTAAGAGGGCAGCATCGCATTGCAGTTTGGCGAACACCGAAGCGAGATTACGCTTGTGTAGTTCGGTCTTTCCCTGTCTCAAAAAACGTCATCCCGATACGACAGTACACTATGCAGTCTGGTCAGACATGCCTCCGTGGAAAAGATGATTGCTACAGGATTAGAATAATTGACAGATTGGCGTATCCTGCACACTTTACATTTTGAGCTGTTAAGGCTGGCGATGCGTTAAATCAACGGACAAAGACAACGCTTTAAGCTTCCTCGTGTGTCAGCTACTGACTCCACGGATCGTATTTCAGAGTGTAAGCTGTTACAACTATTTTCTAGTTAAAGCTGAGGCAGCACTGTAAAACGGTTGTTGGGGCCTTGAAAAAACGGTTAAAATTGTAAAATTGGCGAGTGGGAGCTATAGAAATCGTAGGAATATTGTTTAGAAAAAAAGCTTTTCCTTTCGATCTTAAAATAATTTTAATCTTATTCCTAGCCGATACGACGAGTCCGGAACGTAAGCGTGCGTCTGAACGCCTCTTAGCACTTTCCGAATAAGATAGCGGGACCGATTTCCTCATAATCCCGTTTGGTAATCAACATATCCGCGAATTCATCCTTCGAGGACAGAATGGAGCCACCGATCCATACCGAGTTCTGTCTTTCTGGCGAAGCAATCACGTTCACGTTCACCGTGCTCGGAGCCAGCGAAGTTATCTCTTTTCGTAGCCTCTCAGCGAGTCCAGGAATGAGTGAAGACCCTCCTGACAAGTAAATGTTGTCATATAGGGCACGGCGGACATCTATGTCGCTTTTCATTATGGCTGCGTGAGTCATCTTGTGAATGCCATCAGCTTCCCTGCCTAGGAGCGAAGGCTGAAACAGAGCCTCCGGACAGCGGAATCTCTCGTAGCCCATGGTTACTATTTCGCCGTCAGACAGCTCGGAGCTTCTGCTGACCGGCATTCCTTCCATCTCCTTTTCGAAGTCGAGGGCAACGTAGCACTGTTCCTCTTTAACTTGTCGCACGTCCTCGCGTCCCGCCGAGCCTTTAAATGCGTAGCCACTCTCAGTGAGAATTCTAGCGAGATAGTCGGTGAGCTCGTGACCGGCGATGTCAAGACGCACGATGGAGTGAGCGAGAACGTAACCGTTATAGATAGGTACCGCGTGAGTCACTCCGGCTCCCACGTCAAGGACAAGGCACGTGAATTGGCCCGACGCGTACATAGACAGAACCGACTGATTAGCTATGTGCATCGCTGGGCTGTGAAATGTCTCGAACAAAATCTGCGCCGTCTTTTCCCGATTGGCCGTCGGGCTGAGAGGAGCTTCCGCCAAGAGCAACGGGTGCTCCTTGGGGGAAACGCGAAGTTCGCTGTAAAAAGTGTGGTGCCATATTTCCTCCATGTCGTCCCAGTTTATTACAATGCCATGCTCAATGGGGTACTTCAGATTAAGCACACCTCGCAATCTCTGTGCTTCGCTACCAACGTAGAGGTCTTTCTGTGCCAAGCCAACCGCACCATCCTATGAAATTAAAAACCATTATTTTATACACATCGTTAATAGCCGAACATATAAAAAAAGAATACTGATACTCTTCAAGCAAGATTCACAGATAAGTCAAGCGTATCGAAACTTGTAGTACTGCTGTGTGAGAATGCAGTGAGAACGCAATCTCTTTTCAGAGGATTCCTTTACACCGGGCAAAGGTCATGACGACACGACCTCAGTCAACTGAGTTTACCTTGACCTTGGTCGGGTGCACGACCTCGGCTGTAGCAGGCGGGCTGTTTACTCCTGCAGGCGCCGAGGGTTCTTGCATTAGCCCGGGCTTAAGCATATATTACAATAACCCAAAGAGATACCTATGCATAAATGTGACACTGATTAAACAAACCTGGCGAGGATGACCGACGACAGATGAGAAGACCACGCGAGGGGTATCATCTCTGGCATAGCCAGCCTTGCACGATCCAGAGCCGTTGTCAAGGACGATGGTGGTAGCCATTGTGTCCATTTTGGTCGCTTCAGTGGCTGACTTCAGTGGCTTGCTTTTTAAAGTCAGCAAGCAAGTTTTTGCGTCACGACCATTCATGACAAGTCGAGCTTTGTGACGCCACTGTAGGATTTTGCTTGTGCGTCACTGTTTTCCCAGCAAGCTAAGTCATAGAGCTTTGTATGCAAACAGGACGTGCAGCTTAGGGAAATGCAGATCGCTAATGGAATCCCTACTGCAGCTTTAACTCAAGTGGCCGATTGACTGATCTGCTATCCTCATTTTGTACAGAGAAATAAGAGTACCGGCGACTTCCACGACGCTAGTGGTGGGCAATATTGGATTATCTACTTTACGGTTTGCTCATAAAATACAAGGACAACTCCAAAGCACCAATAGCCAGCTGCTGCATTAGCAGATTTACATGAAACCTGCGTTCATCAGTTACATTCGACATGCTGCGTGCTATGTCTTCCTAATCATAAATGACTTTCAAACAATAATTCAATTTGTGATTTTTATGTCAATTAATTAACTTCTAACCAAACAGGAACGACTGCCAGTTTTATAAATTCTCACTTCCAACTATCGCAATGTAAAATTGCTAAATTTATTCGGATTTTATAGTTTTAGTTCAAGGGTTTTGGCATTAGGTTTTTAGATGCACGTATATTTTTATATCTAGACTTAGCTGATCAATTTATGAATTAATCTAATAATCTATGCAAATAAAGTATTCATAAAAACATTCTAAATTTAGAAAGCACACTGATTGCAGAATTATCTGTGTTCCTTGTGAAAGGTAACCTTTCCGGAAGAAAGATTCGTATAACACACAAGGAGACACCAAGCTTATAATAATAATGATAATAATGATGATGCACTTGATAAAGCGTCCTCAGAGAACTCAATCTATTCCTAGGTGCTTTAAATTTATGCAATGAGTGTATCTCCGTCTGTAACTCCACAAAGTCATAAAGACCACGTGGGTGTTATGCAGGAGAGTTTTGTATAGCTCACTCACAGCCTAAGTGGATTTCGGTATGCATTTGGTAGCCAAAATTTGCTGCAAAGGGAAACGCGATTGAATCGTGAGTAATATCATGCTTGATAAACAGCATGAACACTGTGGTAAGGGTGTCATACACAGGGTAAGCATGCAAGTGTGGTTAGTGGCATCATGCACAGTGTCAGCACACATAAGCACGTGAAGGGCGAATCACAGGGACCCACTAAATGCTGTCCCAATCTGGTGTGTTTTTAAGTTCTTTTTAAATGTGGTCAAGTCAGGGGATATTCTGACTCAAGTCGGGATGGAGTACCAGGCTTTGGGAGCATACGAACTAAACGCACTGTCTCCAAAGGATTTGAGGTTTAAACGAGGTATTTGTAGACTTTCGGATTCCGAAAAGCGGATGGTACGATGCTTGGCCTGATCGGGGGAGTAGACCAAAGAGATAGGCTAGAGTCAAAGGATGAAGTGTCTAAAAAGTGAGTGACAAAACTTTGAAGTTGATCCGTTGCTTGACTGGTAGCCAATGCAGGTCGGCGAGAATTGGTGGGATGTGGCAACTGCGAAGCTCACGACAGACAATCCTAGCTGAAGAGTTTTGCACAAGCTGTAATCGCCTGATATCACATGCCGGTAGGCCAGGGAGCAGCGAGTTACAGGAGTCAAGTCGGGATGTCACAAATGCATTTACCAACTTAGACGTGGTATCCTTATCTAATCAAGACTGAATTTTAGCATTGTTATGTAGCTGAAAGTAGGCAAATTTGACTGTGGAGCTGATGTGTTCGTCTCACGAGAGATCATTTTGGATCATGACACCCAGATTTTGAGCTGATTCAACAGAAGATATGCTTGCAGAGCCACTTTTGAGCGGCAGCCTTTCCAATTTCATAATCACACTGCGTTTGCCCATAACTAGCAAGTTAATTTTATCATCGCTTAGTTGTAGAAAAGTTGCTGCCATCCATGTTCTTATGTCATCAATACATGCATCAAATGAGTTGAGAGGATTCGAGCTTAGCTAAATTAATAATAATAATAATAATAATAATTCATTTATTTAGCGCCCTTAGAAAACCTAATCTCTATTCAGGCGCTTCACATTTGCCTCGGGGCTCGAGCCCACGACCTCAGTTAGACCTTGGTCGGAGCGAGCACCTTATCCGCTAGACCAAACCAGCTCGGCGAAATATGTAATTCATTTATATAGCGCCCCAAGAGAACTTGATATCTATTCAGGCGCTTCATATACGCCTAGGGGCTCGTCCTCACGATCTCAGTCAGACCTTGTTTGGGGCGAGCACCTTAACCGCTAGACCAAACCAGGACGGCGATTACTACCATTTTGCTTCCCATAAGAGGACATGCTCACCTCGAGTGAACCAATTTAAGCTATTAATAAAAATTAGAAAACTAAAAGTATTAAAGAACTTTAAAACCGTACTAACTGACGTACTGGATAATCCTACTGACGGTAACTCGATAACAAGGGCACTGTTAACCAGCGAGATAAACATATACTATTAAACTGAAGTGGTGGCGCCTTGCAAATACCATTTCTAATGAATCAGTAACGATGCTGATCTTATTTTGAGGTATCATTGATGGAATAGCACTCTGGAAGCTTGCAATCAATGCATTGAGATTTTTATTTATATATAGCATCCTAATTCATCAACGCAATACCAGTAGGATATTTTAAAACGGTTTCATAAGTTTATCGACACCTCAATTATTAATTAAATGAGAAAAATCACTTTTAAGAGAAAATAATTCTTACAAGCATGCGAACAGTTTTCAAATTATTTAATTACCTGTAAAATTTAACAGAATTTCTTATTCAAAAGAATGCTTAATTTTATTGCTGGAACTCGGGCTTTGTAACAGAGGAATCACTTTATTTAAAATTGACAGCACAAAGTGCCTTGAAACCGTATTCGACCATACACCAGGCTTGATATCTTGTATGGAATTTTTGATGCACTCCTAAGTGACAAGATTTTCCTATGCATGGTCAGTTCAAGAATTCGCCAGCCAGAATAATACGATCGCACTAGCAACGTCTAGTGTGGCCGCGGCTGATAGGTACCTGACCTGATGGCTAAGGCTGAATGGGCTTGCTAGAGCTGACCACCAAGAGAGAATTTATGCTTATTACGTTCAATGCTAAATTATTAAGAGGGTTTATGTGTTGAAATTTCTGAGCTAGACTTACTGCTTTTGAAATGCACATATTTTCTATACCATTTTTTGAGTTGCGAAGACATAATAACATTCAGGTTTATTCTTGATCCGTGGAAAAATACCATGGAAAATTTCCCGTAGGTCTTGCGAAGGGAAAAAATCGCAAAGACAGCAGGAACGGCTTCCATGATAAAACTCAGGAGGAGGCATATGTTTGTGTAAAGGATATTACAACTAATTAGCTAGTCAGACAAAGCAAGTGATAAATATTGTGCGAGGTAGTACATATTCATGCTTTTCTACTCATGGTATAGCAACGTACTTTTGGCTGAGATTTGGATCACTGACTGGTTCCCGGTAACTGGTTGTAAATCTGGTTACAATTTGGTTAGAAATTTGGTTACAAACGGGTTTCCATTGTCAGCCATCACACCAGCTGCAAGTAGAAGGTGAAATTTGCTGTCGTTCTGGCTAAATATTTGGACTTGTTTTTACAAATGAACTGTAGAAACTTCTCGACTTTTCGTAATTGCAGGATGGACTTGAAAGAAAATACAGAGATAGAGCTAAGGGATGACACAGACGAATCCTCTGAGAATGTGGCAGCTTGTATACATTATCAGATCCTATCAATCGCGTTTAAACAAAGCAACAAAATGACATGCCAGTCCGCAACGTGGATTGGCATATTTAATTCCGACATGGGAGCAGCTAAAAAGATTGTGTGTGCGTGACACAAGCGATTGTAGAAGGCGTATACTGGATTATCGGCTCTCTTTTAGAAGCTACACTTTGCCTTTAAGATGGACCTTTGTTGGTGTAACCTATAATTATCTTCTGGAAGACGCTGCACTAGAACTTGTAATCCCTTGAAAACTTCTTTAAGCATTATCTCGATATCGAGATAGAAATAAACTTGGTTTATTCATTCTCTTCTTAAAGCCATTTAGAAAGCACGCCGATGAATACTATTATTCTTAGGGCTCCATACAAATGACCTAATGCAGTAATGTAATGTAATGAATCTCCGTCAGAAACTCCACAAAGTCATAAAGACCATGTGGGTGTTACGCGGGAGAGTTTTGTATAGCGCACTCACAGCCTAAGCGGCTTTCGGTACGCATTCGGTAGCCAACAGACTTCGTCTCACGCAACAAAGAGAAAGTGGGAAGCATAGCAGAGTTAGGAGAGCAGTTGAGGTAGTGAGTAGCATAGAAGTAGCAGTTCAGGACCGTTGAAAAAGATGCGCCATAGTCGGCAGTTGGAGAGTATATGTCGTTGCGCAAGAATTGTGGAAGCGAGTTCCACAGTCTAGGACCTGCAGAGCTAAAGCTTCTGTCGCCAACTGTCTTTAAGCGGAGGAGTGGGACAGCTAATTTATTGTCCACACCGGACCTGAGGGCGCGAACAAGCTGAAACTGATGCAGCAGTTCAGCTAGGTATGAAGGAGCCAAGCCGTGGCGGTCCTTGTGGGTCAGCATAAGAACTGTACGTATTTTTACCGAGGTTAGTTGGTGTGGAGGATTGAATAGCACCGGGCAAGGGAGCTGATATGCTGTGCAAGTACTCAATAACAAGGATGCCAGATTTCACGATTTATGTACGATATTTAATGTCGAGGGAATTTGCATCAAGCAGATTCCTGTAAGTTATTCGAAGTGTTGTTCATTGCTTAGTTTACTGTCAGTTGAATGCTCATCCTATTGAGTACACTGTAGTGGGTGCTGTAATTTTAGTTGGCTGAATGACTTTTAGGTTAGGCTGGTTCACAGCAGTGTCTGCGGGATAAACTAACTGATGAGCTCTCATCGTGGTATTAGATTACTACAAAGCTGTCTGTTATCGCTCGCCATATTGCTGTGCCTGAGGTGCCACAGACATACCAACTTCTCTAAACCTGGCCAAGGCAGTTGTATCTTGGAGAGCATTTGAACTAAACTTCAGCGACTAAATACTATGCGTGGGCATTGGTACCGGATAAGACAGGTGCCACAGGCCTGAATAACCGTATGGGCAGCTGGCTCTGGCTTGAGAAACAACGAGAACCAGCTTGAGAAACAACATAATAGGTAAGATACAACGAGGTCAGGTACAACGAAGTTGGATACCTCAAGCAGGTACAACATCATGAAAGCGACAGGTGCCTTTAAATATCCATCAAAATACACTATGCCTTTCTTGATAAGAATTGAAAAAGTAAACTTACAAGCTCTCAACTGGGTTGTAGCATCTCCGGCATCTAGAACAAACGAGCATAACATGGTTAGCAGTGATGTGGGCAGGGTCAGCATGGTTGTCAATATGGTTGGTGGCATCACGCAGTGTCAGCATGCATAAGCGAACAAAGCACCCATCACGGGGACCCTATAAATGAATGCTGTGATAAATAAATGCACGTCTAGCTTCTTTTTAAAATGTCGTCAAATCTGGGAATGCTGCGAAGCCTGTCGGAAGTGAATTCCAGACTTAAGGAGCATGCGAACTAAAGGCACGGTCTTTAATTCGAGGTTCCTACGAGGTACAGGTAAGCGATTAGATTAAAATCAAATAAGGGAGTGGTGCGATGCTTAGCCTGGTGAAGCAATAGACCTGATCGGTAGGCTCGAGCCTCTTGCCGTCTCTCGCAGGCTGGACGTCTGGTCGGCCCAGCCTGCACAGGGCACGGTCAGCCGCTGACTTGCCACGGGCAGATTCGCCAGCCACAGTCACTTCCTGACCACGGCTGGACGTGCTGCCAGTGGTTTCTGCCCGGAGTCGGGCATACCCTGTAACGGTTACCAGGTGCCGCCTATGCCGCATGGAGGCACAAACTTCGTATCACCCGCTTTTCGGAATCCAACAGTCCAGAAATACCTCGTACAAACCTCAAATCCTTTAAAGACCGTGCATTTAGTTCGTACGCTCCCAAAGCCTGGAACTCCCTCCTGACCTGCGTCAGAACATTCCCTGACCTGATCACATTTAAAAAGAACTGAAAAACACACTATTTAGGACAGCATTTAGTGGGTCCCTGTGATTCGTCCTTCATGTGCTTATGCGTGCTGACACTGTGCATGCTGCCACTAACCACATTTGCATGCTGACCCTGTGCATGTCACCCCTAACTATATTATTCTTTTTTTTTGTTTTGCAATTATAATTTTGCTCTATAATAAATTGCATTTGACTAAGCAGCAAATGTAAAGCGCCTAGAAAGAGATTAAGTTCTCTGAGGGCGCTTTATCATGTGCATTAATATTATTATAATTGTAGTGTCAAGGCGGCTGGCTAGGAACATCTGAGAATGCCAAAAAGTGGATGTGCTGTTCTCGGCCTTTAGAAGGCGGTGGCTTGGCGAGCCAGGCTGAACCAACACACTTCCGGCTAACCAGCATGCAGTTCACGGCACAAGCCTCGGTCTTGTCTACCATATTGGATAGTTGGTTTCCGACACTGGATCTTCGAGAGTACTATCACTGGAAGAAAAGATGGCCGAAAAACGGGCTGAGAAATCAGGGATTAACAAAGATGCTCAAGAAAAGGTTGGTTATCTTCAAGTTTAAATGGCGACTCAAATGGCTACAGTGCGATAGACTTTAGAAGTGCAAGCCGCGGCTATGGGGCAAATATGGATATCGATACGCATTTTTAAGGGCAGATATGGATATTTTTACGCTTATTTCGATTCTCAGATTATCATTTTAATTGCATGAAATTGAGTCACAGGTCTATTCCAAAGCGAAGAGAAAAAGTGAACGCACACTCTCAATTCTTGTTTAAAGGTTGTACGAGAGTTAGCTTGGTTTTAGAATTAGTAGCAATCATTTGGTGGTCGCTTTTGGAAGCGGCTATGCCTATCTGGGCTACGCTTATCCGTTTCGTTTGACACGATTCTTGAAGTAAGAGCACGATACTTCTAGACTAAGACATATTGGCTTGCCCGACACCTGAGTATACGAGGTGATAGTTTGTCTACTAGGCTGCACAGGACCAAACTCGAACACTGAATTGCTTATGAGTTAATGGACCGTCTGCATGAAGTTGCATTGGAATTTTTATGATTTTTGCAGATGGCAGCTAAATATGATGCTTCACTAGGCCAAGAATGTCTTCAGTGGATAAGTGGACGAATTGGACAAACATTCGATACCAGTGGCTCTGCAGCGAATGTCTACGAGCAACTTCGTGACAGCAAGAAGCTGGGCATGTAAGGAATATCTGGAAGCAGGATACTATTTTTTCTTCGCTAGCATAGCCTTGTGCATGCTTCTGCCTGGTCTTATTTGTGTGGATTATTATTATTAATCAGCTACAGCACCAACTTATTCAGCCTATTGAAGTGCTCGGAGAGAAAAACGAGAGAGGTGGAGAATTCTCAGGGCCGTATACCGATTCATTCGATCAGCAGACGCGCCAGCGTCTCATAGTTTCATAGTGCCACCAGTTACTGTGTCATCAATTTCATTTCAAATGCAGTTGATAGGACGACCGATACTTTTTCGAATTTGAAAGATGTAACGTTAAAATCGTACGCACCGTGTACACTCGGCATTTTCCCTGTGAAGGTCAATACAGTCGAGGACATCGGTTCGGCAAGTTTCGATCTGTCGGCGAATTCCTCGGCCGTTAAGCCTGTTCCGCTGGATAATAGAAATAGTACATTCTATATAGCACCTTCAGATAACTCTGTCTCTTTCGAGGCACTTTTGATTGGATGCAAAGGAAGCACGATCGAATGGTTGGTCATAGCATGCTCAATAGGCAACAAGAGTAGCATGGTTAGGGGTGACATGCACAGGGTGAGCATGCAAGCATGGTTAGTGACTGCAGGCCCAGTGTCTGCACACATAAGCTTATACAGGTCGAATCACGGGAACCCGCTAAATGCTGTGATACATATTTGCGATTTTGTTTCTTTTGAAATTTGGTCAAGTCAGGAGATAACGCGACGCAAGTCGGAAGTGAGTTCCAGGCTTCAGGAGCATATGAACTAAACCCACGGTCTGCAAAGGATTTGAAGTTTGTAGGAGGTGTAGGTATACTATTAGATTCCGAAAAGTGGGTGGTACGATGCTTAGCCTGGTGGGGAATGGATTTGATGGGCAGGCTGGACCCAAAGGATGAACACACCCAAAAGTGAGTGACAGAGCAGTCGATATGTTGTTTGACTAGGAACCAGTACAGGTCAGCGAGAAGTGGTATGATGTGGCAATTGCGACCCTCACTACAGACAAGCCTAGCTGCAAATTGTGGCACCAGCTGTAAGTGCCTGATCGAACGAGCCGGTAGGCTTGCAAGAACTGAGGAACAGAAGTTGAGACGGGATGTCACAAATGCATGAACTAATGTAGTTGTGGTATCCCTGTCTAAACAAGCCTAACTTTTAGCAATGTTATGCAGCTGAAATTAGGCAGTCTTGACCGTGGAGCTGATGCGGTCGTCTAATAAAAGGACATTTTGGAACATTGCACCTAGATTGCGTGCAGATTCAACAGGAGAACTGCTGGCACAGCCAATTTTGAGCGTTACCATTTTAAATTTCCTAATCGTTCTTGGTTTTCCCATAATTAGTTGTTTGTTTTATTCCCATTCAATTCAAGAAAGTTTGATGCTATCCATCCGCAGACGTAATCAATGCATGCAGCAAGGAAGTCGAGAGACTTTGACATGCAGGAGGGCCGGGAGGGATCTAAGCAAAGGTAGAAGCCTAGATTGTGCCCGGCAGTCAAATGGCTAGAGGGAGAGTGTAAACCGTGAAAATACCGGAACCAACCTCAGAGCCCTGATGTACCCCATATTTCATTAGTTCCTCTGACGATCTTTGTCCGTTCACATTAATACTCTATAGTATCTCACTGAGAAAGGACCTCGAGCGTTGTGGTGAAGTGTCACTAATGCCTAGGCGAGATGAGAGGCTCTCAAGAAGGACTTCGAATCGAAGGTATCAAAAGCCGCAGAAAGATCAAGCAAAACAAGCAGATTCTCTACCAAAGTCTGCAGTCCCACGTAGGTCGTTGTACACCCGAAGCAACGCTGACTTAGTAGAAGGATTAGAGCTAAAACCAGACTGAAACCTACAAGAAAGGCTTGAAGTATCTATATATGAGTTCAGCTGGCGTGCCACGATTTGGTCCAGTCTCTGATAGAAACTGTGAGAGGGAGACGGCGAAATTTGAAAAGGGGTTGAACGAACCTTTCACAGGGGTCACCTAAGACCATCGTAAAACATTTCCACATTATGTAAACAATAGTTTAATGATTAGGGGGTCGCTAAAAAATGAGGAGCTGTATGAAAGAATACCTAGGGATATGCATAAATGCTAAGGAATAATGACATAAGGGACAAGGCTAGGAATACCAAACGAGCGGCGTCTCAGCTAGCGGCCCCGGGCCCTGCGGCTGCTCCGCGTGCTTTTCTTTTGTTAGCGCATACTTCATGGATCATAGCAGCAGCAAAAGTCACGGCATTAGGAAGGTTGAAAGCCCCTGGTCTAGTGTCTTTCTTGAGCAGCGGCCCGTCTTCAGCCTTTTGAACGTTGCTGGGTCATGACCTGAGACTAATGACATATTTATGATGTTAGTTATGCATGGCAGCAGCTGATTAACGCATTGTAGAAGCAGGACGGTGGGAATAAGTCCAGAGAGGACTAGTCGTCTTCTATCATTGGGACATTAACATTAGGACGAGGTCACTGAAGGCCTCCTTGAATGTAGATATTGTCGTGCTATGTGGAACTGAGGGACAGAATTCCAGGGGAATGCTGCCATGTTCGGGCTTGACTCATTGATCTTGTCTATCCTGCTGACAAAGTAGCTAGAGAAACGATCAACTAGACTGCAGCAGGAATATTTAGGTAAGCTGCTAACCAAGGAGTTGTTAAGGAGACGGTTGATCGTCGTCAACAGTATTGTAGATTGTGTATCTGGGATTCGACAATGTTTATATATGAGCTAGACTTGGCCTTAGCCAGGATCTATTGGTACGATCTACAGTAGTCCTGGTATGCCTTTCGATTGACAGTCAGTCCTGATCTTTTGCGTGCTTTTTCAAGCTTCAGCTTCGTAGACCTAGCTATTTTAATGTCTGTCGTAAACCATAGGGCGCATGGGCGAGGGCCCTCAGAGCTCTTGATCAGGGGTGCGAACTCTTTGAGCTAGTAGTTCGTCATCTAGTATCGCTTTGTAGCAATCTACCAATGGTGACAGGTCGGAAGGAGGATTGAGAAGCAGAGGCGGAGTGGGTGTTCACGCATCAATGTCTATGATTGACAGCATTTATGCCAAGTGTCTTGAGATTTCGCGATTAACATGTGATTTCAGATGAGGACAAGAGGACACACATTGAAGGCTGAATGAGCTCTGCATGCGGTCAGATGAGCAAAATTTGGTGATAATTTATGATAAAAAAGTGCAGCCGTATTTTTATTGTAGTCGCAGTTGTACGTTTGAACCTATCGGTGGGGACCCGGGTCCCCAAAAGAACCCATGTATTGTATAAAATCTATAACCCCCCGAATAATAGTCAGATATACCTTGTTATTGGCTCAACAGTCTTAAATATTTTTTTTCCGAGTTCCCTTGCGTGAATTTTCTTCTTCAATTCAATCAAAGAATTCTTTTCGTCTTTCTTGCTCATTGCACCTCTCTCTTCTTCACACGAAGTACTCCATCAACCGTGAAGAGATCAAACGGGCAGGGATCGACCTCCAGCGATCGAACAGGATCGCAGGGATCTGAGGAGGGCGCCACCATTCATTCCGTTGGGCCCATGAAAACTCCATGTACGGCGCTGTGAGTGGATTTGAAATATGCGTCGGCGTCCTCAGTTATTAGCATGACATGTACAACTGAACATGAGTTTTTTCTACGATTTTGACTATTTTCTAGAAAATAAAAAATTCACTTTGACTATGGGGCCTTTGCACGGACCCGAGTCCAGCCAAAAGGTTCATTTGATCGAGTGTGTGACCCTTGATGGGAGTAGGGCCATGCACATGAGCCACAAAAGACAACGAGTCAGTCAGTGCACAAAATGCAGTGCTGAAGGCGTTCGGTTAGTTTTTAAAATGAATGTTGAAATCACCAATAAAGAGGAAAGATCGATATCTTGCGCACCGAGTCGAAATGAGATCAGAGAAGTCTGAGATAGAGGAGGACTTGGTAGCTGGCGGACGATGGACTACTGTCGCTATCTGTAGCTGGTTATCTGGTGAAATCAAGACAAAAGATTTGTAAGACGGCTTCGAGGGTACTGCAAATGGCTTGAAGTCGAAGTTGAGGATTGCGATAATAGTGACTCTCTACTGCCAGTTTCGATTAATCTAGGAGTGTGAAAGAAGCAGAAAGCAGTCAGGGTTGCATCTTTAATTGTCGTGCAGTTTACCAGTTGTAGCTAGGTTTCAGTCAAGGCTGGCAGGTCGAGATCTTTTTCAGAAATAAGGTTACGTACTAATAGGGGTTTATTGCGCATTAAGGGAGCATTCCAATGACATCCGTTAAGTTGAATTGCCGCAGTCGCTGCAGGTATGATGACTATTTATTTAAAGAGATTCATGTTAACGCCTTAGCGGTTCGAGACAATGCTAGGAATACCAAACGAGCGGCGTCTCAGCTAGCGGCCCCGGGCCCTGCGGCTGCTCCGCGTGCTTTTCTTTTGTTAGCGCATACTTCACGGATCATAGCAGCAGCAAAAGACATCTAAGAAGGCTTTTGAACTTCTTAACAAATATGCAGGTTACTAGCCGCGGGCATATCTAATGCAACCACCGGCATGGCAGACTGGGAAGCCCAAAGCGATAAGTGTTTAGATGTTCATGGGCACGTAGTTTCGTAAGCACTGCTGTAAAAAAAACAGAATAGCTTTAAACGGGTCTCAGCTGTATTGGTTTCCACGTATGTTGTTTGCAAGAACTTCGGTTTTCGAAGGATTCTGCAACGGACAAGAAAAGTGTCCAAGGTCTAGTGTCGGGAGATGCTTCAGTTTCGCTGTCCAGCCACCTGCTAGTGTAAGCTTCCTTCGATCGGTATGAGCAGCAATTAAAGGTGGCTGCACAGCAGCTAAATGATCCTAGTGTGATATTGAAAGCGCTGTAAGCAAAATATTTTCCCTATACCGGAGTTGAGCACAAGCCTGCAAGAGCAACGGTTGCTCGCAATCGACCCAGGAAGCTCTTAATGCACGGTGCAATGAAATTGTTAGAATGTGGTCACAACCTATTTTTTGATTGTGCCTTCTGTGTAAGAGATACTATCTGGAAATGCGAAGCACAAATGTATCAAAACTGGCACACTGCTGCTAGAGTCGTTCTTAGCATGCACCATTCATGGCAGTGCAGGTGGAATCCATCTCTGCTATAACTGAAATATTAGCTCGCTTTTCAAGATTCTTGCCCAGATTTTAGTTCAAGTCGATCAGTGAGATAACGCTGATATGCACACACATAATTTATGCAGACATTAAACTAGTCATTTGTTCCTTCTAAATGATAACTCCTTGTAAGGCTTAGTCATTATAAGGCCTACATAGTTGCATGAGCGGACAAAATATATCTTAGCTTCTCTGCCAGTTAGTTATGACTATCGTGTTCTTGAAGACATTGAATAGTTTTTGGCTATTATCTGTTCAGCTTTCGAGCTGACAATAAACACAACCTAAGTATAACCCTCGCTTGTCCTAGTTGGTAATGTCCACTAGTAATTGTGTTAAATTTCGTATGTATTTCATTGCTTTTGAAAATTTCCACAATGAACGTGCACAGAACAATTCTTTGCTCACAATCTTGCTCACTTATTTAATTATTTTTCTTTATTTAATTAAAAAAAATTGGGACATATCTCTAGCATTTGAATTTCCGCTCATCGCGGAATGAGCTATAGAAACTAGGGAAGCATTAAGGTTAATCATTTGTCCCATATTAGTTTCGCAAGAGGAGGCTCGATCAAATCAGATCTGAATTGAGTCTCCGAAGCAGCAGACGTCGTTAAATTGAAACAACTTAGGCACTTGGTATTAAATTTAAAAAAAAAGACTAGGAAATAATCAGTGGTCTTTTAGGATATCTAATCCAAAAATCTCATTGGCCAAGAATAAAGTTACCGTTTTCGTAATATTTTCAATACTAGGTATTTTTAGCCCGACTGTGGCACTTAGAACAGCAGTGTCATGCATATGGGTGAGTAGCAAGAGTGTCTGACGGAGACTGCATAGAAACCAGTAAACAAATCATACTGCAACAAATTTTAGGAACCACAGGTGCACCAACAGTAGTAAGTAGCTTCAATTAAGCAGCAATTAAAAGAAGGCAAATTTGTTCATGCAAAAAAGCTAACTGACCAAGTTTGGTCGATCTGGATATGAAGATCTTTTGATCAGCAAGTTTTCCAACTGTCTGCAACTTTACATGGCTATAAATATCTATAACCAACTCTGTCAACGTACAGACATGACTCCTGGCGCTGTAGATGACACTCCTTTTTTTTAGCAACATTTAGAAGCTCACATATGCAAGAATTAAAACATGTGTTCTTTTTACAGGCTGTAATAGCAGACAAAACGCTTTCAATTAAATGGTTAAATGATTGTGCTGGCAGTAAATAAGTTTCTCTTATTGTAGGCTGGCCAACACTTTAAAACCTGGTAAGGTAACTGAAAGGCAGCTGCAAGCCAAAACGGTATTTCAGCAGATGGAACTGGTGAATATCTTCATTGGCGCTTGCAAGGAGTTCGCTGTCCCTGATTATGAGTGCTTTGCTACAGTGGACCTTACAGAGAGTCAGAACATCACACAAGTCGTCAATTGTATTCAAGCGCTGATGCGAAAAGTAAGCTGGGTATTTCTCGCAGGATGTAGGAAAAATCTCAACGTTACGAGTTCAATTTAAGGATTTAGCAATGGCTCCGTAAAATTGATAAAATCAGAGTTTGCCTATGCCAAATAGAGCTTAATTTAAGTAGGTTATGGACACTGTTGGCTGCTCAAAATGCAAATGGGAATTTCTCTGCAAGTTTGGAAGTCTGATGCATGTTTTAATTCCCTAAAAGCTTCATTCTAAAGTTGTGTATTCAATAACAGCCAATGAAGTATATTACTAGTCAGTACTCATTGCACATTTTATTCAATTTTTTAGGGTACTTCAAATTGATAGTCATGCACCATATGTACCTGTATATTATTACCAACCCGGGCTTTAAATATGTAAACATGATTTCAGATCTTTGCCATATCTTCTCTTGTGTTCGCTAGCCGAGCCATTTCTGATCAATTGTACATAAAATCGCATCGGAAGTATCTGGTTTTTCCACAGGGCTGAAATTTGTGCATTAGTGTGACTCGTGCTTCGTATTGTTGAGGTATGTAGTCCAACTAGAGATGTAGCAATGATATGGCTTAATTTTAATGTATAGAGATCGAAGTCATACTGGTATATATAGAGATTTGTATACAAAGGTTGAAGAATAAGCTAGGTATCTCTATCAAGCTCTTTACCACTGTGCTTTTCAGGTTTTGCGGATGGAACAGAAAATTCCCTGAGCAATAAAATGCGCTTGGCATTTGTTTGCGATCTGGCAGTAGATGGCATATTGAAAAATTACGACCTACAGCTCTCCCTGCAAGCCCTGACATATGGGCAATTGTTCTTGAAAACCATCTTGCCCTAGAAACTTCCAGAACGGTTGTCCGATACAGTATTAAGCCAATAAAGTAGAGAGCAGCACAGCCAATTCCCCCTTATTACTCTGAGGCAACAACTCTTCTGGTCTTCTAGCAGACCCACTTTCTCTTGGACTATCATCTCGAACATCTGCTCCCCCTAGTTTCACTTTCTTAGGAATTAAGCCACCTCAAATATTTC
The DNA here is from genome assembly GCA_009760855.2 of Cristatella mucedo. Lineage (NCBI taxonomy): Eukaryota > Metazoa > Bryozoa > Phylactolaemata > Cristatellidae > Cristatella > Cristatella mucedo. Next base: position 5,498,456 of record WPIO01000006.1, on the reverse strand, counting down.
GGAGACCATTTCTTTACGTAATTTGTATCCATCTAAGGCCACCACAGCCCATGAGGTGAGGTGCTCGCTTTTCACGACCGAGGTAATCGGTTCGAATCCTGCGATAGGTTATTCTGTGTTTCTAAATTCAAGCAGTGGCGCTGGACACGAGAGATCCTCTGCGGCAATACCAACGAGGCTGTAAATTAGCCAATAGTTATTTATTTTATTTCAAACCCACCGGGCTACCCTATTAACTCAGTACTGGCCCATTATTATCCATAATTGAAAGCGAAAATGAAATCCTGATGTAGACTCACAGCAAACATAGCTTCTGAGTGAGCCAAAATTGTTGGCTCAAATTGGCTATTTTTTGAATTTTATACTTCTAAACAAGAAAATACATTCTCCTTGCAAACCCTGCAAATTGCCCAAACCATGTTTAGTACTCTCGCGTACTAACCATGCTTGATTATTGTAATCACATGCTCAGCTGAAGCAGAAACTCAGTCAAGTCACAACATTATGTTTAGATTGCAATTTACACGACTTACTATGTATTGTAATGTATCTCCGTCAGTAACTCCAAAAAGTCATAAAGACCATGTGGGAGTTATGCAGGAGAGTTTTGTATAGCGCACTCACAGCCTAAGCGGCTTTCGGTACGCATTCGGTAGCCAACAGACTTCGTCTCACGCAACAAAGAGAAAGTGGGAAGCATAGCAGAGTTAAGAGAGAAGTTGAGGTAGTGAGTAGCATAGAAGTAGCAGTTCAGGACCGCTGAAAAATATGTGCCATAGTCGGCAGTTGGAGAGTAGATGTCGTTGCGTACTATGTACTTATTGTCAATATTAGATACCTGCACTGTCAGTAGAGTTGGATCAAATATTTTCATTAAAATGACACACCGACCAGGTTTTCATCTAGAAGTTAAGACCCACCAGTAATAGACAGTAAAGATCACCTTTGAGATATTTATTCAACACGCACCACTAGTTGCTCATTGACTTGATGTGGGACATAATTTCAGAGTTGTCGACGGTCGGAAAGGGGCGTAGTAATAAGGGTAGCCCCCTTTATGGTGGGCTTATGCCTCACTGCCCAACCCCTGAGTCAGTCACTGACTTAAGGTACAGCTGTTTATTTAGAGTACAGTATATACCTGTTAAGGCCAATCCAATGTGTAATTACAAATTCTATATACCGATATATATATATATATATATGTATATATATATATATGTGTGTGTGTGTGTGTGTGTGTGTGTCTGTGTGTGTATGTGTGTGTGTGTGTGTTTGACGTACACGAGTGAAATTATATTTTAAGATGTATCCTATATAGTTCATTTTTGTAGCACCCTAAGAGGACTATTTACTTTACAGGTGGTTAACATATGCCCTCGGGCTCGAGCCCACAAACTTGGTCGTAACGGGAGACCGCCTCACCATGGGGTGAAGAATTGCCATATCATACATTCGCGCCGGCTTCCATTGTCACCCAATCAAGGAGCGTTTCGGCTTCAAGGTTATGTCACTCGCCTTTAGGTCCCTTTATTCTCTGGTTCCAGCCCACCAATCAGAAAAACTCCCCCACCCCCTAGACAACGTCCCAAATGATGTTCCGACTCAAATCGTATAGCTACAGCTCGTCCGAAACTCAAATCCTTAGGAGACCATGTTTTCAGTTAGTATGCTCCAGAAACCTGGAGCTCTCCAGACTGACGTCACGAAACCCCTAGACATTTAAAAATAATTTTGAACAACACATTTTTATCACAGCATTTAATGGTCCTTGCGGTTTGTCCTTTGTGTGCTCATCTATGCTGATACTGTGCCTGCTACTACTAACCGTCTCTACATGTTGACCTTATGCATGTCACATCTAACCATGTTAATCTTGATTAAAATGGCAAATGTTACCAATAATTACGTGGCAATATATTCAGTTTTCTGATGGTGCTATACACATTTATTGTTATTATTATTATTATGAAAGGGAAATGAGTCCTTTTGGCGATTGCCCCAGTAAGTTGACCTGAACTATAAACATTCTTGCGTACATCGGCTAGGGGTCCGGGAATATTTTATTCATATAATAGAATTTTATTTGTGGATGCTTACGAGGAAAACATCGACTAATACTATTAAATAATCTACTAATTTATCAGTCTCGTTTGTTGAGCGGAAAAAGAGCGTTAATGCTATCTCAGCCACTTGCAGTGGGTAATAAGGGATTGCTTACTGCATGACTTTCACATATGATTTGAATCAGGGTACACAATTTTCTTTGCATCAGATGTAGATTTTATTTAAGATATGTCATAAATTCTTATAAAGTCATCCTTTGATGTGTCATTTTGATTCTTCCCCAAACACGTAATTAATTTTGGGGTATAATTTCAGAAGGTTTTTTTAAGTCGTAATGTCTTGGATATTGAAAGTTCTCTTTTTTTAGTTCGGAGTGGGGCCAAAAGAGTCTGACAGGAACCGAAGAATCTTCACCGAAGAACAACTGAGTGCAGGAAAATCGGCGATTGGTCTGCAGATGGGCTACAACAAAGGTGCCACTCAGGCTGGAATGAACATGGGCAAGATGCGGAACATTGTTGATTAGAGAGATTCAAGACATAATACAATACTTCAGATCTTTGGAGAACCTCAATGAGTCAGTTTGTTTCACTCTTGTGTGTGTACTCGAGGTATAGATACAATTTTGTTGCATTTGAATCTGAATTGAGAAGCTGCTACTTTTAATACACATTTTGAAACGGATTTATGATTTCCTCGTCATAACTACGGCTGATGAACTTCTGTCACACAGAAGAAAAATCCGGAAAATATTAGTTTCGAAAAACGCACTTGTTATTTCTTTGCCGAGCAACATTTCGTCCCTAAAAAAAATGTCACGCTCCATATTTCATTATGCAATAATTAGTAAACTTTTTGAAAATGCTTTTAACCCAAAGCTATTTATCAGAGCTGCGATTCTTGTGCGTGCTCAATTATTTTTTCCTTTGTATGCTGCATGATAAATTCAATTTCCATGTGGCATCAGTAAAATCCGTCCTTATCGTCTGGCTTTTAAGGTGATACATGCTTGCCAAGCTTATTCAGCAGAATGCAAGCTGTTTTTATTTGATACCGTTTCAACATTATTGAGTTGGAAAAATGAAGCTAGGCAGTGTGACATCTAGACACATTTAAATGTGTATACTTTAGTCGGCAGGACGCGAGGGCCCGATGAAAGGACTAAGAGAAAAAAGTGCTCCCCCAATGGTCGACGAAAGGTCAACTTCTGGTTTCTGGTGAAAGAGGCAGGCATTTAGTTTCAGAAGAGCGGACTATTTCTATCCGCTTACAGCCTACATGCTCTAATCCTTCGAGATTTTTAATTTTGCTTTGGGAAAAGGGGTCATCCTCAAATCCTTTAAATCGGCAATCGTTTAACCCATTCTTAAAAAGCCTGGATTAGACACAGAGGTCCTTGCAAACTATCGCCCAGTTTCCCTTCTTCCTTTCTTATCAAAGATTCTTGAAAAAAATTGTTGCTAAGCAGCTGATTGAAAAAATTGAAAATAATGGAATGTCAGATACATTTCAATCAGGATTCAAGAGGCAGCACTCAACTGAAACTTCTCTCCTCCGTATTAGCAATGGTATTCTACGTGGCAAAGACGATGGGAATGTCACTGCCCTAGCTCTGCTAGATCTTCTGTTGCCTTCGACACCATTGATCACTAGGTTCTACTTGAACGATTGAGAACAACGATCGGTCTGGCAGACAAAACGCTGGCGTGGTTTAAATCGTACTTACCCGATCGTGTTCAATTCGGGTCGTGTGGGGGTCAGGTCTCACAAACCAGAAGGGTCACCTGTGGAGTCCCTCAAGGGTCTGTACTCGGTCCCTTGCTATTCTCCATTTATACACAACCTCTGGGAAAAGTAATTAAGGCCCATTGAATAGGATATCACTTCTATGCTGACAATACTCAGTTGTATTTGTCATTCAAACCGTCGGAATCTGCTGTGGCAACAGAGAAACTGAATGCTTGCCTTGCCGACATTCGATCCTGGATGTCGGAAAACTACCTGAAATTAAATGATGATAAAACCAAACTGCTGCTCATAGGACACCCTGAGCGTGTGGCTGGATTAAAAGGCTTTGCTCTTCTAATAGGTGATGCTGTTGCGCGACCATCACCACGTGCTCGAAATCTAGTAGTCGTTTTCAACAGCTGCCTCAATTTCAAAAGCTTTATTCAGAAGACTGCTTCTCCAGCTAGCCATCACATCCGATCTCTATCCAAGATTAGGAGCTGTCACCCACAGTGGCTTGTAAAATATTTAACTAGCTCCTTGGTTCTGTCTCGGCTTGATGACTGTCATTCCCTATTGGCTGGGCTGCCAAAGAAAGCTATTAGCCTAATGCAGCTGACTATGAATATGGCTGCAAGGCTAGTCTTCAAGTCCCAGCGGTTTGAGCACGTGTCTCCTTTGCTAAAAGAGCTAGGATGGATGCCGGTTGAGTAACGGATACTGAGCTAAGTTCTTTTGCTGACCCACAAGGCCGGCCACGGCTTGGCTCCTTCGTACCGAGCTGAACTGGTGCATCAGTTTCAGCCTGTTCGCACCCTCAGATCCAGTGTGGACAATAAATTAGCTGTTCCTTTCCTCCGCTTAAAGACCGCTGGCGACAGAAGCTTTAGCTCTGTAGGTCCTAGACTGTGGAAATCGCTTCCACAATTCTTACGCAACGACAACTACTCTCCTACCGTTAATTATGGTGTAGTGCGTATGTATGTATGTATGTATGTATGTATGTATGTATGTATTGTATGCCGGCTCCTGACTTGCGACCTCAAGGTCAAGGGTGCGTGTAGTTCGTATGTATGTATTGTATGCAGGCTCCTCTGATAAGCCTCTGATGAGCCTTTAGAAGCACCGCCTGTGATGTGGTATGGACACAGGCTGGTAACCAGCTGGTGGCCAGATGGTGGATTCACCATCAGGGTCGGCCGGTGCACAGTTGGGGTCGATGAATCATTGGAGTCGACCAGGGGACTGGGGAGTCGTGTGAGAGTAGGGGCTGAGGGGAGCCTTGCACTCTTGGGCTCCATGCGTTGGGAATCAACTGTTGGTGTTGGGCATCGGCTGGCTCTCTGCTGTGCGACCAAACTACATATGGCTCATCCTTTTCAGCGGTCCTGAGCTGCTACTTCCATGCTACTCACTACCTAAACTGCTCTCCTGACTCTGCTGTGCTTCCCACTTTCTCTTTCTCTTTGTTACGTGAGACGAAATCTGTTGGCTACCGAATGCATACCGAAAGCCGCTTAGGCTGTGAGTGCGCTATAAGAAACTCTCCTGAGTAACACCCACATGGTCTTTATGACTTTGTGGAGTTACGGACGGAGATACGTTACATTACGTTACAATGGTCACTTACTAGTCATTGTTGGTCAATTTCTTACTCAAGCCTGCTTCTGGATCCACGTGAGTGCACACGGCTGTTCATTTAGTGAAAGTAAGCGCGAGATCCTGAATTGGAAAGCGTCGATAAGCGACAACCCTTTCCCTGCCGAATTAGTTAATATACCGTACTGGTAGCAAACGTCGGCAATGGTCAGAGAGTAGACCGAAATTAAGTTAAAACAGCTTAAATAGTGCACATTGTTTGTTCTAATTGCTGAAAATCCTCCAAAGTTTATATTTACACAACGTGCACTAATCGTTTACAATTTAATATTTCCTAATACTATTTTTATGATTATGTGGGTATCCTCGCTCCCTCTGTCACTTCTCCCATGCACGGAAGCGCCGCATATAATGATGCCGGTTATTTGGTATGGCCTCCTTGGCATTGTGCACAGAAGATTGGCTGTTATTTAAGGCGAATGTACACAATTATCTGTATACGGCAGAAATATAAAAACAGGTCAATATTAAGTCCTTTAGAAAAGAAACATTTGATGCCTATTGGTAGCCATAAGCCTCATTACAAGCTTGAGCTGTGCAAAAGAGTGACTGTTGTTTATGAAAATGCCAATCGCGTTCAATGCAGACGTTTGAGAATTCTTCTTAAATACCTCGAGCTGACATAGACATCGACATTAGAGCTACCTGGCATGCCTTAGCTTCAAGGCTTCGATCGCGTTCGGACTTTTGAAATGACCACTGAAGCGGAAACAAAGCTTGTTCATTGAGAAATACTCGCTTATTCAACAGCCTCTTTTGTATAGCGACAGAACAGTTTTTATTATTATCACTACTGCTTGCGGCCGCAATAAGGGATTGCCCACTGCAGGATTTGAGCCTCCACCTCGGGATCGAGGTCATGAAAAGCAACCATCTTAGCTAGTGCGCCATCACGGCTCACCACAATGTGGCAAAGCTGTGAGTCAGCTTCGCGTTGATTCGTTTCATTCTTCGTTAATACCGCTACGAGCAAATATTGAGGTGCTAGACAACTTTAATGCCAGACTGCGGCTAAGCTGCAGAGCGAGGCGGCGGCGATTCATCGGGAGACAATGACCGCAATGGTGGCACGGGGCCATCAAAGCCGACAAGGCCATCAAGTGGAAGCACGGAGCACTCGATGAACGATGCGACACACGTGCGCAGCGTACTTAATTTTTTTAGCAGTGTGCAGGTGGATGTGACAATACAAAAAGTGTTCATGAGCGAGTGCAAAAACAGGGTATACCAACGTGCGATATATGCATACATAAACATGTATATATATATATATATATATATGTGTGTGTGTGTGTGTGTGTGTGTGTGTGTGTGTGTGTGCACGAGATACAAATGGTGATTTAAAGGCTGAGGACCTTGAAGACAAGACACAGAGTATACCAACGTTAGAAATATATATGTGTTAATTATATTTACAAGTTATAATATATATATATATATATATATATGTATGCTATATATTCTAGAGGTATGAATGGTCTCATTAAGACTTATGACTTGGCTCTCGGCCGCTCAGGAGATTGCAGCATGCAATCGCCTGAGCTCTACGGCACCATTTCTCGCGGTTTGAATCCGATTAGAACGGATTGATCAATTTGCTCCTCAAACCAAATCGTCAGCTCTCCCGCTTTTTCCGAGACCGTTGTTGAAATCGTGGATGCACGCACAGAAGCAGGACTCGACGGAGCACCATTTTATTACAGAGTGATCAGCTTTGACAATCAGAAACCGCATTTATCTGCAAGTACAGCAGAACGAAAGGATCGCGAGACATACAACAATACAAGCTAGGTATAATTCCGCAAAACCTAGGTACTAAAATCATCTTAGCAATTCTCGACCAAGGTCACGGATTTGAGTCCCATAAGAGGAAATCCGTTATTGCCTACTGCAAGCGGAGGGATAGCCACTAAGGCTCTTCTTCGTTGAATATATGAGGCTGTTCAATAAGCTAACCTTAGTTTTGTTAGAATTAATTTTTGCTTTTACCTAATGACAGGCTGCTTGGCAGCTTTCTGAATGGTCGCAGAATCCGTCGCAACTGTTTGCAGAGTCGACCGAGGTTCGAGTCACGTAAAAGAAGCAGGCTGCAAGGCCATGGGCAAGCAAATTGCACCGAGTTTATCGCTTGCTCTTTGCATTGATTGTCCAAATCGAATCGCAGAGTCACACAGCTCTCAGACTCTCAAGGTTGCGAGAGGCACAGGCCGCCTACCGTTGACCGTCGCGACATATCTTGCATTAGTTTCGAGACACAGACTGAGCTCGCAGAGGAGGCAATAGTTAGCCACTCGGCTTCAGGCCATGCCCACAGGAAGCTCCTTTCCCAAGAGCGTTGCACATTAGGGGGCAAAAAAGAGCTGGCGAAGTCGGGCGTGAAACGTTCGTGCGACTCGCTCGATGCTTGCCTCGCGGGAAGCCGCGCCTGGTGGGTGCAGCTGAGCAATGCGTCTTCTGGCAACAAGGAAGCAGCTTGCATTCGCTCACTCGCTGCTCTAGCGACGCAGAGTCTCTCAGCCCCCAGCGATCTTTCTCCAGCTGCTTATCCTTATGCTGCCATGCCTAACACGATAGCTCGCCGAATGTCGTTCTGGAAGTTGCTAAAAAGCTAGACAATTTACGGTCGCTTAATAGAGCAATTTCTAATTGCAACGAATAACCTGTGACATGCGGATGAAACTAAAGTAAGTAGCTATGGTGGGCTGACGCCCAGAGATTCGAACAATATAAACTAACCTGGCAATGAGTGTACGTAGCATGGAAGCAATTGCGCTCTGCTACATTGTTAAACAGTGTGATAGTATCATGCCAGAAGATTAAAATTTGACAGGCCAAGTCATCGCTGCTTAAATTCTCAGATATACTTTGCCATGTGCTCTTTCTATCGGATCACTTTTTCTGTAAAGTTATTCACAATTCCCACTGCAGAATCATGCTCTAGTATAATAATTTTATTAGTTATAAATCAGTTTTAGCAAATACTTTCAAAAATTTCTTTCAATTGAAGACGCAGCAAAAGAAGTGTTTCATTCTTGTCTCGTATCTTAGCATACCAGCTCCATCTTCTTTACAGTAGTTATGAATTGTAGCAGCACATTTCTCGCAAAATTGCTCTGATGAATGCATACTTCGGCAGAAGCCACGTGAATACCTCGCCTTTCAGTCTATCTGCTTGAATATAGGTGGCACGCACAAGATACAAACGTGGGCCGCCTTTAGGCCTTCCTCTCGTCGATATCAGAAAAGACATGTTACGCCATCTATCGTTAAAAAGACTCGCTTTCCAGCTCCAAAAAATTGACCTCAAGATCTTATCGCTCGTTTATCGGTACCTTCACTGTGTTGTCTATCTTTACAATCTGAAGTGTTTTCTCGTTGGTCCTTACATCATCTTGCCAGAACACGTGACACAAACGAAACTAAAACAGCCATCTTTCTTATAGCATGAGCACAGTCCGTGCGAATAATCATCCTCTGTATGGTTATGCGCGTATTTCCATTGCCTTTCTATTGCGGTCAATTTTCAACCGATCTGAACCTCTGAAATCCCGTTTGAAGTGTCAATAAAAAATTTATTGCATCAAAGAGCCTTCACTTTCTTACAGAGAATTTGCTTCTTCCGAATTACAAAATTAAGATCTGCAGTCCGGTGATCTCGTAGAATGCATGCAAGTTTCAAATATAACTTAACATCCCGAGCTTTATCATGTGACTGAGGCAGTGCAAGGGCAACTACGGCTACCTGCAACCCAAGGGCAAGAGCTGTGCCTTAGTGGCTGCCATAGATAATTAAAAACATAAAAAAACCAGACATTTCAGTTGGTTTTATAGCTTGAATTGCAAGTAAATTAAAACCTAAGATTTTTACACGAGCTTTTGCTGAAGCTTTAGCTATGGAGCCAAATTTATGCTCTATACGTAACCATGATGTTTGCTTTCATTCAGATAGCCTTCGGCCAATTGAAGATGTTGAGCTAGCCAGAAAAACTAAGGCCAAACGTTAAAAATCCTGCATAAAGTTCATGATTGACTCAATGAAAATATGCGGAAGTAGATAATCACCTAAATTCTGCTCCTAGGGCAGTACCGAACCTGGCGATCCTTCTGGTCACCTCAAAAAATAGTTTTCCTAGCTTATTTGATCGCAGGAAAGCCAAATCAGAGCCTACATTCCTGAGCCGACACTCTTCCTTAAATCTGGAAAATCCGCTACCAGCTCTGTGTCGGCGTCCACCTGCTTGCCGTTTGTTTTCATCTGGATACCTCAACTCAAAGTTTGTCTCCAGTCTGAGAAGAATGAAAGCGAGCCCACAGGAACTCACTGCTCTATTTCTCACATGCGCGAGAGAAGTCCTCATTTACCCCCATTTAATGCCGCTCCGAATCGATAACACGGAAAATTAGTCAGTAGGCTTGGGTGCCGATCCATCATGCCTCCAGGTGGCCATGCACCAATAAGTCGACGCTAGACTCTGAGAACTCTGTCCCACTGTGTCCCCATTCCTAACAAGAACAGGAGAGCGAGCGGTGTCGGAGCGGTCAACAACTGTTGAAACTTCAAGCCGAGAAAATTAGCTCCTGTCAGGCTTCAGCGAAAACTAATCCGGAAAATCAGCCCAGTGCGTTAAAAACCTCGGGAATTCTGACATGAAAAAAAGTCTCTCGGGTATTTATACTGGATCTCTCTGCAGCCTTCGATACCAGTAATCACCGAGTTCCTTTTGTGCAACCGTCATCTCGCCTACGCATTCCATGCACCGTGCTGCAACGATTTTGGCAATGCCATCGGGTTGAAATTAACCTCGGACATATGGCGTGCTCTGAAATTTATTGTACGTCTACTGCTTAAAAAGTGTACTACACGTCTTGCCAGTGTAATAACCAACCACGATCTCGGCTTTATTACTCAGAAATTGGAAAGTTTAACTCTCAAAATTGACTCTACCGGCATATCTACTTTTGCATCTTTGTGAAATCTAGGTCTCTTTTTCCAAATTGACCTTTAGCTTGGTGCCCACTTCAGCTCCACAATCAAGTCTGCCCACTTTCACATACGTAGCTTCACTAGAATCTGAGCTTTCTTAGAAACTGATGCAACGTCCAAATCGGTCCATGCATTAGTGGCATCGCGACATTTGCAACTCACTGCTTATCAGTCTACCGACCCAAGTAATCAACTTCTTACAACTGGTGCAAAACTCTGCAGCAAAGCTTGTTTGTTGCGAGTTTCGCAGTTGACGCATCCCACCACTTCTGCCGAAAGCCAGTGGCTCCCAGTCAATCAAAGTATCAACTTTCTGGTCTGTCAGTCACTTATAGGTCCCTTCATTCTTCCCTACAGCTTACCCAGCAGATCTATCCCCCCACCAGGCTAGGTATCGTACGGATCGTTTTCCGGAGTCTAATCGTTTCTCTGTACCTCATACGAACCTCAAATCTTTTGGTGACCGTGCATCTAGCTTATGCTTCCAAAGCCCGTGATTCACTTCCCATTGGCGTCACGACATCCCCTGACTTGACGACATTTATCACAGTATGTAGTGTATAATTAGGATTCATCAATTGTGTGCTTATGCTTTCTAAAATTGCATGCTGCCACTAAACATCTTTGTGTGCTGACCGGTGCATGTCACCTCTATGTTTCGCTTGTCGTCGTTGTGCATGCCATTACTAACCGTACGGTAATGCTTCTTTTAGAGTACATGAAAAGTGCTTGGAAAGAGATCTAGTTCTTTGAGGGCGACACGAGAGCGTATTATTCTTATCATCATCATTGAGTAGTGTAGCTGCTGATATAACTCTGCTACCAGGCTTGTCTTTCTTAAACTTAACAATCACCTTAGTACATAATTTCTCAACTATCTTCCTTGCGTTCTCGTCAAAAAAGCGCATATTGACTTCATAGATCGATCAGTGAAATGTAGCTTCATCCATTTCATCCCTCCGGCGTACACTTTGCAGTTACTTCTGAGTCAGTGCTCTCACCGCTGGCTCACCGCTAGTCCGACTCGTTCCTGCATCAAGTGATTCGGTGCGATGCCTCTTCCTCCTCCTCTGGGACTCTTCTTCCTTGCAGCTTGTGCCTTGCCTTGAGAGCTCGCTCGCAGGCTCCCAACGTCCGAGATCAAGTGTAGACTAGCATTTGCCGGCAAATCTCTCTCAATTCAATGTCGTTCGCATGAAATCTAAAGACCTACCCATTCCCCCCAGCCCGATAAGTTCGAGTGAACGGTCATGCGGGTTGTGTGCTGTGTTCGCTGAAATTTTACGAAACATCGCGATTTTCTAAATATTGCGATCAGCCCACTTTTTTCTTGAGCCTGCTTTTTTTCAGCATACTATACGAGTCTACCGAGAGATTTGCTTCTTTTGGTTTGCTATATAATATAATATTGCGAATTGAGCCCTGGGACGACAAACTACTGCACATTCTAGCATAAAAGTGTATAGCAGATTCTCTCTATCTAGCAGTGGCACGTGCAGTCGCGGACGGTCTCTACAGGCTTTGCACTTTCATCGTGCCAAGATGTATGCTCGCACGCTTGGCCGAGTCAAGGTCGCTTTAAGTAATCGTCATTTAATGCTTTTAAGAATACAACTAAAATCTTGAAACGCTTAAAAGCATTTTTAACGTTGAAAACCTATGTGCAGGTTTTAAATTTGCAAACGCTCTAAAACATACGCCAGTTTTTAAAGTTGCAACGCTTTACAGTTTACGAGCACTAGGATTAGTAACGGCCGCTTCTCTTTGGCTGCTGAATTTAGTAATACCACCGCATTCCACCGTCATGGGTTGTTTGGTTAGGTGACGCACCCCTGGCTATACTGCTTCTACAGGCTAGCCACTGGCTATTGACTTGGCTGCCCTTCTCTCTTTATGTTCTCTATGTGAGCGGAAGTTAGTTGCCTAACGTATAAACACTTAGGCCGTATAAAACTCAGTTGCACCACACAAACATAGGCTCTGCAGCTTTAAGAAACTGCAGACGGATGTCTTTCTACACACACACACACACACACACACACACACACACACACGCACACACGCACACACACACACACACACACACACACACACACACACACACACACACACACACACACACACACACACACACACACACACACACACACACACACACTCACACACTCACACACTCACACACGCATATACATACATATATATATATATATATATATATATATATATATACATATATATATATATATATATATATATATAGTTAAATATTTATATTGGATGCCAAGTGAGATAGCTTTTCAGATAATCGTGTAATCCATCTTGGAATTGTATCTAGTACTGTTGAGAGAGACAGTCGTTTCAATATTAAAGTTTCAAAAATGTACCGTGGCTTCCGGCTTCAGAGCTAGCAAAATTAACTACGACTGCAAGCACAAAATTTCTAATGCTGCCGGTACATGCTCTTATTAAAGAGAGAAATTGCTGCTTAAGTTTCCTTCCCCTTGCAGCAAATGCAAAGCGCCTAGAAAGAGATTAAGTTCTCTGAGGGCGCTTTATCAAGTACATTATTATTATTATTATTATTATTATTATTATTATTAAGCTGTAATTTACCGGAGTTTGATTTCCTAATAAAAGAGTCATGCAGCAATGTTGTTACTTTTCCACCTTTATTTTTGTAAAAGATTGATCCAAATAGCTGACAGGATTCTCATCTTATGGTGACACGTTGTCAATGGATGAGTCCACCTTATCTTTCGGCCGATCGGTAGACGATTTAGATCTTCACGGATTATCTGTCACAACTTCCGACTGCTCACCAATGCTTGCCGTGGTTTCTTTGTGAGATTTCCTGTGTCTTTGCAGGGAGCTCAGCCACGAGAATGCCTGCGCGCATTTGTCACAGCGATACGGCTTTTTGCAGATGTGTCTGACTCTATGAGAAAGTAGTTCCGAATTTCGTCTGAAAGTCTTGCTGCATATGTCGCACGCTAAAGACTTTACAGGTACGCCTTTATGGCTGTGAATAGTGCATGCACCCACGGAGTCGCTCCATATGCAGCTATTTTCCCGATTGTGAACCAGGAGGTGCTTGGCTAAGTGGTCTTTACGGCCGAATGCTTTTCCGCAATGAATACAGATATGGTCTGCTTGAGCCAAATGAATTAGACGGTGACGGTGTAAACCAGAGCTCCTCGTAAATGAAGCTGTACAATTCTCGCAGACATGTTTCTTTTGACAACTGTTTAGGTGTCTTTGGAAGTTGCACTCCCTATCAAAAGTCTTGCTGCACTTATCGCACTGCATAGGCTGCTCGTTCACTGGATAGCTTACTGATTGGAAGCTTACTGATTGGCTGCTAACTGATTGGCCGCTATCAGCCCGTTCATCCGCCGGAAGTTCAATTGAAGAACTAGCGAGACCATGCCCCGACGAGTTTATCGAGTGCCGTTGATCGTGTGATGCAGATTTATCAATATAGGATTCATCCAACCATTCGAAATCTTCCACCTCTGCAGTTTTGAACGATTCAATTAAATTCTGTTCGTCACCCAGTGGGAGTTCCATCGATGAGTCCGCCACAGTTGGTAATCCGTACTTCTGCCCGTCATTCGAACGATGTTTTGGACCAAAGATCTCCTCAGAATCATCTCTGGAGTTATTGCTGGCCCGAGCTTCGTACAACAGCTGAGCGTTTGCAGTCTCGCTAGGCGCTGTAGATGTCGGTATGATAAGACTGACAGTATCATCATTTCGGGTCAATAGGCTACCAGCAGTCTGTTGCGACTGTGAGCCACTCGAGGAATTTATGTCTACGAATGCAAATTATTTGGAATTCTAAGCATGTCAATGTGACTGAGCTAGCTGGTTGACAAACGAAGGGCTGTCTAAGAATTAGAATACAGTGGAATTTAGCCCATGCAGACGTGTCAGCGCTCATTTGTGCAGTAAAGAAATACACTAACGTGAAATTTCAGCTGAATGAGACCAAGTCACGACGGTATTACAACGATACCACGCCTCTCGACTTCTAACCAAATACCTGCACAAATCATCAAATGACGATACAAATTATACTGGAGTTCAAACTAAGACACAACCAGTGTACGATATACTAAACTCACGTGGCAAAACACGAGAACCGTCATGGCTTCCAATCATTACAGCTGCATCAATCAAAATCGTCAAGTAACGTCGGGAAGAGCAAGCCTTATCTACGATTCGGAAGCTAGAAAATCACACTCTTATTTCAAGTCAACCTGTTAATTAATATTTATTGGATTGCTTTGTCTTTTAAAGATCACGTTCCACCTCCATTAGCTACGATTGGAAAATTTAGAATTCTTATTGAGCTTAAAGTATTGATACGACACGTTGACACACTGCGTATGAACTCTTGAAGGTCAGAAGAACAGTTGCCGTTCGTTTTCTGTCTTGCTGAATATTAGGAAATGTGTGAACGAGATATAATTTTAATCTATGCAATTGTGTCAAATGTACGGAATAGAACGGCGGAGAACTTTCCTATGACAACAATATAGCGATTACCGACTCACCACCCAAATAGTGGCAGCATAGGCATTGTGAATCCTTCCAAACAGCGGCAACGTCCCCATGGCGGACCCTTCCAAACAGTGACAACATCTGCATGGTGGACCCTTCAAAACAACAATTTTCTAGAAAGCACCTCCAATCACATATTCACTCGTTCCTTCATCCATCTCTCAAGTGCACATTGTCCTGAGCTCTTATTCCCCACAGCTCCAGAGCGGTATCAAGCCATCTTTAGGAGAGAACTGCAAGTCTGACAGCGAGGAATATATTACTGATCCAGATTCCGGTCCCACAGATGCCTCCGAGAAGAGACAGCCATGCTGAAACCAATATCTGAAAAACCTCAACGATCTGATTGTCTCAACGACCATTGTACTCCGAAGTCCAATGCTTGCGACACGTAAGCTCCACGAGTGGTACGTATGAAAGAAAAGTTTAAAATGAACACTTCGGCAATTGTATTACATCTTTTTCAACATGAGCTGTGCTTGTAGAGTTATGTAGCTAGTTCAATCGAGTCAACAGGAATCGCCTGTAACCCGAGTCCATGGCATTCTTGTGCAATACAACCAGCGCCCTCAATGTCGTGCTGCTTCGCAGAGGAAATGCGTCCCGCCTCTCTCCATGGCTTATTCGAATACCAAAAACGGCGCATCATTAGAAAGACCCACTACAGTAGAATTAGCTAGGTATATGGAATAACAGCAGCAAGTGGGAGCCAATGACAGACCCTCTTAATGCAATGTAATGGATCTCCGTCTGTTACTCCAAAAACCCACAAAGACTATTTACGTATTACGCAGGAGAGTTTTGTACAGAGCACTCACAGCCTAAGCTGCTTTCGGTATGCATTAGGTAGCCAACAGATTTCATCTCACAAAACAAAGAGAAAGTGGGAAGCATAGCAGAGTCAGCTGAGCAGTTGAGGTAGTGAGCAGCATGGAAGTAGCAGCTCAGGACAGCTGGAAAAGGTGTACCCTAGTCGGCAGCAGGAGAGTAGCTGTCGTTGCGTAAGAATCGTGAAAGCGAGTTCCACAGTCTAGGACCTGCAGAGCTATAGCTTCTGCCTCCAACAGTTTAAAGCTGCTGATGACCAAGCTAGGACTCGTCAAGCAATTTATCACTCTGCTGAATCATTTTCAGTAGTGTGACGAAACTAATATATATATATATATATATATATATATATATATATATATATATATATATATATATATATATATATATATATATATATATATATTAGCCACTACGAAAACTCAATCTCTAATCGGCGCCTCACACATACTATGGGGCTAAAACCAAAGGCCTCTAATTAAAATCTTTAATCTTGATCTCGGTCGCTAAAGGCGAGGATCTTCACCACTGGTCAAAGAATATTTCTGCTATGGAGATATATTCTATCGATTATGGAGGTCAAAGCTGGCGTATTCATCACACCGCGGATACAGGAGATGGCAGATTGTGAACGATACAATATGAAACTGCCGTGGACTGAGAAATGGCTTGGTGCAGTCTAATTGCTGCAGTTCGTGGCCTTCTGTGCAATCTTAAGGCTAGAAACGATGGGCATCTTCTTCAGGCCACCACAGAAAATGAGCTGAAATGTAATACGGAAAGTCCCTCAAGGCTCATACACTCGACACTTGTCATAAAACGTTCATGAGAACGTTGGAGCACACTCGTATTGAAAAAAGAGCTGCGTGCTTTTACCGGGATATGTAGGAATTAGTAGATTAAAAAATTATACATAAATTCTTTTTAAAATAAATTATTAAATAAAATTTAAAATTAAAAAATAAATAAAATTTAATATTAATAATAATTTAGTTTAATTATTAATTAACATAAATTTTTAAATAAATTCTAAGTAAATTCTTCAGTAAATGGACTGTAATGTATGAGAAAATAAAGGGAGTCTTTCTTTGGAGGCTTTTCCGGAAAAGAGATTAGCATTAAATCCACAAATTTAGAACGGCAAAATTATAAAAAAAATCTTTTTAATTCATGGTATTTTTCTACTTCGGTGTATTTACACAGCAGCTTTGATTTATTTGCTGCTCTTAATGACTTCATGTGAACCTAAATACACAAACTTTTTGGTGTCATCAAAAACATATTAGGTAATTCAATTCAATTCAATTCAAGTAATTCAATATCCTGTTGACCGAAGCAAAGTTTGAAGGCAAGAATGGCTACTGTCTATGCTTTGTGTGTATATGCAACTAGGAAATGACACTTCTTAACAAGTGAAAAGAATTTAGTTGCATAAGGCTATCAGCTCATGGTTGACTTCGTCAAAGAACCTTATAAGGCTAATTTGAGATTCAAATACCAACTTCTAAGCCACTAATTGTATCATTCATGTGCTAGGTCAGCATCAGCATTTAGATACAGTTTTTTAGTTCATAGCTATTTTGTATCGATGAGTTTAAGTGAGCAGTTTTGCAGTATTGAGTGATCATCAATTTATGTAATATGAATGGCTGTAAGTCACTTCAAATCTACTGCCACAGAAATTATTTTGAGCAACCATGCCAGGTTCGCATATTGCAAATAATTATTTGTATGTGAAATTTTTGTTCGATAAGTAGATTTTTATGCTTCCAGAGCTACTTGCGAGGTCCACACGGTTGAGCCCATAACTGGATCAATAGATAGATCCAAGACAGAGAAATGTAATTAGAATTTGCAAGAGTGTTTGCATTAAATCATCTTTGCAAGCAAACAAAAGGCAATTGAATACGTACCCGGTGTGTCTGAGATGAACAAATCCCAATCAAGAAGGACATTTTCAGAAAGCCCTGCAAATACTGTAAACAGATCACCTTCTGGGAAGTTTTCTCCCTCCATGGCTGATTAATGAATGGCAGGAGTAATTTCACTCTAAAATATGTATGCATTATCTAAGCTTTGTCGTTAGTAAAAAGGCAAGATATAAGAGTGGGTTCTCAGGCGATGTACAAAATAACACTGAAGCCAAAATTTGCAGACTACGGAACCTCTGTCGAAGCCAAAACGGTACTTCTTCAGAGCTTTCATATTGTTAGTTAATTGTTTATTATGTCACAATAACAAAATGTGCGAAAACCTGACTCAGAACTTTAAATAGCTTGAAGAAAAAAAATTTATACGAATCAGTCAGTATATTACACGTGTAAGCCATTTTGACATGGTTTTTTATTCTGGTACAAGTCGTAAACCACTTAATCTAGGATTAGCAGCTTTTCTTTGGAATTTTGCAAGTATCAGCTAGCTGCAAACATATGCAAGACAAAACCTCCAAGTTAAATGAATGATCAACACCGTTACAGTTAACATTAGCATAAGATTGATCGTTAAGCAAAGATGAGCACTGTGTATGGATATGAGAAGCCACTTAAAAAATCCATATTCTCAAATAGCGACCTTGCATTATACTAATCCTAAATAATACATAGGTTTAGTTAAAAAAAATGAAAACGTTTTTTTTAAATTCAGCTAGAATATTCATAATGGCAAGCGCAAAACTGTTGACAAATGAAATTCTAAAGAAACGTTGCTCGATCTATCCAATTTAGAATGAGAATATGCACTTTCTAAAAAGCGAAATTTGCAGGAATACGGTATTGTGCCTAAGGGACAAGCCGCCTTTCAGACACTTTAAAAAAAGAATCTATAGGCGCAAGTAACGAAGCATAGAAGTGGGTAGGCTATTTAATGGTGTCAGTGCACAGTCTAATAAAGTGAACACCACACAATTGCTCTTTAACCTGCATCAAATTAGTAGAAAGTCGAGCCTCACGTCGATAACTTTTTATTTTCTGGAAACATATACACACGTCAATAAGTATGTACTTGCCTGAATTCGCGAAAAATCACGGACAATTCCAAGTTTACTTTGGAATGCAGGCCCGAGTATCCGCTAAAAAAGTAGGTGAGCCCGCCTCCACAGACTGCCGAGCTTAGAGTTCTTAGAGAGTAAAGGAAAAACTGAATATGGGAAAACATCAAAACTCAGTTCAAAGTTGTGATTACTGATTTTTTCAAACTGCCAACATGCCAACATAAAATTTCAGGAATTATGTTTATCTGCGCGGGTAGTGAATCAATACTCAGTTGCTTGTAAGAATGAATAGACTTGCAGAAAATATTTATTTGTATTAATTTTATTATAAACCCGCTCAAAAACCATCGGCGAACTGAATATGCGAATACCATTCATCAAAAAGGGCAGGCACAGCAAGCCATGTTCAAAGTAGACAAGGAGATGTTGCAGCTTAATGCTTCATGCTTATTACTTAATACGTAA
Organism: Cristatella mucedo; assembly: GCA_009760855.2. Classification (NCBI taxonomy): domain Eukaryota; kingdom Metazoa; phylum Bryozoa; class Phylactolaemata; family Cristatellidae; genus Cristatella; species Cristatella mucedo. Next base: position 5,479,173 of record WPIO01000006.1, on the reverse strand, counting down.
CACTTAATACTTATATAATATTTATATATAATACTTATATAATAATAAAATATAATATATATATATATATATATATATTTAATAATAAAATAAAATATATATAATACTTGTATAATGCTTAATACTTAATACTTAATTTAATACCTAATACAAGCATGTTGCAGCTTAATACTTCAAATTAGCAATGGCCAGCTCTCTTTGACATGCCTCTCTTTGCCAAGTCTCTTTGACATTACTGTACGGTCCTAGCTGTACTAACAGTATCAAACAGGTAATAATGCAACCGCGAATGATTACTTAGCCCCTACTTATTGCGTTTATTACATAAGCGGCTCAGTTGAAATGAAGCAGCGACGCTAATGAATTGGAAAAGCTCTCTGTTCGTAATCCAGATTCAGCTGTCAAGCTCACAGTTCATAGTTTATAATAACAATGTAATAATAGTAATCCTTTTCATATAGCTCCCTCACAGAACTCAATCTCTTTCTGGGCGCTTTATATTTGTGGCAAGGGAAGTGCGATCGAATGGATAGTGGTAGCATGCTCAATAAACAGCAAAAATAACACGGTTAGAGGTGACGTGCACACCGTCAGCATGCAAGTATTGTTGGTGGCAGCAGGCACACGAACGGCACGCATAGGCACATAAAGGTTGAATCAAAGGAACCCACTAAACGCTGCGATAGACAGATGCGTTTTAGTTTCTTTTTAATTTGTGTCAAGTCAGGAGAAGTCGTGATGAAAGTCGGGAGTGAGTTCTATGCTGGGGGAGCATACGAACTAAAGGCACGGCCTCAAAGGGATTTGAGGCTCCTACGAGGTACAGTAAAACAGTTAGATTCTGAAAAGCGGGTGGAGCGAGGCATAGCCTGGCGGGGCAGTAGGTCAGAACCAGTGCAGGTCGGCGACAAGGGGTGAGATGTGGCAACTGCGATGCTCAATATAGAAAAGTGAAGGTGCGCAGGATTTCGCACCCACTGTGAGCACCTCAGTGCACTAGTCGGCACACCAGCAAGTAGTGAGCTACAGAAGTCAAGACAGGGTATCAGAATGGTATCAGATGTCGAATATCGGATATCAGATATGCATGGACTAATGTAGATTCCTCTAAAAAAAAAAAAATTTGCAACGTTTTGTAGCCGAAATACGCAGACTTGATTGTGGAGCTGATGTGGTTGTCAAATAAAAAGTCGCTATGGAAAATACAACCTATATTTCGTGAAGATTCAACAGTAAAAATGCTGGCAGAGACAACTTTAAGCGTTTTCCTTTCCAATTCCCGAATCACACATGGTTTGCCCATAACTAGTAAGTCGGTTTTATCATCATTGAATTGAATACAGTTTGCTTCCAACCATGTTTGGATGTCATCACTACATACAGCAAGGGGATGGAGACTATTCCACGAACCGGAGGGCTGGAAGATATCAAAGCAAAGATAAAACTTGGTGTCATCTGCATAGAAGTGACAGCCTAGATTTTGCTTGGCAATCACATCGGCAACAGGGATGTATAAGCAGTGAAAAGAATGGTTTCAAGCCGGAGCTCTGAGGTATCCCATATTTCCAAGGTTTCTCGGATGACCTTAGACCGTTCACATCCGTACTCTCGAGTCTCCCACTGAGATAGGAACTAGCCATTGAAATGCAGTGCCAGTAATGCCCAGACGAGATGATAAGCGATCAAGAAGTACTTGGTGATCGATAGTACCAAAGGCTGCCGAAAGATCGAGCAAAACAAGCATAAATACTCTACCTATGTCTGCATTCCTAAGTAAGTCTAGGTCTTTATCTACCCGCAGCAACGCTGATTCTTCGGAGTGATCAGCTCTAAAAGTAGAGTGGAACTTACTAGCAAGGTTTGAAGTTTCAATATTTTAGTTCAGCTCATCTGTCCCGACTCATCCTAGTGTCTTTGATAGGAAGGGTAGAAGGAAGACTTGGCAGAAGTTGCTCAACTCTCTTGGTCTAGTGTTGCTTAATGTGTAGTAGCCTGACTACAGCCTTTTTGAAAGGTGCTCGGACATGACCTGAGGCTAATGACATATTTATGATTTTAGTCTTCCATGGCAGCAGCAGATCAATGCATCGTAAAAGCAGGACCGTGGAAACAGGATACAAAGGCCTAGTTGAATAAACGTCATAAAACTAAAATATCTTTCTAGGCACTCAATATTTGCTGCAGATGAAGCATGTGAATATGGTTAGTGACCACATGCACACAGTCAGCACACTCAACTATACCATCACAGTTAGCAGGTACCCTGCAATTGCTCGAATAGGCAAGCACGCTTTTACCTTTTTCAAATGTCATCAAGTCAGAGTGTATCAAGTCAGACGTCAGTCAAAGTTAGTTTCGGTTTTTAGAGAGCAGGAGCCACAAGCATGATCTCCAAGGATCGAATGTTCGTTTGAGACACAGCTAAACAATTTAAGCCGAAAGTGATACGGTCTACTCCTATTGCAACAAACCAGTTTCTTCCCTGCGGCCCCATCTCTTCACTGTCAGTAAAAAGTCAGGATTGAATAATTTCTTTAGAAATCTTATGAATATTATAACTTCAATCATATTTCCACTTGCATGCTGGATGCCAAGAATTCAGTGCCAGAGTTAAATGCCTTTGAAGACTACCTTTCAAATTTACTGTCACGTGTCATCAAACTAGAGACGTACAATAAGGTAATAATCGGTCTTTAAAAACACTTCTGGGATCAGATAAGAATGCCTTTGATCCTGTTCACCTTTTGAAATGAATACACGTGACAATTTTGATAGATGTTAACGTGAAAACAACCTGTCTAGAGTTATGGCAATTCTGCAACGTTGATTTGTCCGCAAACGTAAATATATAAGAAAGTGATTAAAGTGATATAAGAGATCAATAGGGAGTGATATAACAGAGTGATATAAGAGAGTGATTACAGTCTAATTTATTAGAAGTTAAATTATCTTTTTTATTCTAGCACTGGTGAATAATTTAGCCGCAATGGATTGACATGCAGGAAGCTGTGGAGAGTGCCATCCTTAGCGTAACTTCGTTAGACAATGCATGCACAACTTTAGAATCTTCCGCTCAGAAGATGAATTTTAAGAGCCTCGAAATAGTTAATTATGTAGGGCAGAAGAAACATCTGTCACTTAGCATAGGCCTGAATATAGAGTTAGTAAGTTTGTTCAGCGTATACCTCGTGTTACGCGTTCTTACGTTAACTAAAGGTTGCAGACGGGGGAAGGCAGACGCAATTACTCAAGCTCTATTTTTCACGGGATGAAGCACATTCACAGTTGGATCTCAAAGAAAACGCGTGCTGTTACTAGGCAAATAGGTATATGCTAGCGAGAGAAACTCCACTCTTAAAGCCGATCGTGGCTAGAGAGATCACCAAGCGCCCTATCCTGGAGGCCTCTTGCCAGCGCCGAGTTCAAAAGCAGCTCTCGCTATCAGCATCGGAGTCCTACGTAATGGAGGAGTGAGGGGCGCAGCCTCCTTTTGAGTTCACATCCTACAAAGCTTCTGCTCACAACATGCAGCAGACTTAAACTTGCAGATTGTGTAGTTTAAAAATGCGCTAGTGCAGTTACTTGCCTTAAGCTCTTGATTAATTATTAAATTAAAATGCCAACACTTAAAATATCTCAAGGCCACTGAGATGGAGTATCGTGTACTGACTAATCGCTTCTATATGTTTCAGATAAAAATTGATCCAAAATAGAAATGCTTTCCCCTTTCCTAAAGGACCATTTGTGGTTCTCCTACGTAGATGCAAAACAAAACTCCCTCGTTTTGGCCGACCAAAGCTGAACTTATTCATTCACAGCCAAATTGTAAACTGTTAACTATTTTTTGACCTACACACGGACTCAGGTCCGCCCGCGACGATAAATTATCTATCTGTCTCCTAAGCACGATCCCCTGAGGGGCGCTGCAGCACTAGCTCTTTAAGAATAAAATACTTTTAATAAAGCGCAATTCGAGAACTCAATTACTTTCTAGGTGCCTTAAAATTACTGCAAAGGAAGCACGAATCAAATAGTCTGAAGTCAGAGCCTGTTTGAGCTGTTCGTATTCTAAAATTCTTTCGCACTATTCTTTCCCAAAATGCTGTCCCTAATTTTTGGGCGAGAATATCCCCATTATGCTTGCTTATAAAACAAATTCATTGCCGCCTACGTTATACGTGTTCTCCTGGCCCACCAGCTTTGTCTCCGACACTGTACCTCGGGATTAATTCTGCTTGGCATTGCACGTGCACGAGCCGATGTGGCCTAAGGTTTTCGGTACGTTACTGAAAGCATATTTAATTGACTTCTTTTGGCCCTGTCGAGATAAACTAGAGTAAGTGCATCAAGCTCTTTACCAGAAAAGGATCACAATCGTAACTCTCGAAACGTCACCTTAGGGTTAAAAATGGACTAGTGACGCCATTCGACTGTCATGGCTACTGGCAGGTTGTGCATCCACTCTATTATTGCTAACTGCATATAGGTATAGGTATTTGCTGAACTGGTTTGGTCCAGCGGTTAAGGTGCTCGCCCAGACCAAGGTCTAGCTGAGGTTATGAGCTAGAGCCCTGAGGTATATGTGAAGCAACTGAATAGATATTAAGTTCTCTTAGGATGCCATACATATGAATTTTTATTATTATTATTATTATTGGAAGAAGGGCGATCTCCTTTTGGTCTACAAAAGCAAAACCATTAATACAGGAGCTAGCTCCTTGGTCGGAAAAAGAAGCATTATTTAAGGACAGCCACGGAGCCTAAGCTGAAATTGTAAACGCCTGAAGTATGCGTCAAGCGACCTGCTTTCTACCGAACGCGAAGAGTTGCATTACATTAAAACAGGTTTCCTTAATCAAGTTGTCAAATGTCGTGGATTTCTCGTACACTTCCGTATTGTAGGTAATAATTCATTGGCTAGCAAGTTAAGCATGCTCGTAAGACAACGATGTACACACGGAAGGCGAGTTGATTAGATCGAGGAACGCTAGGGAGAACAGCGGAAGCGTAGCTATGCATCCGATTAATATTAAAATCAGTCAGTCTGTCATCTTACCTCGGCACTTGCGATGAGAAAATGATGAAACGATGACAAAAGTGTTGTTACTCCAATATCAACATCGAGGAATTGATCAGATCCTTTAATGAGGTCAGACGGATGATATGACCCCGAGATGACCCCGACTATGATGTCCCGCTTGGGCTGCTTTTCCTTCGCTCGTCGGGAGACGAAGACACCGGGTATGGGAAGCCGCCGCCGCGTGCCTGAGATATTACATTGCATTCTACGTCGGCTAGTGTCGCAGTGTAGTTTTAATTTCTGTAAAAATCAAGAATGCGCTCTCCGCATTCTAGCTTGGTTGCTAGTCTTGTTCTGCTGCGTACTTAGCAATCGCTGAACGCTATTTGAAAATAAATTCTTATGGCGGCGTGAGATACGCCGGCTGCTGGTAACGCTGGGCGTTCGTTACGATCATGCGTATTTATCGCTACGATGGCGTAGTTTGGATGGATTCCTAGATTATGTTGGTGTTGCCAAAATCCGTGACCTTTGCATTGACGAAGGAAAGGCGCCCCGGAGCCGTCGCGGAGGCCGGGGCCGCCAGCTGAGACGCCAGTTGTTAAGCGGTTTAGCTGCGAGATGAGTGCCCGCTCGTTTGGCATTCCTAGCATTGTCTCGAACCGCTCAGCTCGTTCTCCCTTAAGCGTTGCCGTGAATCTCCCTAGCTCAGTGGTCACCAGGCCTATCAAAACTACGGCGGCGGCTCAACTTGACGCCCAGAATGGGAATGCTGGCTCGTTTTGGAGTCGACCCGCATTAATAAAGAAGCTTGTTTCTGAAAAAGTTCACGACTTGACTGAAACACAGTTGAAATCGGTAAACTGAATGAGGAATAAAGAGGCAACCACGACTCGTTTCTTCTTCTTTCACATCTTTATTTCAATTAAAACTGTATGTGGAGTCGCTATTCTCACATGCTTGACATTCGACTTGAAGCCGTTAGGAGTACCATTGAGCAGTTTTTTGAATCTGTCGTCCTGATTTCACCCGACCACAAGCTACCGACGGTGGCAGTAGTCCATCGCCTGCCCGGCACTAAGTCTACCACTATCTCAGACTTTTGTAGTCTACAATATCTGCCACTTCTCCTTCTCCTTCTCCTCATCTTATATCACCTGTGAGTCGTGAAATCTCAAGACCCTTGACATCGATGCTGCCGGTGCGAGAATATTTGCTTTGCCTCTGCTGCTCAGTTCCCCTTCTGACCTGTCATCATTGGTAGATTGTTACAGCACGACACTAGTTCGACGGGTTTGCACCTCTGACTAAGAGCAATGTGGGCCCTCGACCAGATTACCTGTGGTTTACCATAGACATCAAACTAGCTAGGCCTACTAAGCGAAAGCTTGAAAAAGCATACACAAGATCAGGACTGATTGTGCATCGACAGTCTTATGGTTAGCATCGCAGTTGCCACATCACAAAACTTCTCGCCGACCTGCACTGTCTCAAATTCAAGGAACTCATCAACTTCAAGGTTTTGCCACTTACTGTTAGATCCCTCCATTCTTCGGCTGCAGCCGACCTATCGGGTCTTTTCCCGCCCCAGACTAATCATCGTGCCGCTCGCTTTTCGGTATCTAATTATTTGATCGTTTACCTATACCCCGTAAGAGCCTCAAATCTCTTTGGGACCGTGCCTATATTTCGTATGCTCGTGAAGCATGGATTTTAGTCCCCACTTTCGCTGCGACATTTCCTGACTTGACAAAAATTAAAAAGAAACTAAAACGCATCTATCATTTACAGCAACAGCATTTAGTAGGTCCATGTGATTTGACCTTTATGTGCTCGTGGGTGCTAACATCGTGCATGCTTCCACTGACCATACTTGCATGCCGTCCCGCTGCATGTCGCCTGTAACCACGTTAATGTTGATTTGTATTGAGCGTGCTCCCACTAACGATTCAATCGTGCTTCCTTTGCAGCAAAGAAAGAGTGCTTAGAAAAAGATTAAGTTCTCTGAGCGCACTAGATGCAATGCATTATCGTTATTATTATTATTACTACTATTATTGTTCACTGTTTATTATGAGGCTTGTAGGTTAACTCTTGCCTGCTAAGTGAGTTCGTATCAAATCCAGCTTGTTCGAGCAGAGAGTCATGGCTGGAATGGGTCAGAAAGACAACGACGTTGGTGACGAAGCACAAAGCAAGCAGGACATTCTAACGCTTTAGTATCCTATCGAGTACGGCATCGTTGCCAACTGGGACGACATGGAAAAGATCTGGCATCACACGTTTTACACCAAGCTTGGCGTCCCACCCGAAGAGCACCCAGTGCTACTGACTGAGGCTCCCCTCAACCCAAAGGCGAACCGCGAGAAGATGACACAGATCATGTTCGAGACGTTCAACCCGGCAGCGATGAACATAGTTATTCAAGCCGTGCTGTCGCTGTATGCATCTGGTGGCACCACTGGCATCGTACTTGACTCTGGTGACGGCGTCACACACACACCATGCCGATTTACGAAGGTTATGCATTGCCTCATGCCATCCTGCGTCTGGATCTCGCCCGCCGCGATCTTACCGACTACCTGATGAAGATTCTAACGAAGCGAGGCTACTCGTTCACCACGACGGCCGAGCGCGACATTGTGCGTGTCGTAAAAGAAAAGCTATGCTACGTGGCGCTTGATATCGATAGCAAGATGGCCACGGCTTCGAGCAGTTCGTCTCTTGAGAAGAGCTATGAGATGCCTGATGCCAGGCAATCACCATCGGCAACGAAAGATTCCGCTGTCCGGAGGCACTGTTTTGGCCTTCTGTCTTGGGCCTGGAGCCTGCAGGAATGAACAAAAGTACATACAACTCGATAGTGAAATGTGACGTGGACTTTAGAAAGGATTTGTATGCCGATATCGTGATGTCAGGTGGCAACACGATGTTTCCGAGTAGTTGTGATCGCATGCAGAAGGAGATGGCTGCACTGGCGCCCAGCACACTGAAGATCAAGGTCATGGCTCCACGTGAGAGGAGGTACCTACGTTGGATTGATGGTTCTATTTTGGCTTCGCTGTCCACTTTTCAGCAAATGTGGATCAGCAAGCAAGACTACGATAAATCTGGTCCTAGAGTCGTCCACAAACAGTCCCTCTAAAAAGGCTTTGAATTCTTCATGCTTTGTATTAGCTCTGATTGTTTCAACGAGCATTGAGGAGGTGTTGTGCAAGCATGTCTGTGCCATAATGTACTGAGCCTGGTTAACTCACCTACAATCAAGCTTTCCAGATAGCATTACAGCTACTCTGTAAACTTGCTTACGGGCTCCACGAGGAATTCATTCATTAATATTTAACTTGACAGTAATTCCGAGTAGGTTTAATGGTGTTAGGTAAGGAACGACACGTAGTAGTAGTAGTAGGTAGGCAACCATTTGTTCCGCTGTCCGGAGACACTGTTTCGGCCTTCTTTCCTTGGGCCTGGAGTCTGCAGGAATTAACGAAATTACGTACAAATCGATGATTAAATGTGACGTGGACATTGGAAAGGACATGCATGCCAATATCGCGATGCCAGGTGGCAACACGATGTTTCCGGGTGTTTGTGATCGCATGCAGAAGGATATGACTGCTCTGGCGCCCAGCACATTGAAAATCAAGGTCATTGCTCAGTCTGAGAAGAAGTATTCTGTTTGGATTGGCGGCTTTATTTTGGCTTCACTTTACACTTTTCAGCAAATGTGGATCCGCAAGCAAAAATACGATGAATCTGGTCCCAGCATCGACCACAGCAGGTGCTTGTAGTGAAATCTTAAGGCTTTGAATTCTTAATACTTTGTGGCAGCTGTGATTTATTTGTCGATCAATAAAGTACTGTGCAAGCATACTTGACAATGCCAAACTGTGTTGAGCTTGGCCAGTTTATCTGAAAAATTCTTTTTTTCAGATTGCGTTACAGCCTCTTTCTCATGAAATATCATTAGGATCCCTATTAAGAATTCACGAAAAAATATTTAACTCGGATAGAAATAAATTCAGAGTAGTTTTAATGGCTTTCCAAAGTGACATTTTGATTGGGCTTTAAGCACGGTCTTAACCTGTACTTAGTGTAGGATTAATTTTCCATATGTCTGTAAAGAGCCCGAATTTATTTACTGAGATGGTCAGTCGCGTTCTATTTCCAATGGTCACGCTTGCGTGATGTCAAACCTGTTGCATATCAGCTATTGTCCGTTTTCTTCGATGCACTTGGCTAACATTAAATAGCGATCTAGTAAAACAGCTCTACTTTATGTTTCAGAAGTGTAGGTTCGTTAATAAGATTGAACAACGCCATTGGATTGAAAAATTTCGTAATCAAATTTCGGGGTCAAATTCCTAGCCTATGTATCTCGAGAATTTAAGAATTTTACTCGTGTATTTACAGCATTACAGTGGAGGCAAAACACTGGCCTATTGAAAGTGCAAGTCTGTGCGAAGTTGGGAAGTGTGGCGAAACACTAAAATCTTCCCAAAAAGTAGAAATACGACACATTGCCGGCTTTAATAAATTCTAAAACCCATGCATTGAACTATTCAAAGCACGGTACGTGCATGGCGCTAGTTCCCTTACCAACCGCAGCATTAATTTACCAGTTCGCGCAAATGTTAAAAATGTCATTTATCAATCACTTGTCACGGCTGAGATTGAATTGTTGATAGTCTTAGCTCTTTACGAAGTACCATTTATTAGGCATCCCTAATGGCATGTTCGCTGCCTCGTGTTTTTACCTTGTTGTTGTATTTTATGTCGACTAAGCAGAATTCAATTTTTTCGAACGTGGCCTATCTCTTACTTTTGACGATCTTGAGCTCTGTCCTTTAAAATGGTTGTAAATGGTTCAAAAGTTTTGTGAAGCAGTGCTGTGTAATGTGATCATTACTCCGAGTAGCAAGATAATAAACAAGGATGCAGTCAAGTTCATTAAAGAGTTTCTGGGCATCAAAATAAATTAGCAGTTTTGGGTCATACAACAGTGTGTGTACGTAAATTTAGCCATAAGAGATCAAAAGTCTCTTTAGAATGAAGCCTGCAGTGAGAATAAGCACTCCAACAGCTTATTGATAATACTTTTTACCAGTAGGAACGTGTGCAGATGGTACGAGAGAATCCCTAGAAAAAAGTCACCCTCGCGAATAAGCACAATCAAGATATTCGTGGTTTAGTTATCAGCAACTTTGGATCAGCATGCAAGAGCAAGATGAATTAAGTACAAGCATTTACCACAGGAATTGCTTGTGTAAAGGTTCAAACTATAAATCGTTCAAATTGTATTTTCAGAGCAGCCACTTTAACCTTTTACATGCCTTAGTCAAAACTTACCATCGGCGATGGTGATGCTATAACACGTGTAACTAGGAAATATTTATTCTCTTAAATAATGGCTCGGAGAAAGTGCACATTTATTTGTTTCACACGCAACTTAATGCAAGCCTAGTTACATTTTAAAACTCGCGACTATATCCTGTACGAAAAGCTTTAGTGGTTATACTGTCCGGCAGTTGGGTAGTGGCACCTGAAAAATGCTGGTAACCTGCGAAATTGGTTGCACCTTCTTCAGAAATGCAGTATCACTTAGACTCTTTTTGATCTCTGCCAAGGAGCCAAGCCAAAGCTGCCTTCTCGGATCGTACGCTAAAATGTGTCCATGTATCCAGTGACCAACCGTGATCTGCGTCTGCTATATCAGTGAAGGAAACATGTGGCCGAACCTCTTGGATTTGCGGACCAAGTTTTGCACCCAGTTTTAAAGGTACCTGCAAAGGTTTAAAGGCTTTTTTCAGCTACCAAGACAAACCTGAAATACAATCAGCCAAGTCCAGCCAAGGCAGAACCGGACAGACCTTAATTCTTTCTCGGCTTGATTACTTTAAAAAAATTTCTGGCTGGGCTACCGAAAAAAGCCACTAGGCCACTGCAGCTGGCTAGAAATATGGCAGTAAGGCTAGTTTTCAAATCCCAGAGGTTTCTCCCACGTGTATCCTTTGCTAAAAGAGCCAGTTTAGTTGCCAGTTGATCAACCCGTACAGAGCAAAGTGCTTATGCTGACCCACAAGGCACGTCACGACTTGGCCCCTCAATACCTAGCTGACCAACTGCACCAGTCACAGCCTCTTCGTGCCCTCAGGTAATATATGGACAATTAATTAGCTGCTATATTCCTCCGCTTTAAGACCATTGGCGACAAAAGCTTTTTCTCTGCAGGCCCTAGTTTTTGGAGCTCACTACCACGATTCTTAAGCAACGACATCTATGGACCAGCAACCGACTGTGGCACAAACCCTCTTCTAGCCGTCGTGAGCTGCTACTTCCATGTTACTCACTGCCTCAACGGCTCTCCTGACTCAGCTCTGCGTCTGAATTTATTGTTTGCGTAAGATGAAGTCTGTTGGCTACCGAATGCATACCGAAAGCCGCTTAGAAGACAGTAAGTGCTCTGTACATAGCTCCCCTCCGTAGCAACCACATCGTCTTTGTGGCTTTTTGGAGCTGCAGACTGAGATACTTAGCATTGCATGGCACCACCATCTGCCTCAGCCGTAGCTCCGAGGCTGTCCCTTCTGCCACCTCTGACTGGGCAGGGTCCTGGGTCGGGCTTGCTGTGCGGCCAGGCTTGTCGTCATTAGTGCCGTGGCTGAGCATGGCCTCGCTCGCTAGCTCAGGCGTCACTCGTCGCTAGTCAGTCGCCATTCGCCGCATCCAGTTGAAGCCGCCGACGACTCGGTCCCCCTTCCACTGCAAAATTCTGCCCATGTCGCCCATTCGTGGCCGTTAAGGCGAATTCATACCGCCCAGTCGTCTTTCGACAGCTGTCGCTCCATGCCTTATGGTCGTAGCCTGATTGCTGAAGTCGCTTTCTTTTTGGCCGATGGCTAGCTGCCAAGCCAGGCTTCGCCAATCGTCCCGGCCGCCATATTGCCAGCCGACGAGCTCTCGCGCAGCACTGCCCACGAGCTGCCAGAGGCTGCCTGGACTCCTCCTGAGCTTGAAGAGGCGCACAGACAGACAGCGGTCGGAGTTCGTTGGACCCCTATTGCGCTTCGTACCTGCATCAGCTCATCCCGCACGTTGGCCATTCGAGTCAAGGCCTTCCTTCTGCTCGCGTCTAGCAGGCTACACCGACGAAATCTTTCTCTCTCGCTGTCCGCTCTGACAGCAGTCGTTTCTTTAATGGCTGCTCTCCTGACTCGACTACGATGTTCTCACTTTTTCGGTGCTCAAGCAGACGCCTCTCAGGCTGGCGTCTCTCCGTTTGCTGTTGGACTGTGTTAGACTGTTAGACTGTGGAACTCGCTTCCAGAATTCTTACGCAACGACAGCTACTCTTCTACTGCCGACTACGGCACATCCTTTTCAGCGGTCCTGAGCTGCTACTTCTATGCTACTCACTACCTCAACTGCTCTCCTAACTCTGCTATGCTTCCCACTTTCTCTTTGTTGCGTGAGACGACGTCTGTTGGCTACCGAATGCGTACCGAAAGCCGCTTAGGCTGAGAGTTTGCCATACAAAACTCTCCTGCGTAACACCCACGTGGTCTTTATGACTTTGTGGAGCTACAGACGGAGATACATTACATTACATTATCTTAAAGAGCACTCTAATCCAAAGTAGCTTAAGATAAATATCAAGCACAACGCTGGCAATGCCACTCTGAAGCTTCGCAAATAGGCGGCGGCGATCACTGATACTCATGAAATCGTGTGCAATTTAAAGTGTGAATCCTTCTAATTTGTTGCGTCGAGCTCTATCGTCGCTTACCACGTAAACCCTGCGGCGACGATGGGCATTACCGAACGTGGCGCAGCATTATACTTATGCTCGAGTGCACGCATACTAGCAGGCGTTAGCACATTTAATATGGATTCACATAAAAAAATCTAGCAGCAACCTAAAACTGGAACGTACGTGCGCATTCTTGACCAGACTTGGCAATACAGCCGGCTCCCCTCGTTGGCGTCGGGACACTCTGCAATCCGACTCTGTACGCCTTGTGTGTAAGACTGGCGCCCATCCAAGTAGCGAACTAAGAAAAGCGACGCGACGCGGCGGGAGACCCGCCGAAACTTGAGCCGCTTGTTTGGTCAACTAAACCAAGGAAACCACTCGTTGGAAAAAAACTTAGTACTCTCAGTTTTCCGTGGCTATCGCGTCGGTATTTTCTCTCTCGACCGTCACTGCACAAGCGTCATCATAATTGAAATTATCCAATGTTATAATGCCTGCACTCAGAGGCTTAGCAAGGGGTGGGCAGGGGGAACAGATGTCCTAGGGCACCAATGCCAAGTGGACGCCAAAAGCAAAATGGATTGTGCATGTTTTTTAAACTTTTTTCATGTGAGAATACCAATTTTGATTTCAAGCAAATCCTTATTTCAATGGACTTGACTACTGCTAGCTGAGCTACTTAAGCGTTAAGTTTACGTGCTTTGACCACACTGTAGCTTGACACTCTGGTGGCACACGCGCAATGACACGGAAACAGCGAGATGGCTTCAACCACCGTGTATTCGGCTGGCACTGACAGCGAAACCAGCGCACGGCCGTTCACCCATACGTCCACGTCCAATTTGTTGTTCCGTCCGCTCGCCGCATCCTGCCCGCCACAGGCGGGCTACATCGCGTCAAGGTCGAGCCTGGTCTGCGAGGCCGGGTCAAGGGCGAGCCCGGCCTGTGAGGCCGGGTCAAGGGCCAGCCCGGCCTGCGAGCCCAGGTCAAGGGCGGGCCACGCAACGACATCTACTCTCCAACTGCCGACTATGGCACATCTTTTTCAGCGGTCCTGAACTGCTACTTCTATGCTACTCACTACCTCAACTGCTCTCCTAACTCTGCTATGCTTCCCACTTTCTCTTTGTTGCGTGAGACGAAGTCTGTTGGCTACCGAATGCGTACCGAAAGCCGCTTAGGCTGTGAGTGCGCTATACAAAACTCTCCTACGTAACACCCACATGGTCTTTATGACTTTGTGGAGTTACTGACGGAGATACACCGTACCCTGGCTAAACACCGATAAATTATTAGACCGTACAAACTGGGCTTGCTTAACTGGCTGTGCTCCGACAAAGCAGCACTGGTGTCTGACCATCTATCATGGCAGTAACCCAGGTGACAGATTTTCCGAAAGCAGAATCGCAATGAATTAATTGTTTTGCGGATAGCTGCCCTAAAAAGCATAGCGTTTTACATTCAAAAATGCCGTTGACCTGATTCAGAGCAGCACCGTCGAAATGATGTCGAAGCAATTTGAAGAACTGTGTGCGTAAGAGCTCAGTGAAAGTATGCACATTATGGTAGGCTATAACGAAGATATAAAAGATTTTAAAAATGATGTACTTAACAACGCAATAAAACTGGTGTGCAAGTTCTTGGAAACATTTCCCGGGAACTTCATTGCCACCCGCTGGTCTGAAAAGGTTATGCAGGAGGTTCGGAATAGTGGCGCCACTGCTCCCCTGGCTAGTATCACTGATAGTGAGGACGAATAATAATAATAATAATAATAATAATAATGCACTTGATAAAACGCCCTCAGAGAACTCAATCTCTTTCTAGGCGCTTTACATTTGCTGCAAAGGGAAATGCAAGTGAATGGTGAGTACAATCAGGCTTGATAAACAAGCAAAATGAATAACATGGTTAGGGTTGATATGCACAGGGTCAGCATGCAAATGTGGTTAGCGGCAGCATGCACTGTGTCAGCACCCATAAGCACATCAAGGACGAATCACAGGGACCCACTAAATGCTGTCCTAAATAGGTGTGTTTTTTAATTCTTTTTTAAATTGGGTCAGGTCTGGAGATGCTCTGATGCAGGTCGGGAGGGAGTTCCAGGCTTTGGGAGCACATGAACTAAATGCATGGTCTCCAAAGGATTTGAGGTTTGCAGGAGGTATTTGTAGACTGTTGGATTTTGAAAAGCGGATGGTACGATGCTTAGCCTGATGGGGAGTATATCTGAGAGAAAGGCTGGAGCCAAAGAATGAAATGACCTAAAAGTTAGCGACAAAACCTTGAAGTCAATCCGTTGCTTGACTGGTAGCCAGTGCAGGTTGGCGAGAAGTGGAGTAATGGGGCAACGCTCACGACAGACAAGCCTAGCTGCAGAGTTTTGCACCAGCTGCAATCCCTGATTGCACAAGCCGGTAGGCCAGCGAGCAGTGAGTTGCAGAAGTCGAGACGGGATGTCACGAACGCATGGACCAACTTAGATGTGGTATCCTTATCTAAACAAGCCCGAATTTTAGCAATGTTATGAAGCTGAAAGTAGGTAGATTTGACCGTGGAGCTGATGTTGTCGTCTAACGAGAGGTCGCTTTGGAATATGACACCTAGATTTCGAGATCGTGAAAATATTGGCGTGCCGTTGGCGGCAGCATCCGATATAGTGCAGACTCGTGGCAGATAAAAAAACATCAATGCAGAAGGCTGCTCCAGGCGTGCAGATACGCTCTGTGGGGCGCCTGAAGAAAGAATCAGCAGCTCAGTACCAAATCAGCCATCAATATTGAGCTATTTCTCGAAAAAATGAGCTCAATTTTCGTGATCAAGTCTTATCCTTAACCTGAATCTATTCATTACCGCTGCACACTTGCACAATCTGTCTGTCTGCTGACGAACAAAACTCGACGAGCCCGATATTTTTAGTCTATTTGCATATAATTTTGACCAATATTTGGGTAGGTCCGTGCGCACCCAGGTTACAAGGGTAACCCGGGTTACCGTCATTGGGCTCGTACACCACTTTCAGAAAACACTGCAGGATCCATAGATTAACTTAAAAGGCGCCTCTTGGGACCTCCACTCTCTTGAGATAAAGTGGTCAAGACGTCGAGAAGACCTATGTTAATAATCACGATTGAATGCCAAAATTCAATGAGAATTGTGTAGAATTGGAAATGAACAAAGAGTAACCCGAAGGACACTGATGCCTCGAGAACTATAAAAAGATGTCGGTATCACGAGAGTGGAAGACATTTCAAGAATATTGAAGGACTTTATAAAGTATATTCGACACGAAATTACAACTAGGTTCTCCAGGCTCACATGTCTTGATGCCCAATCTCCTTTCCTATTGTAAGTTGTGACGCTTTTTAAGAAATCTGACCGACCAAACTCCAACAGCAATGTCTAGATCGTGGGGCGACTATTGTTTAGACGTTAATGGACCAGAGCTGTACTACAAAACATGTATACTGCTTTGCCTTTTTTCACCATAGCTGTATCGGTTGCCATTTGTAAACGTTCTTTTAGCAAGCTGAAGATAATCCTGTCTTATCTGACAGCTTTACCGGAGCAGGATCGACTTTCCGATTCCGCCCCGTTAAGCATAGAGAAAGAAATACTGAAAAGTATTGACTTTCAAGCAGTAATTGAATAGTTCGCCAAGTTCAAGGCCAGAAATATTCAGCTGAGTTATATCCATGACAGATAACTTGTAAATTTACTGGAGCTTATAAAATCTATCGACTCGATATGCATACTACCACGTGTGGTTCTTGCATTTCTTCTGCAGCGGAGCTATTTTGCAAAATCTTTTTACAAGGGGAGCGTCACCATCGGCAGCTTTGTCCCTAGGCACCGAAAGTTCCCACTATGCCTCAGCCTATACTATCTGATGTGACCATGTATGAGCGAAACTATTTTTTATTTATTTTAATGCACTGCAATGTGCAATTATTACTACTTTGGCTCGCGAAGTAGGCAAGACCTGCCTGATGGAAGTATGAGCATGGCAAGTAGATTGGGAAAGGGTTGGTGTATTGTAAGTTTTTCATGCTTACTCTCAACAGGCTACCGATTAACCTCAATGTTCGATTGCCTCGGTAAAATGTGAAATGACGTGCAAAAACAAATGAGGTTGCTCGGATCAATGAAGGTAAGCTTATGTGAGCACCATCAGAAGGTCTGTGAAGCTAAACATGGCTGTAGTGAACTTCACTGTTGCCGAGCAGCAGTACTTCTCTTATCAGGGAATCTTGCTCTGAATGCAGCAAGGTGTTGAAGTGAAAGTCACGTCAATCATTATCATGCTGATGATGATTCTCTAGCTTCTGCTTACTCATCAGGATTGGTTTCCCTCGCACCATCTGCACATGTTCCAGCTGGGTCTTACCACTAGCCAGTTGGTGCACTTATTCTCAATGAGGATTCGATGCTAAGGAGACGTTAGTTGTGTTAAATTTTTAAAATTAGTTTTAAATTTTTAAATTGTTAAAAGCTAAATTTACGTCGACCAACTGTTATATGACCCAACTCGGCTAATTGAATTTATGCTGGGAATGCTCTTTAATAACCTTAGCAGCATTATTTTTTCTATCTCGATAATTGCAAAGACGATAATAATGCTCACATTGAACTGGATTGTGTCATTAAATGTTTGCACCACTTACAATCACATTAAAAAATAGAGCTCAAGATCGTCAACAGTAAGACAAGTAACATTCAAAAAACTCTAATTCCTACTTAGTCACCACAAATATTAACCTCTTTGAATAAATCAATGTGGCAGCGAATATGTATTTTAGGGATGTAATGTATCTCCGTCTGTAACTCCACAAAGCCACAAAGACTATGTCGGTGTTACGCAGGAGAGTTTTGTATAGCCCACTCGCAGCCTAAACATCGTTCGATACGCATTCGGTAGCCAACACAGTTCATCTAACGCAACGTGAGAAAGTGGGGGAGTATAGCAGAGTCAGGAGAGCAGTTGAGGTAGTGAGTGGCACGGAAGTAGCAGCCCATGACCGTTGGAAACGATGAGTCATAGTCGGCCGCAGGAGAGTATGTGTCGCTGCGTAAAAATCGTGGAAGCGAATTTTGCCCTCTAGGACCTGCAGAGCTAGAGCTTCTGTCGACAGCGGTCTTTAAGTGGAGGAATGGAACTGCTAGTTTATTGTCCATACTGGACCTGAGGGCGCGAGGAGGCTGAAACTGGTGCGGCTGTTCAGCTAGGTATGGAGAAGCCGAGATGTGGGGGGCCTTGTTGGTCAGCGTAAGAACTTACTTCTGTATCCATTGATCAACCCTCGGCCATCCTAGCTCTTTTAGCAAAGTAGACGCGTGGTCGAACCTGCGGGATTTGAAAATTAGCCTTGCAGCAATATTCATAGCCATTTGCAGTGGCATAGCTGCTTTTTTGGTAGCCCAGCCAAAAGGGAATTACAATAATCAAGCTGAGGCAGAATTAAGGAGCTAGTTAAATTGTTTGCAAGTCACTGTAGAAGACAGCTCCTAATCCTAGATGGGGATCGGGCGTGATAGCTTGCTGTAGAAGCAGTCTTCTGAATGAAGCTTCTGAAATTTAGGCAGCTGTCAAAAACGAGACCTAAATTTTGAGCATGTAGTGATGGTTGCACAACAGCATCACCTAGTAGATGAGCAAAGCCTTTTAATCCAGCCACACGCTTAGGGTGTCCTATGAGCAGCAGTTTGGTATTATCGTCGTTTAGTTTCAAGAAATTTTCCGACATCCACTATTGATTGTCGGAAAGGCAAGCAGTCAGTTTATCAGTTGCTGCAACACATTCCGACGGTTTGAATGACAAATAAAGATGAGTATCGTTAGCATAAAAGTGATTTCGCATTCCATGAGCCTTAATAACTTTTCCTAGAGGTTGAGTGTAAATGGAGAACAGCAAGGGACCGAGGACGGACCCTTGAGGGACTCCACAGGTGATCTGTCTCGTGTGTGAGACCCGACCCCCAAATGACACGGATTTAACACGATCAGACAAGTACGATTCAAACCAAGCCAGTGCCTCGCCCGCAAGACCAATCGTTGTTCTCAATCATTCAATCAGGACATCGTGATCAATGGTATTGATGGCAGCAGATAGATCTAGCAGAGCTAAATTAGTGACGTTCCCAGAATCGTTGCAGCATTGAATGTCATCTCTAACACGGAGGCAGTTTCATTGAAGTGCTTTCTCTTGAACCCAGATTAAAATATTTCTGACATTTTATTTTTTACCATAGGTGCTGCCAGCTACTTAGCGACAATTTTTTCAAGAATCTTTGACAAAATGGTAGAGTGGAATATGGGCAATAGTTTGCAAGAACCTCTGTATCTAATGTAGGCATTTTAATTATCGATCTAACGATTTCCGATTTGAAGCACTTGGGTACAACCCCTTTTTCAAAAAAACATTAAAAGTCTTGGTTATGGCACGGCGTTGACAAAGTGATCTGCCAGTGAAGACGACTGAGATGATGGTAGAGAGTCTTCAGGATAGGAGCTCTTTTTGCTAGACCTTATTAAGGTAGCCACATCGCAAGCAGAAACCTCGGAGAACCTTTTAAGGAAGCTCACACTTTGTAATTCCACAACTGCTTTGCTCGGAGGGGTTTGTGGAGGAACGAATGTGCAAAGTTTTTTGGGTAAAGAAGGCTGAAAATGTTTTGGCTGAGCCATTAATATCTGGAGAGTCACACCTTTCAGCATTGGCCAGTAAATTATCTACTGTCTCATAAATCAGTTTTGGGTCTGACTAACAGAAATTCCGTTTTCGAGTGAGAAAAGAATCCCTGTCTTTGTAGGCTTCCGGGTATAAACTCAAAGGAAGTCTGTGAAATTGACTAGATCTGCATCAGATCCTGATTTCCTAAAACAGCGTTCAAGCCTGTGCTTAACACGGCGCACCTTTTAAAGTTTTTTGTAAATTGAAAGGCATCGCCGTGGCTCTTTATATGGATAGAGTGAAGGGGAGCATGATTGTCAAGAACGCTCAGCTGGTCAAGAAGACCAGTTGAACTCGTATATCAAAACCTCACACCTTGCTAGTAAGTTCCAGTCTGGCTTTAGAGCTAATCACTCCACAGAGTCAGCATTGCTTCGGGTATACAACGACCTACTAAGGAATGCAGACATGGGTAGAGTGTCTCTTCTTGTTTTGCTCGATCTTTCGGCAGCTTTTGATAACATCGATCACAAAGTACTTCTAGAGCGCCTCTCATCTCGCCTGGGCATCACTGGCACTGCTCTGCAGTGGTTCAGGTCCTATCTCAGTGGGAGACTCCAGAGTGTTGACGTGAATGGACAAAGATCATCTGAAGTACCTCTAAAATATGGAGTACCTCAGGGCTCTGTGCTAGGTCCGGTCCTTTTCACCGTTTATACTCTCCCTCTCGCTGATGTGATTGCCAAGCACAATCTAGGCTTTCACTTCTATGCGGATGACACTCAGTTGTACCTTTGCTTTGATAATAATAATAATAATAATAATAGTATTGCACTTGATAAAGCGCCCTCAGAGAACTTAATCTCTTTCTAGGCGCTTTACATTTGCTGCAAAGTGATACGCAATAGAATAGTAAGTAAAATCATGCTTGAAAAACAAACAAAATGAATAACATGGTTAGGGGTTACATGCACTGGGTCAGCATGCAAATGTGGTTAGTGGCAGCATGAACAGTGTCAGCACGCATAAGCACATCGAGGACGAATCACAAGGACCCACTAAATGCTGTCCTAAATAGGTATGTTTTTAAGTTTCTTTTAAATGTGGTCAGGTCAGGGGATGTTCTGATGCAGGTCGGGAGGGAGTTCCAGGCTGTGGGAGCATACGAGCTAAATGCACGGTCTCCATCCTCCCAGCCTTCGAGCACCTCAAATTCTCTCAACTCACTTGCTGCATGCATTGATGAAATCCGATCATGGATGGCAGCAAATTTTCTAAAACTAAACGATGATAAAACTAACTTACTAGTTATGGGCAAACCTAGTGTTATTCAGAAATTGGAAAGGCTGACTTTCAAAAATGGCTCTGCCAGCATATCTCCAGTTGCATCAGCTCGAAATCTAGGTGTCATATTCCAAAGCGACCTCTCGTTAGACGACCACATCAGCTCCACAGTCAAATCAGCCTATTTTCAGCTTCATAACATTGCTAAAATTAGGGCTTGTTTAGATAAGGATACCACGTCCAAGTTGGTCCATGCATTCGTGACATCTCGTCTCGACTTCTGCAACTCACTGCTCGCTGGCCTACCAGCATGTGCGATCAGGAGATTGCAGCTGGTGCAAAACTCTGCAGCTAGGCTTGTCTGTCGTGAGCGTCGCAGTTGCCACATTACTCCACTTCTCGCCGACCTGCACTGGCTACCAGTCAAGTAACGGATTGACTTCAAGGTTTTGTCGCTCACTTTTAGGTCTCTTCATACTATGGCTCCAGCCTATCTTTCAGAGATACTACCCCATCAGGCAAAGCATCGTACCACTCGCTTTTCGGAATCCAACAGTCTAGAAATACCTCGTACAAACCTTAAATCCTTTGGAGACCGTGCATTTAGCTCGTATGCTCCCACAGCCTGGAACTCCCTCCCGACCTGCATCAGAACATCCCCCGACCTGACCACATTTAAAAGGAACCTAAAACACACCTATTTAGGACAGCATTTAGAGGGTCCTTGTGATTCGTCCTCGATGTGCTTATGCGTGCTGACACTGTGCATGCTGCCACTAACCACATTTGCATGCTGACCCAGTGCATGTAACCCCTAACCATGTTATTCATTTTGTTTGTTTTTCAAGCATGAATTTACTTACTATTCTATTGCGTATCACTTTGCAGCAAATGTAAAGCGCCTAGAAAGAGATTAAGTTCTCTGAGGGCGCTTTATCAAGTGCAATATTATTATTATTATTATTATTAACGCTTGTAACTGTCATGTGCACTGTATCAGTGAGGGCATCGGGGCTGCAGGTCGAGTCTGGATGCAGATCAAGAGGTTCGACATTACCTTGTACTTACAAGGGAGCAGTAACAGTAAACGAAACCGAACAACCATCAGAGAAGGTCAGCGGGCACTCAACAAGGTCAGTTGGAAAGAAATTCTTATTGATCACGAGATCTAGAATCTCGCCACCGACGTGGGTGGCATGATTAACTCGTTGGACCAATCAAAAATTCTCCAGACAGTCATGAAATGAGGAGTCCTAGCTGTTGATAGGTTTATCAGCGTGAAGATCTACGAATTCAGAAATCAGTAACGGCCTGCCATACACGAATATTTTAGCGAAGAACTCCTAAAACCTCTCTATAAACAAGTTTAGACAGCCACCAGTAGGTCGGTATATCGCAACAGTGAGAGGCACTGAATTTGATGAGGACCTGATTGCAACTGATTCAGACGATGGCTCGTGCGAAAAATTGCACATCCTATAGCCAAACGATTCATTGACACCAATTGCAGCCTTGCCACCGACCTTGTCATAACGCATGGACTGACAGAATGAGAACCCATGTGGAGTGGTCTCAGATATACAGCTAGTGGGATAATAATAATACTGTACTTGATAAAGCACCCTCAGAGAATTCAATCTCTTTCTAGGCGCTTCACATTTTCTGCAAAGGGATGCAATTAAATGGTAAGTAAAATCATGCTTGAAGAACAAACAGAATGAATAATATGGTTAGGGGTGACATGCACAGGGTCTGCATGCAAATGTGGTTAGTGGCAGCATGCACAGTGTCAGCATGCGTAAGCACGTGATGGACGAATCACAAGGACCCACTAAATGCTGTCCTAAATAGGTGTGTTTTAAAGTTCCTTTTAAATGTGGTCAGGTCAGGGGGATGTTCTGATGCAGGTCGGGAGGGAGTTCCAGGTTTTGCGAGCATACGAACAAAATGCACGGTCTCCAAAGGATTTGAGGTTTGTACGAGGTATTTCTAGACTGTTGGATTCCGAAAAGCAGGTGGTACGATGTTTGGCCTGATAAGGGAGTATGTCGGAGAGATAGGCTGGAGCCATAGAATGAAGGGACCTAGAAATGAGCGAGAAAACCTTGAAGTCAATCCGTTGCTTGACTGGTAGCCAGTGCAGGTCGGCGAGAAGTGGAGTAATGTGGCAACTGCGACGCTCACGACAGACAAGCCTAGCTGCAGAGTTTTGCACCAGCTGCAATCGCCTGATCGCACATGCTGGTAGGCCAGTAAGCAGTGAGTTGCAGAAGTCGAGACGAGATGTCACGAATGCATGGACCAACTTATACGTGGTATCCTTATCTAAACAAGCCCGAATTTTAGCAATATTATGAAGTTGAAAATAGGCAGATTTGACCGTGGAGCTGATGTGGTCGTCTAACGAGAGGTCGCTTTGGAATATGACACCTAGATTTCGAGCTGACTCGACAGGAGATATGCTGGCAGAGCCACTTTTGAGCGTCAGCCTTTCAATTTCTGAATCACACTGGGTTTGCCCCTAACTAGTAAGTTAGTTTTGTCATCGTTTAGTTTTAGAAAATTTGCTGCCATCCATGTGAGGATGTCATCAATGCATGCAGCATGTGGTGGCGAGTATGAACTAAGTGTCATCCAATTTTCGGTAAGCATACATGCATCTAGCTTCTCCCGGACCACTGATCGCTGATAATTAACCCTTGGTTTTTAGCGAGCAAAAATTTAGTAGGCGGAATTTAAGAGGATGTCCACAAACTGCGAGACGCCGATGAAGTGGCTTGCATTCAAGTCGGCGTGTAGCCGGCCTGGCAGCTGCAGCCCCTTTGAATTTGAATTGTACCGCATTAATGGCCGCCGATCGACGTTTCACAACATGCTAAGATGCTAAATAAATAGTCTTTCTTGGAAAGTCAAGAATATATCAACTTCAATCTCAGCTGTAGCAAGCGATTTATTCGGTAATAACTTAAATGGTGAATATCTGTTTCGATTGGCCAGAGAACCCAAACGACGTAATTTGTTCACTTATAGCTTGACAGACCATTAACTGACCTTTCTATAAAACATGTATATCGTACTTTGAATATTTAATATGCAAATTATAGAATTTATTGAAGCCTGATAAAAATCGTTTTTCTACGGTTTGGGCTACGGTTTTGGACGATGTTTGTGTCACCCGACAGTGCCCAACTTCACATGTGGTTGCACTTTTAATACGCTGGTGTTTTGACGTCACAGTAATGCTACAAATAGACAAGTATAAATTTTAAATGCCTATTACACAAACTTAAGTTAAGAATCTTACATTCAAATTTGACTAGAGATGCTCGAAATTACTAGATTACTAGAAATTACTAGAATTAAATAACTAAATTAAATTAAACTATATTACTAGAAATCACTTTACTAGAGATACTCAAAATCCTATTTGCGGAGCTTCGGAGTAGCAGTGTTGTGCTTGATATTTATCTGGAACTACTTAGGATTAGAGTGCTCTTTAAAGTAATGTAATTTAATGTATCTCCGTCTGTAACTCCACAAAGTCATAAAGACCATGTGGGTGTTAGGCAGGAGAGTTTTGTATAGCGCACTTACAGCCTAAGCGGCTTTCGGTACCCATTCTGTAGCCAGCAGGTGTCGTCATATAATAATAATGAATCTTTAGTCCTGAAGTGCAAGCGAGCATTTTTTAACTAGATCGTCGATTTAATGCTGTTAGCCAAGTGCATCTAAGAACATTAGACAGCAACGAAGAGGCAGCGGAGTTAAAAGCATATAATCATGACCATGTGAAATGGAATACAACTGACCATATCAGGGATACATTTAGGCTGACATATGTTAAATTACCCCACGCATTACGTATGGGCTGCATATCTGCCAACTGCCTACAGCCCAAACAAGATTTCCTTACCTAGCACCCTCAAACCTACTCTGAATTACTGTCGAATCAAATATTAATAAATGAATTCCTCGTGGAGCCCGTAAGCAAATTTACAGAGGTGCTGTAATGCTATCTGGAAAGTTTGACTGCAGGTGAGTTAACCGGGCTCAGCACATTATGGCATAGACATGCTTGCACAACACCTCCTCAATGCTCGTTGAAACAATCAGAGCTAATACAAAGCATGAAGAATTCAAAGTCAAAAGCTTTTTTAGAGGCACTTCCTGTGGACGACTCTCGGACCAGATTCATCGTTGTCTTGCTTGCTGCTCCGCAATTGCTGAAAAGTGGACAGCGAAGCCAAAATAAAACCGCCGATCCAACTAAAGTACTTCCTCTCAGGCGAAGCCATGGCCTTGATCTTCAGTGTGCTGGGCGCCAGAGCAGTCATCTCCTTCTGCATGCGATCACAAACACCCGTAAACATTGTGTTGCCACCTGACATCACGATATTGGCATACAAATCCTTTCTAATATCCACGTCACATTTCATTATCAATTTGTACGTAATTTTGTTAATTCCTGCAGACTCCAGGCCCAAGGAAAGAAGGCCGAAACAGTGCCTCCTGACAGCGGAATGTGTCGTTGCCGATGGTGCCAACCTGGCCTCAGGCATCTCATAGCTCTTCTCAAGTGACAAACTGCTCGAAGCCGTGGCCATCTCACTATCGAAATCAAGCACCACGTAGCATAGCTTTTCTTTTATGTCACGCACAATGTCACGCTCGGCCGTCGTGGTGAACGAGTAGCCTCGCTTCGTCAGAATCTTCATCAGGTAGTCGGTAAGATCGCGGCCGGTGAGATCCAGACGCAGGATGGCATGAGGCAAGGCATAACCTTCGTAAATGGGCATGGTGTGTGTGTGTGACGCCGTCACCAGAGTCATGTACGATGCCAGTGGTGCCACCAGATGCATTCAGCGACAGCATAGCATGAATAGCTACGTACATGGCTGGCGTGTTGAACGTCTCGAACATGATCTGTGTCATCTTCTCGCGGTTCGCCTTTGGGTTGAGGGGAGCCTCAGTCAGTAGCACTGGGTTCTCTTTGGGTGCGACGCGGAGCTTGTTGTAAAACGTGTGATGCCAGATCTTTTCCATGTCGTCCCAGTCGGTAACAATGCCGTGCTCGATAGGATACTTGAGAGTGAGAATGCCCTGTCTGCTTTGTGCCTCGTCACCAACGTAGCTGTCTTTCTGACCCATTCCAACTATGACTCTCTGCAATGAACAAGCTGAATTTAGTAGGAACTCATTTAGCAGGCAAGAATAAACTTGTATGCTTGATACTAGAGAGGGAGCTTGATGTAATATCGTCACATGGTTGCTTACATCTAACCGAACAAGATAAAGCATATTCTTGCTTCCGTGGAAAGTTCACTTAAATTGTAACATGTTTAAACCAGCAGGCCTGAAATTCACCGTAGTTTTGAGACACTGGGCTGTTCATACCTGGGGTATTGGTCTTCCAACGACCGAAGGGAAAACAGCCCTTGGGGCGTTGTAGCCAGCAAATCCGGCTTTACACGAGCCAGAACCATTTTCGACTATAACAGTGGTTACTTTGTCATCCATTGCTGACAAGAATAAGCTCACTATTAATCTACTTGACAAGCCGACACTCTGAACACCCAAGTGCAGGCTGGACTGGCCTTGATATATCTTTTTAGAGAATAATTATTTAATAACATTCTTGTGATTGGCTGTTTACTTTAATTTTTATTTTATGGGCCTATATTACTTATATTTGGGCTTATATTAATTATGCAAATTATTATACAAATTATCAGTCACTCTGAGAATTTGTGAAGATCTTCGGATAAACTCAATTTACCAATTACGAAGTATTTAGTGGATGCATTCCACTAGTATTAAGCTTACTTATGAGGCTCTGTCATTGATCTTTTTCGCGGCTATATGTAATGGCTCAAGTATCCAAAACCATTCCTATTGCACCCCAATTGAACACAATTTGTAAACATTGTAATCCCATTCTAGTTGTAACTGGCTCAAATATTATGTTACTGCCTTTGATCTTTGCCCGAGCTTGAATAGCATGGACCTGAATAAGTGTGCGACGCTCGTATTGGAGTCCTGGCTTTTGGAGTAATACTTTTTAATCTTTTAGGGCAAGTGCTGAGGTAAGAGAGCTTTCAATAATTTTCTGATGCATAGCTGTACCAGTGTTTTAGTCCTACTTGCAGTGGATTTAAGTTGCTCGCCTCTCGTTTTCACATCGTTATCTGATAAGAATGTCCTTAATTGCTGGCTTTCAGCTTCCCAAGATACGGGAGTGCTCCAGAACCCTGTAATACCGCGTGATTTGATTTAGA
The DNA here is from genome assembly GCA_009760855.2 of Cristatella mucedo. NCBI lineage: Eukaryota > Metazoa > Bryozoa > Phylactolaemata > Cristatellidae > Cristatella > Cristatella mucedo. The sequence goes on along the minus strand of WPIO01000006.1, from coordinate 5,452,170 downwards.
AAATCTGCGATTATTACGCGAGTCGTTTGTTCGAGTTCAGCAGAAGGTATTTTTTTTTTATTTAGAAGGTAGTTCTTTTGATGCCTTCTTCAGGGGGTCACAAAGTCTGCTAAGGATCAGTAGCTGCCTTACAGTGCATCTGAGTTAAACTGAGGAGCCGGTCTTATTTTGGGGGGTTTTTGCGTTTGTATACCAATAGGAGATAAACCTTCTTACAGAACCCAACTTCTTTAAGTAATAATAGAAAGGAAGCCAAACCTGCGAGTATATGTTACAGTCGCATGGTGTCAAAAGCAACTGTTAACGCTTAGGTGATGATTTGAGAGCTACGATTATAATCCTATAATAATAATAATAATAACACGTTTGATAAAGCACCCTCAGAGAACCTAATCTCTTTCAAGGCACTTTACGTTTACTGCAAAGGCAACGCGATCGAATGGTTAGTGGTAGCATGCTCAATAAACAACAATAATAACATGGTTACGGGTGACATACACAGGGACAGCGTGCAAGTGTGATAAGTGGCAGCACGCACTGTATAAGCACGCATAAGCATATAAAGTTCAACTCACGAGACCCACTAATTTCTGTGATACATAGATGGGTTTTTTAATTTTTTTTTAATGTAGTCAATTCAGGGGAGGTCGTTACACAAGCCGGGAGTGAGTTCCCGGCTTTGGAAGCATACGAACTAAAGGCACAGTCTCTAAAGAATTTGAGGTTTGTACGAGGTATAGGTAAACAATTAGATTCCGAAAAGTGGGCGGTACAATGCTTAGCACGGTGGTGCAGTAAATCTTATAGGTAGGCTGGAGTCAGTTGTAAAAGAGTTCAATGCATTTACTTTAGTTTTCCTAGAGAGGTTCAAAAGAAACCAATTAAATATCGCTTTCAGTAGCACACTTAAAACCTTAGGAACCGTCAGCTCGTGCACGTGCAACAGCAAGCAGACTGTATCCCGAGAAACAGCTTAAAAGACAGCTCAGATGGTTGAGGAGGACAGGGATGATGTAGGTAGCCATGTGCATGCTTTACAGGCTAGTGTTTACTGTAATAATTTCGCCCAAAGAATTGGGCGACCGATTTATGGGAAATAATTGTTGGAATGCGAGCAGCTTCGCACAGACTCGGGCTACAGAGTGAATGCTGTACCTTCCCTATTGCGACGTTGCTTAAGAGACAGATAGGTATCTTATTGCGCTGTGTGGACCTGAGCGCATGAGCGCAGGTCAAAACGATGTTTAAAAGTTCAACTGGATACAAATGGCGTAAGCTGTGTGGTGGGCCAAAAGTCGAGAACTTTGTTCTGCGTCAGCGTATCGACCGAGAGCAGCCTGGTGTCCTTGAGAAAGCAAGGAAAACATTTCAATTTTGGAATTACTATTATCTAGAGCACACTGCCGAAATTAGTCAATACACGATATCCAAGCTTGGTGGCCTGTAGACAGCTAAGCTGTGGGACTGCATTTTAATTGATGATTAAATCGAGAGCTCAAGATAACTAGCTGCACTGACGCATTTTCAAACTCCAGAACGTGCAAGTTTTAAGTCTGCTGTAGTTTGTAGGTTGTGAGTAGAAGCTGCGTAGGATAGAAACTCGAGAAGAGGCTGCGGCCCCAGTCATAGTCATAACTTGTCCTTTCCATTAGGTAGAGCTCTGGTGCTGATAGCTCACGCTGCTTTTGAATTCGACGTTAAAAGGCGGCCTCCGGGATAGGGTTCTTGGTCATCTCTCAAGTCACGGTCGGCTTTAGGCGTGAAGAGTCGGGCTCGCTAACAAATGCATATTTGCCTAGCCCTAGCACGCGTTTTCCACGATATCCAAGTGTAGAAAACTTTCACGCCCTGCTAACTAGAGCTTGAGTAAGCTCGGACAAGATTGACAATATTCAGACTATTTTTATAATGCCCGAGTACTGCAGCAAGAAAACATCGTACTCCCATTTAGGCGGATACAAAGTGGGCTTCTGGTTCTTCTGCCGATATAAAACGAGGTTACTAAGTCGAGCCGACTAAAAATCGAGAAGCTATAGCACACTGTGCTGCTATAGCACACTGACGGAACAAGGAGGTCGTAAAAGTGGACTGATTCAATCAAACAAATTGACCTGCGATCCAGATAGATTATCTTAAAGTCGATTTAAGGTTTTCCTGCGGAACCAATAAAGCTCAGATAGAACAGGAGTGTGACGTTTCAGCTATGCCTTCCACATTAAAACAGACGGAGCTGCTAAGATCTGCATCCGATGCAGACGATGAACGGCATAGGCCGAGATTCTGAATAAAGGAAGTTGCAACCATTTTGATGAGATGCAGAAGAAGCATAAACTAACTTGCTTGTCATAGTTTTGGCTAAACAGGTTATGCATTGGCGATTCTCTTTGTCTGAAAATAGGCCTACTAGACCAAGTAGGATGCGCGCTCAGCCAAAAAAGAGTCGCTTTGTTATAGAAGACGGATATTAAGGATAGACACAGTTGGAGCGATGCTAGACGAACCAACCTTCCGGTTAAATTCTTGCAACTTGGGAGCGACACTAAGCTGAGCATCACAGTTATTAGCTCGGTCTTACCATCATCAATAGTGCATCTTTTGAAGCAAATGTAATATACCTCGAAAGAGATTGAGTTCTCTGGGGGCGCTATATCAAATTTATTATTATTATTATTATTATCATTATCATTTAGCTTCGGGAATTTAGTGCCCATCCAAGTGCGAATGTCTTCAATGCAGCAGGCATATTTCCTGGGAACTTTGCTGGAACCAGAGAGAGAGAGAGAGAGAGAGAGAGAGAGAGAGAGAGAGAGAGAGAGAGAGAGAGAGAGAGAGAGAGAGAGAGAGAGAGAGAGAGAGAGAGAGAGAGAGAGAGAGAGGGAGTCTTGAAACCATCGAAGGAAGGACAGGTGCAAGCTGCCAGAGCCGTCGGAGTAGAAATATAGTCTGTTCTTGTGTTTGGCAAAGAATTCGACCAAGGGCAGAGCATGTATTGTGAAAAGAAGGGGCCTAAGACTGAACCCTGAGGTATTGAATTCCTTATGGTCTCGGCAGACGACCGACCGGTATTTACACCTACACGTGAGGTCATCTCTCTCTATGACGTAATATGACACAATCCTGCTTACCGCTGTGCCTGCTACCAGGATCTGTAGCTTAGGTGTGTGACATTCGTCTGATCTAGCAGAGAGCTCGTAACCTAACTTGCATCGTTTTGAAAGTGGTTAAAAACCCAAAGCAGATTGTTGAAGCAGAATTTGAACTAGCCTAAGATGGTACTTCGGCAATGGATGGACTGACTTTGAGCCTGAGTGGATCTTCCAATAAAAAATTGGTTTGCTAATAATGAAGAGCTGCCTTATCTATAGGCAAACTGTGTACAGTGAGTTCAGAAAATTACTTTTCAACAGATGAAAATTCAGAAGATCTCTCTTGGGCCTCACAAATATTTCCGCAGATTTATTCATAAATCTTCTTGTGTGGTCAGACAAGCTGGCCTCCACAGTTTAATTACTACAGATATTATATCCTAATTATTGGATATATAGATATATATGAATATATATATATATATATATATAATACATACATATATATAAACATATATATATATAATACCTATATGACTGGCTTTTTGTCTCGCGCTGGCCAGATGCTACAAAATACTTCTAACTATAATGTATTAGAGGTTCAATTGAAAATAGCTTTAAACGGCTCCTTGGCATTTTTGAACATCATCTTGATAAAAACCTCCTGCTCATTCTGAGGTAATATAAGTTTATTTTTTCTTGCCTATGTGGACGCAAAATTCTTTAGTTAAGGCAACACATTTTTAATTACTGTTAAATTAATCGGCAAGCTTGCTGATTCAATTTCGACGACAGTGCAAAGCGTCTCGTGACGAGTTTTAATGACAGCAGCAGTAAAGTATTTATGTACGTACTTGACCTTTACAGCAACCAAGTGTCTTGCAACCTTAGGTACTGTCGGCAATAAAGTGCTTGTGTATTTTATGCTCTCGCGTGTGTGTGAGCGTGCGCGCGGCGAGGGTGTGAGTGTATGTATGTGCGTGTGTGTGTGTGTGTGTGAGAGTGAGTTTGCGTGAACGCACTCACGTGCGTGCGTATGTGTGTGTGTGTGTTTGTGCATGTGTATGTGTGAAATTATGAAATGGGGTTGGCGATTCTATCATTTCCTAGGTGTAAACTCTCATTGTTATTCATTCCTTACTTTCATGTTGTTTTTATATGGTGTCGAAATTTTTAAGCATTCCTGCCAGTGCAAATTTTTTTCAAACCATAATTTGCGACAGATACAGAAACATATTTAATGCATGTGCCTACATACAAATCAATCAGAGAACCTGAACTAAAGTGCCAGAGGTGACTGAAGCAAAGCGCCAGAGGAAACCAAGAGAAGGTCGCGAAAAGGTCAAGGGTAATTGGTGATCTTCTCGTAGCAAGGCGAGCAAGCAAGGTGCAAATATTTCCTATCAAAAATTTTTCTCCTATTGCATCATAAGATCGTAAGTTTGTATAGAAAACTACAGTCATGTATGCAATTATATCCCAAATTTGGAGATGGACACATTTTTCACCCACAGAAATCAGAAAAACGGAAAACCATAACACCGCTCACCACTCGATTGGGATGTATTGTCATATCGTATTGGCATCGTATTGTTTCCAAGATACACATTTCAGACTCATCAGTAGTTCTCAAAAGTGCGTGTAGATATATTATGTTATGTATCTCTGTCTGTAACTCCACAAAGACCATGTGGGTGCTACGCAGGAGAGTTTTGCATAGCCCACTCACAGCATGAGGAGCTTTCGGTACCCATTCGGTTCATCTCACGCAACAAAGAGAAAGTGGGAAACAAAGCAGAGTCAGCAGAGCAGTTGATGTAGTGAGTAGCATGAAAGTAGCAGCTCAGGACCACTGAAAAAGATGTGTCGTAGTCGGCAGCAGGAGAGCAGTCGTCGTTTCGTAAGAATCTTGGAAGCGAGTTCCATAGTCTAGGGCCTGCAGCGCTAAAGTTTCTGTCACCAACGGTCTATAAGCAGAGGAATGGAACAGCTAATTTATTGTTCATACTGGATCTGAGGGCGCGAACAAGCTAAAACGGATGCAGAAGTTCAGTTAGGTACGAAGGAGTCGAGCCGTCGCAGGCTTTGTGGGTCAGCGTAAGAACTTTGCTCTGTATCCTTTGCTCAACCGGCAACCATCCTAGCTCTTCCAGCAAAGGTGACACGTGCTCAAACCGCTGGGACTTGAAGACCAGCCTTGCAGCCATATTCATAGCCCGCTGTAGTGGCATTATAGCTTTCTTTGGTAGCCCAGCCAAAAGGGATTTACAATAATCAAGCCGAGACAGAACTAAAGAGCTAGTTAAATTTTTTACAAGCCACTGTGGGAGACAGCTTCTAATCTTGGATAGGGATCGGATGTGATGGCTAGCTGTATAGGCAGTCTTCTGAATGAAGCTTTTGAAATTGAGGCAGCTGTCGAACACGACACTTAGATTACGAGCACGTGGTGACGGTCGCACAATAGCATCATCTATTAGAACAGCAAAGCCTATTAATCCAGCCACACGCTTAGGGTGTCCTATGAGAAGCAGTTCGGTTTTATCGTCATTTAATTTCAGGAAGTTTTCCGACATCCAGGATCGAATATGAAACTCGTTGGAAAACAGCGACTACGTCCAGTTAAAAAACCTCACAGAATCAGTATGCCAGCTGAAGTCTTCGGCCCATTGTGAAACCGACTGATTTTCAGTCTACTGCCAAGTGACCCACAACTTTTCGCGACAGTAGCACAGAAAACTGCACCTTGGCTACCTAGTGTACTGTAATCCCTTTTAATAAAAGAAATTTGCTTGGCTGTAAATCCTCCGAATCAAAATGTTGAGCTTTAAAGTTTATATTGTGCTCGGCCGGAGAGCAAAATGTCAAAAATAGCCAATATAATAACCATAAGTAGCGACGCTGCAAAAAGTGACAATTAAAAATTCAATTAGTCTATCTAGAATTCAGACTGTACTTAGCGAAGATGCACAATCTCGCATGATCTTTGTTTAAAGAGTTCAGTGTATCCTGATGTTGTATGGTAAACCATACGCCTTTTGGCGAATGAAATGGTTATATAAAACTCGAATAGGCTACTTGAAATCGATCCGGTTGCTCTTTCGGTCTAACACAAATGGAAGCCATTCTTCATTTGCCGTTACAGAATACAGCCAGGACTAACATTTGCTTGAGGTGGATTGTTTTAATAAAAAAGTTTATGGCTTTTCGCGGTATCAGTGCAAAAATTAACGCGTTCAAGCTGTGCTTTGATTAGGTGCAAGTTCGTAAACTAAAATATGATTGCCTAATATGATTTCAGAGTCAATAAGATCACAAATATTGGTATTGTTTTTTAAGTACCTTAAAAAAAATTTAGAAAGCGAAAGATGTGCTGATGACTTTTTGATAATTAAGCAGTCTTTTATGACAGTCTATAAAAATTATATTTTGTCATCCTTTCCGTCACTACCATCATCTTGATCAGACCAGCTCTTGTCTTGGGCAGCATAGATCTATAAATATTGGGCAAAGCCGAAATACAGGATTATATTTTTAAGAAGCGCTTGTATGGTGGAGAATTTCCCTTTCATTTTGATTGCCTTGAAACTTTTTAGAATATCACTTTTGCTACGAAGTGAGTGACCAGCCGAAAATGCTCCCGTGTTGCTCGAGGTGTTCGCTGTAGTCATCCTACGCTTGCGAAGTCATGCTTTGGTTTATTTTCAGATTTCACGGAAATATTCAAGCATCCCGTACAATTTCGAAACGGGTTTTTCGTAACATCGCGCCAATTGCTTTGCCGAAAAATCTCGTGTTTACATGTAAATGCTGCACTTAGAAAATTGCAAGATTTTATTTTGCAGATAGTGTTGGATCATCTGATTTCTTCCGTAATTAGACTTAAAATACACTTACGTAACTTCTTACTCGCAGGTATTCCTGCCTGTGTAAAAAGAGGGTTGATACTGGTGCAAAACTCGGCAGCTACGTTTGCCTGTCGTGAACGTCGCAGCTGCCACATCAGAACAATTCTACTGAACCTGTAGCGGCTCTCTTCAAGCAATTCTATATATTCAACAAGATTCAATGACTCGCTTTGAGGTTCTGTTTCCTCTATTTCTGGCCTAGATATCGGTAATGCTTCTGCGGTGGGCTGGGCAGCGTACCTTTTGCCAGTCTGACTCCAGTTTTGCCCTTAATTTCTTTGACATGAGCTGTGCCTTTAAGCCGGCCCGATATTTTGAAGACCGTGTGTTCAGTTCGTATGCTCCCAAAAACAAGAATTCAATCTCGAGTGACGTCATTATATGTCTTGACTTGGAGGCATTTAGTAAGAATCGAAAACTCACGAAAAATTCACGGGGTCGTCTCTGCACTCGGCAGGCGTGTGCGTTGTCCTTTTGTGCTTAAGCGCACTGACATTGTGCGTGTTGTCTCTAACCGCATTCCAGTGCGTATGGAAGAGCCTATAAAGAGATTAAGTTCTCGAAGGACTCAGCTCACGTTTATTGCTATTGTTAGAGAATTGCTACTGGCGTGACTAGCTCAGTGTCTTAGTAACACCCACGTTCTGCGTCGATTGGATTACTGCAATTCCGTTTTAGCGGGGCTACTGAAAAAAAGCCATAGGGCATCTGAAGCTGGGGATGGATGAATTATGAATGAATCATGGTGGGTCGAAAAAACCGCTAAAGTCGGCCACGTGTCTCATTAGCTGAAGGACCCGCCTTGATTTCCGGATTATCTATAGGTTGAGTGTCAGTATCTTACTCTGACCCACAAGACCACAAATGACTCAGCTCCTTCATGTCTAGCTGAACTGTCGGACCAGTAGGCTCTTCGTACCCTCGTATATACGATAGTTTGGACTGTGTTAAGCTGCTCTGCTCTTTCACTTAAAAACCGTTGGCACCAGAGGGTTTTGTTTTGCCAGTCCTAGTCAGTGGGAGTTGCATGTAAAATTCAAACGCATCGCAACTTCGTTCCAGCTGCCGTATTTTGCAATACTCTCCTGACTTGATGAGCAGCTACGTCTATTTTGCCAACTCCCTTGCCTGTCATTATGTCTCAGATTTGCACCCAACTTAATTTCTCTTACACGATATAGAGTCTGCTGGCTATCGTATGCGTACCTCAGGTCACTTAGCCTGGACAACTATTGCAGAAGACTCTCGATCGTGACATCCACCGAGTCTTAGTTTCTTAGTGGATTTCAAGATGGATGAAGATACATGCATGCATAAATAAACGTTTGCTTCCTAGATACGGAGAGTATAGCCATTATAGCGATTGAGTTCTTCCAAGCAGCTGGAAATGCTTGCTTAGAAGTTAAATTCACCCGTCAATTTCACCAGTTAAATGACAATCATGCAGCTCTACGCTGGTTTACTCGTCGTCCGAAGTTGCCATACGTAGAGCATGCCTTTTAAATTTCTCGATGCATTACTTCCCAGAGTGTTGAGCTGCCATTATGTGAAGGTACACGACTCTTGCAGCCTGCGAGCACTGGGCGGAGACCTTGCGAGGGTTCTCAGACTGCCTAAGCAGCCGCAAGCTCACGACCGGTGGAAGGGCAGACGATGACTCAGCAGATGATTCTGTAGTCCTGCCCAAATCCATGCATTGGCGGCATCTGTGGGGACATCAATCTACCATAAACTGCCACCAACTGTCGGCCAAGTTCGGAACGAACAATGGCCCGACAGTGCGAAAAACAACGCATGCATGGAATATAAAGACTGCCGAAAGAATACAACGGGAGGGGAGGGCGAGATCCCTCGACGTCGGCAGCCGTCTAGCGTGCATAGACTGGGCTTGGCCAGCGTAGCTTGAAATAAAGGTTTTGGTGTTGGAGCCAGCAGACTTGTTGCTCGGTCGCGCTACCCAGCCTGACGACAGGTCGTGCGGAGGGCTGTTGCACATTACAGAGATCCGGAAATTGTTTCGTGCGTTCGTGATTGCTTTGATCACGTGAAGATTACCCAGTTAATTGTGAGATTTGCAATTGGGTGGTACCACGATTTGCTTAGCGGTTCTTCGTTCAATTACTCGGTACCACTGGTTTGCACAGCTTAAGCTAAGAGAGCAACGAACTTTCCTATCTTACAAGCCGCTGCGATGGAACCAACTGTAAAAGATTAAGCACTGTGTGCGGAATCATGCTTAGACGAGTATGCACAAGCACAACAACTGTATTGCGATTAGGCCATCATCATTGCACACAGAAAAACAGTCAGCACCGTCACCCAAATTAAAATAAAAGTGAAGGTTAGCTGATTTAACGGCCTCATTTATATAGTGGCATAAGAGACCTTGAGGCTACCAACACAGCTTGTCATGACCGGATAGTGGCAGCTTGCTATGATCAGTGGATGACCTTTGCTTACATTGAATGAAGCAAACGTGAGCACGTAAAGCACACAGGAACAAAAGGACACCAGTTTACTACGGCAAAGTGTGAACTAATCGAAAGGGATGCGTCTTTTCTTGCTAAGATTAAAATGATGCGAAATCATGGCAAGAGCCAGCATAGCCATGGGGGATTTTCTCACTTTTGGGAATTACTAGGTGGAGGCCCGGCCACCAAAATCATTTAGATCAAGTGTTAGTGCTTGTCGTGACTAGACTGAACTCCGAGGAGCACGTAGTGGAGACCACAACGACGGTGAAGGCAGTCTGGGTAGAGAGCTGCCATCTAGGCTATGGGCCTTGTGGTTTTATGGTTTATTTCGGGTTTATGGTTTTATCGGTTATATAGGATTATGGTTGAGTGAGTTGATGCTTTAGAAAGGTGGGTCACTGCCTGCTCCTTTTCAGGCAGTGACTCACCTTGAAGTGGAGAACGGCTGTGATGTAAGGCTGCAAGCATTGACAGAATACACCAGTATTGAAGTGCTCCTCGGTGTCACCCTTTCGTCGTTTGTGTACCGGCTCGTACTCGATGTTAGGTCAGAGTGATCAGTTGGGTTTATACTGGAAATTAATCGGACTGACTTGAGTCGGTAGCACATAAGGAGCAAATACTTGAAATCCTGCTTATGTGGGATAAAGAAAGAAATAGCTTGAACACTTGAAACAGCAGTCGTAGCTTCAAAAATGAATAATAAAGTAGTGGGTATTGCAGCTTTGCAAGCAGGACAGTCTGCAAAATTGTATACTATATATATATATATATATATATATATATATATATATATATATATATATATATATATATATATAGTATATAGATATATATATATATATATATATATATATATATATATATAGTATACAGAAGAGCCTTTGTGGATACAGGATCGCCCACCGCAGGAATCGAACGCACGACCTCGAGACCGAGGTCGTGAAAGCAACCGCCTTAACTAGTGTGCCATCACGGCTGCTGGCACTACGACCAATGCCCTGATACATATTCTAATAGTAGCATTCTAATCCATTTAGCACAGTAATGTGTGCCATTACTATTGAGCCATCAGTTGACTGAATGCATTTTCAAGACGAGCTAGCTTTGGCAAGCCTCAACCTTACGACCATTAAAATGACGGTTACGCTGGATAACGCTCGGATATTTTGCATGAATTACGAATCCAGTTCTTGATTGAACCTACTGCACTAATGCAGGTACCAACTAACAAAACACAACGGTTAGAAAGGCAAAAGCATAAAAGTAGTGGTGCGGCCATTCACCACGAATTGAGTATTGAAATCATTGATGGGTTCTTGACCGGATGGTTGATCTCAAATCAATGCCCAAGGTCGTGTATCGTGTTTGCCCCTGGCGTAAATCTTGGTGGCAGTTTTCACCTGTCAGCTATTATGACATGCATTACACTCAACCCTGGTGAGGCTGTATCATTATTATGATGCTTCATTTTCTTGGAAAGTAGAGCTTACCATTAGGTTCACTTAATCCTGCCGGACCAAGTCAACTGTTCTGAAGTCCACCGATCTCTTGCCAGCTCCAGCCTCCATGCAATGGTATTGAACACAACCAGTCATGATAATAATAATAAGAATTAATATTATTATATGCAGAAGGGAGGCATCGGTATGCTTGTTGCATCATGAATCGCTTAAGCCAACGTAGAGAAATTAGAGGTACGTACATCGAATGCCTGTAGTTTCATTTTTGCAACGTCGCAAGCACAAACTGCTTCAGACAAAACGTCCCACAAAACCAGTCAGGGCTATTGCACTCACCGCATCCATAATACGGAATGCAATTGGGATAGCTAAACAGAAGGGCGTGCTCTACCATGGGGGCGTATTCAGAACTCTCGTAACAATCTACAACAATGCTAGGCTTGATAGCAATCATAGTCTAATCCTTGACACCGGAAGTGACATGCATATTGAGCAAAGGGTCTTGCATGACCGACCAGTGTTAATCTTCATGAGACATGTACTCGCAGAATTTCCGGGCTGATGTAATTCTGTCTTCGTAGATTAAGTCTCCAAGCAGTAAACCTACGCGAGCCGCTGAGCCGCTCAGCTCGGCCGAAAACAAGTCATAAGGGCAGCATCCACAAGATCAGGTGGTGCCTGTGCTAGAGGCCCGTGCAGAGCTCCTCGGCCGCCTAGAAACGCGGCAAGCAGACTAGAGCATGAACCTGTGACCACTGGTGAATCGACGTCTGCTTTGCTTCAAGCGTTGGCCCAATCAGTATTCAGCAATCAGTATTCAGCAATCAGTCTTCCTGACGATCGTCTCCTTGAGATCATACAACGTCGACTATACTCGGCACTGCTGCAGCTGAGCTTTCTATACTCGGTTTGACACTTTCATTGCACTGTAGCAGTGAATCCAGTTTGACTTTCCTCTACAAAAAGCAAGCATTCAGGGAAAACACTGGCAGAGCTGGCGACACAATGTAATTCCTTTTAGCACTTGACCAATATAAAACCTTCATGTTTCATCTCATATGAGGTTGCAAGCAATTGAGGAAAGCATGACAAAACCCTGAAAGTCACAGATGAGCTTAGCTCACATACTCTGAATCAAGCACCCGATGCGTCCACGTGCACACAGAAGCCATGCTAAACTTATCAGATGATAGTCAACTGTTAAAAGTTTACAAATGGAGAGCAACAGTACGTTGGAAAAATTGAATTTGCTAAAAAAAACTGCTACTGGGTATGATGCCGAGTGTGCTCCTGTCAGGGGGTTGGCATTTGATGGCTATAGCAAAGAATCAAACGCTGTCGCCGCCCTTAAGCGGCATTTTTGGCACATAGACTTACACCTCTGCCTGGCCAAGCATCATCGATAAGGTGATGCAGTTGATGCTGCTCGGCTGCCAGGCTGCATCCACCGCCAGCATGCCTGCCAGCCGATGTCGCAGGCGGCGCCGCCGCACTACTCGTGAAGCCGCTCAAGTCTTCGCTGCTAATGCGGGCCAGGCACAGGTCTGGATCGCTGCACGCCTGCTGCTGTGGCCACGGGTAGGTCTGCAGCAGCCATTCGGTAGGATCCTTCCACGGTGCCTGCCAGCCATGCACCTGGAAGGGATTGCAAGAGATCGATTGCTGCTGGCCAGCGATTGAAAGTGGCTACTAAACGCTCCCCCATTTGCTAGAGCCAAATGCATAATAATAATAACGCACTTGATAAAGCGCCCTCAGAGAACTCAATCTCTTTCTAGGCGCTTTACATTTGCTGGCATTACAGAGCCACTGTCGGCTGACATGTTACTGGACACTGCCCATCCGATCTGCCAGTTGGGCAATGGACATACAGCTGCAGGAGCCGGTCGAAATTTCGGGGGGGGGGGAGGCGGCTGCACATGCTATCATCACTACTTAGCCGATAGAGGCCGGCGATCTATATACAGATATGGACAGAGGCATTAGACTGTCAGAGCAGACTGAATGGCAAGCAGCAAAGAGTAGAAGTGATGAAGCTTCAGAGGGCTGCTAGCAAGACTCCCCCCTCAGCCGAAGGCAGCATCCGGCACAAGGAGCCGGTCATGATCAAGAGCAGCAGAGCGGCTGCAAACACGCACGCACGCGAGCAATAAGCTTACCTGCAGACCCCGCTGGACGGCTGCTCTCAGCAGTGGCACCAGCTCGGCGTTCCAGAGCCTGGCGAACCAGCGCCGCGAGTCGGCCGCGTCCATGGGGCACGACATGAACGCCTGCACTCCTAGTGCTGGGTCGCCGCCCGGCGAGTGCACGGCCAGGAGCTTGTTCATGTGGTGCCACACGTCAGGCAGCCAGTCAATGACCTTGCTCAGGTCGTTGTTGTGCCCGGCCTCGGTCGTCTCGGCTTCCACCAGGCGGCGCCTCAGGTAGCGACCCACGAGGCCCTTGACCGGCTCGATGTGGTGGGCGCACAGGATCCACCTAGGCGAGCGGCATGCATTCGAGCGGGCTGCAGATGGCTTCGAGGGTCGAGGAGTGCCCTGGCTGCAGCACTAGCAGCGGAGGCAAACAGCGGCAGGTCACGTGAACGAGCGGCAGCAAAACCGGCACGTTTAGAGCCATCGGCCGCTTCCGGCAGTGAAGCCATGGGCAGCTGAATGGGGTGCTCACCTGAAGCCATGCTGGCACAGTTGCGTCGAAGTGACCGCCCCACTGGCCTGGCTAAGCGTTCCAATGATGTAGGGCCTGCAAAGCAGAGGCGATGGGGAAATGTGTGCGCCCTTGCTTGAAATGAACCCGATCGCAGCAAAGCTACGAGCTGTCGTAGCACGTGACGGGTCTTGACGAAGCGTTGCAATGCTTTATGCTCATCCCGACCCAGGTCACAGGTTCGAATCCCGCAGCTGGCAATTCGCTACTGGCTTCCGCCAGCTCGAGCAAGCCGTTAAGGCTCTTCTGCTGCTATAAAGGTCATGGGCTGCTGAATATTTACTTTCACTTTTGCTAGAACACTGCTTCAATTTTGAACTAAGGCAAATACACGTTTATTACGCAGAAATCTCAGCAGCCACCGCAGCAGCAGCAGCAGCCGGCTGCAGGACACGTCTCTGCAGAGGCGGCTGCTGCTACATCTGCTGCTGCTGCTGCTTCTTTGCCACTCTCACCACTTGTTCAGCTTGTTGCTAAGGTAGCTGCTGAGTGCTTCTGCATGAGAGCCAACGGTAAGCACGTGCTGCAGATTGTCGATCACCAGGATGCTCTGCTGCTGCTGCTGTTGTTGCAGAGTCGGTGGCGCCATGCAGCCATCGTCGCTATGCTGCCTGCACTGTGGCTCGCCACCACCTCCGAGCAGCTGCTGCAGCTGCCGCTCGGCCGTGGCGCTCTGCTCAATGCTCACAGAGAGGATGGCATCGCGGGCAGCAGCTGTTGCCACTCCGAGTCTGCTCCTACAGAGACGAGGCAAGCACGGCCGTCCAGCAGGCCAGCGGCACGTGTGCACGCTAACTCGGCAAGCGGCTGCAAATGAGGGTGCTTTGGACGAATACTAGGCTGACGGCTGCTGCTGCTGCTGATCGACGATGGACGATCACGAGTGCGTGCCAGCGCCGACCAGGCTCACCTTTGAACCAGGTGCTCGGCGAGCCGGAGAGCCAGGTACGACTTTCCCGTGCCGCTCGGTCCCGAGAGAATTACTCGACGGTGCTCGAGCAGCAACGACACATAGCGGTGCAGGATCGACTTGGGAACGCACGTGTCGAAGGCCAGAGCATCGACGGCACCCTGAGCGGCACCCTTAAGGTGGATCTGTATGTTGGTCGTGCTGCCGACGAGGTAGCCGTACGGCAGCAGCTCTGGAAGTTCTCTGTCTGCTCAAATGTAGCACGAGGAGCCGTTATCGATCGGCCACACAGGAAGCGAGCACCCGCAAGCTCAACAGGCAGTGCCCCGCTTGGCCAATCGCCGAGCCTCGCAAAGGGCATTGCAGGGAATGCTGGGAATGATGGAGTTTTCAACTCGGAAGTGATTGTGTGGTATTTTGAAGAAGCCGGCGTGACAGAGCAGTACTTGCCTTTGGTTCGTGTCACCTCCCCGACGACGAATGCGACTATGCTTTCGGTGCTCAGACCGAGGTTGGTCGCCGAGTCGATGCGGCAGAGGTAGTACTTGAAGAGCTTTTTCACCTGGCTCTCCAAGTGATCCCACTTCGTCCTGCATCCGATGCTGAGCGATCCGATAAGTGTCCCGGGGCCCTGCAGCAGGATCGGTAGACCCTTACGTGCCCTGGAGCTGAGATGCATTGAGCCAGCCATCTGCCTCCCAAAGGGATTGCTAGTAGCGTTAACACATCAGAGAAGACACGAACGCATGAAGGCTAACGAGGAGTTACTTCGCAGCCCGACAACAGCCACTTTTAACAGAGCAAAAAGTGTCGTGCCCATCTTAATGCTCTATTGAAGAACATCTAACATGGTTGACTAAATAACAGATCAGAAAATGATTGAGTAAGGTGTGTGAGAGACTGGATGTGTGATCGCGAGAGAGAGAGGAGGGAGGGAGGGAGAGAGGAAGGGAGGGAGAGAGAGGGAGAGGAAAGACAGAGAGAGAGAGAGAGAGAGATAGAGACAGAGAGAGACAGACAGACAGATAGAGACATTAAGAGGGAGAGAGAGACTGGAGGATAGAGGTACAGAGACAGGGAGAGGGAGGGCAAGAGAGTGAGAGTGCAAGATAGAGCTAGACTTGTTGATTGGTTGACCTGAATCACTGTCAAAGACTACCAGGCTTGATGACACTTACTTGGCTATCGCTTGCACTCGCAACAGTTACTGTCACACGTTTGCCTTCGTTGATGACAGAATCAGCAGAACTGAACAAACCTAAGACAGTAAAACAAATAATCTTTGCATCAGCTTGGATATACAGCCATGCAATAGGCCAGATATATAATTAGGAATGACCATTGAGGAGTACAAAACCAGGCTGATGCAGGATAACCACAGAGCAGTATAGAATGAGTCTGGGACAATGTGTTTCCATTTTATCAACACCAAATCATACACGGATGCGCGAATGCATGCCAAAGTACGTAACTACTACTTCTCTTTTTCATCAATACAGCTCCGCTGAGCCCAATAGGGGCTGTGCACCGGGATCAACAATAGCTAGCACGCTGCATTCATGGATATCCTACCGAAAGATCCCTCCTTATCCAGCATCAATTCACGACTGGAGGTGACAGAGCCACCGCCAGACGAGCGGGCAACTGGGGAGGCTACCGAAAGGTAGTGAGAGCTGCTCGGCGGCGAAGATAAGTCGAAAACGTCGAAATTGCTGCTCTTGCCGCCGCGCTCGTCATCGTTCTGCTGCTTGGCTCTCTCGGCCATGAGTTTCTGCAGGCGCTCGTTGTCTGCTCTGAGCAGAGACATGTCGCACTAATGAAAAGAGAGGAGTAAGTCAAACAAGAGCACTCACCCCACAATGCGGTATAACGTTGTTAGCTAATGCCAATGTGGTTAGACAAGTGGTAGGCCAGCCTTAGCAGCTATCGCATCTGCTTTTCGTGGGCCTCACAGAATTACCTGCTGGATGACTCAAGCCAACGACCGGGGTCGTGAAGCGAGAGCACTACCGTTACCCCTCGGCCAAATATATCTGTTTCACTGTCCCTGTCTCTCTCAAAAATTTTTTAGGAATTCCCATAACAACACCAAACAGATGACAATTAAGGAAAGCGAGGTAACTGATAACATGCTTCTTTCTTCTGATAAGTCCATCGTGCAAATCAGCTGACATGAGATTTGGCTACTCGGGTTTAATTTAAAATACAATGCCGGCAATGTTAACTAGCAATAGTTTCCTTCTCACCATCTAGTCTTATTTCGAAATAAGGTGCACATGCTCTTGACGACAATGACCGTGGGCTTAAGTCCTGATCTGGGCAGTCTTTTCTTGCATGCTACAAGCTGGTTGATAGTCACTTTAATGTTCTTCTGCTACGTCATATAAATGAGATGGAAGACAAGCGAGATTTAACAATAAATCTAGTGTAAGTAGGTATTGACTCCTTACTTTAAGCAATTGACCACCATTGACTCCAATGGTGCAAAAAATATGCCATTGAACACGTACAAATCGTGATTATGCAAAAAAATAGAATGAAGGGAGACATCGGAACATGCAAGCTGCCTAACACAAAGCAACACCACTAGCCAGTCTTGGCCTTGGCCTCAGACGCCCAGCAAATCAGAAGCTTTGATGCATTGATTAGCACGTTAATACTGCAGCCGGTCTACCAATGAATGGTCACCTTCATTTTGTTCATTGCTTCACGCAGCTGTTCGAGCTGATGAGCAGAGGTGAGTGCGTCGAGCCGTATATCGGTCAATTTTAGTTCCTTCTCTCTCAGCTGCCTCCTAAGCTCAGCAATGGATGCTTCGCTCGATTCGTCACTGCCAACAATACAGGCAATAACTCAGGAAACAATACAGGCAACAGACAATACAGGCAATAATAATAATGATAATAATAATAATGCATTTGATAGAGCGCCCTCGGAGAACTCAATATCTTTCTAGGTGCTTTATATTTGCTGCAAAGGAAGCACAGGCAGCGATACTGGCAACAATACAGGCAACAACAACTCATAATCGGGCACTGGATATAACAGCCGGAAGAAGGGACAGACAGAGGCAAGCAGATAGACCGAGATATAAAGAGAGATAGAGACAGAGATAAATACAGAGAGACAGAGACAGAGAGAGAGACATACAGACAGACAGACAGACACAGAGAGAGAGAGAGAGAGAGAGAGAGAGAGAGAGAGAGAGAGAGAGAGAGAGAGAGAGAGAGAGAGAGAGAGAGAGAGAGAGAGAGAGAGAGAGAGAGAGAGAGAGGTCGACAGACTGGTCCCACGTGCACCAGAGGAACAAAGATAGAAATCGAGATAAAGAGCCGGGAGAGATGCTGACATAAGACTCAGGAAAAGGAAGAGAACACAAATGGGTCCCAGAGGGATAGCGAGAAACGACCTTGGTTTGGCCCTGGCACATCTAATCCTTTGAAGCAAATGGTATTCTTCAGCAACTCGGAAGCATCAAGAAACGTGCTTATGGCTAATGCTGCACCACCGTGCTTGGCTTGCCTTGCATGAGTGATGCTGATCAGTGAAGGAGAAGGAGGAACAGGAGGCAAGGATGACTCTCTGTCAGAGCCAGCCAGGTGATCCTGACTGCCACGCTCCACGTCAGACGTCGAACCGGCACCCGAGCTTCGCTTTCTCGAGAATGCTTTGCTGAAGCTGCTTCGCAACTGCAACATACATCAGAGCAATATTCTTAGCCAAATACTGAGTGCAGAAACTTTAGACAAGCAAACAGTCAAAGACCAGGTCTAAGAAGCACCACAATAAGGTAGGGCAGCCACTACCAGTTCCAGTACTCCAAATACATGCTATCTATAGAGCAATCTATAGATAGCATGTATTTGTATAGAGCAATCTATAGATAGCATGTAATCTATCTAAGAGCAAATAAAAGAATGCATGCTATCTATAGAGCAAGAATGTCAGCCGAAGATTGATCGAAATACATACTGATACCTATCTTTTCAAAAGATTACACATAAGACCACACATCAGACAAGTGATAATTGTCTGTCGTGAGCATCGCAGTTGCCACGTCACACCACTTCTCGCCGACCTGCACTGGCTACCAGTCAAGCAATGGATCGACTTAAAGGTTTCGTCACTCACTTTTAGGTCACTTCATTCTTTGGCTCCAGCCAATCACACAGATCTACTCCCCCACCAGGCCAAGCATCGTACCACCTGCTTTTCGGAATCCAACAGTCTACTAATACCTCGTACAAACCTCAAATCCGTTGGAGACCGTGCATTCAGTTCGTATGCTCCCAAAGCCTGGAGCTCACTCCCGACTTTCGTCAGAACATCCCCTGACCTGACCACATTTAAAAAGAACTTAAGAGCATGCCTATTTAGGACAGCATTTAGTGGGTCCCTGTGATTCGTCCTTCATGTGCTTATGCGTGCTGACACTGTGCATGCTGCCACTAACCACATTTGCATGCTGACCCTGCGCATGTCACCCCTAATCATGTTATTCATTTGGTTTGTTTATCAAGCATTATATTACTCACCATTCAATTGCGTTTCCCTTTGCAGCAAATGTACAGCACCTAGAAAGAGATTGAGTTCTCTGAGGTCGGTTTATCAACTGCATTAATATTATTATTATTATTTACCTAATATGCATATTAAATTATGCTAGCTTATTTTAAAGCCTCGTGTTTTGATAGGCATAATAGCCTTCACTGCTTTCAACACTGCTTGCAGTTGGCAATATAGGAGTACCCACTGCAGGATTCGAAACCACGACCTCAGTCATACAATTTGAGCACTTTACCTTCTACGCAATCACAGCACTCACGTGTGTGCCTGCGTGTGTGTGTGTGTGTGTGTGTGTGTGTGTGTGTGTGTGTGTGTGTGTGTGTGTGTGTGTGTGTGTGTGTGTGTGTGTGTGTGTGTGTGTGTGTATGTTGCAGAGCAAAAGCTTCTATCGCCAACGGTCTTTAAGAGGAGGAATATAACAGCTAATGTATTTCTATACAGGGCGTGAGGGCACCAGGAAGCGAAAACTGGTGCAGCTGTTTAGCTAGGAATGAAGGAGCCAAGCCTAGGCTGGCCTTGTGGGTCAGTGCAAGAAATTTTCTCGGTATATGTTGATC